>CM065300.1:69892479-70398416 GCA_032871835.1 Dipteronia dyeriana | reverse complement strand
GGTAAGGGTAATAGTAGAGGACCTGACCACGTATTTAGTCCCAGGGACTGGTGGACGGTGAAGCATACCGAGCCTTCAGAGAAAAATGGAGAACTGTAAGAAAAATTCATTTTTATTTAGGTGGCCGATTTTCTTGTAATGCATTATATAAATGTGTAGCTGATGGAACATTAATGCAGACATGATGTTGATTTGCTGGAGCCTATTGATGCTGTATGGTTTCATCGGTTGCAGACCAACTTCATGGATGTTGATGATGAGGTATGTGAGACCGTAAATCCTGATTTCAGTATTTGTTTTAGATGTGTAAGCATCCTAACATATCTTAACGTGTTTATATTCCCAGCATATGGACGCGTACCTCCATATTCTTCGGAAGTATCAACGGAAATTCCCTAATGTGTATAGTCAAATGGTTAACATATTGGACTCGCAATTTTTTGTAAGTACTGAAATTAATAATGATAACGCGTTGTTTTATTTATGTATGGAAAACAATAATAAATTTGTGTTTTTATTTCTGCAGTCCTTTCTGGAGCACCAGTACAGGAAAATGATGCCTCGCGATTCTCGCGGGCAGATCACCCCGAGCCGTTGGAGTGTTTTGAGGTCTTGGTGGAAGGATGACGACCTCACAATGGTCCTTGGGGGTGCCCTGATTGGATGCCGTCGGTGGCACGAGGTTGACATGGTAAGTGTTACTTGACATGGTTTGCAATTGTATATATAAATGGCTTTGTACATCCTAACACCTGTTGTTGACGTTTCCAGATCCTAATACCGTGCAACATTGGGCTCCAACATTGGTTGCTGGTGACTGTGGACCTCACATGCTGGAAGATGTTTATAGTCGACCCCTGGAGACAGGAGGTCCAAGCTCATATCCGAAAGCAGTATGTAGCCCCGTTGCACTACTTTGTGCCCTTGATGTTGCATCAGGCTGGGTTTCATACAAAATGAGCGGCAGGACTGTTGAAATTTGAGAAGACAAGTAAGCCCTTTGATGTCAACGTCGTATCGGGAAAACATGTCCCCCAGCAGAAGCAATTGTAAGACATTACGTAATAGTCAGTTTAAGATTGTATTAGTATAAACCTAATGTTTTATTAACGCTTGTTAATGTGTCCAATTTCAGGGGTAACTATGGTCCCCACACGTTGAGATTGATTGAGTACATACTGGCGAACAAAAAAGATTTCGATTGGTCTGAAGACGATATGGGGATCATTCGGGAGAAGATGACGATTGAAATATTTGTAAACTTCAGGCCCGTATAGATTTCTGTAGTAATTCATGTGTACACGTACCAATTCAGTTTTATATGTTCCAATTACTTTGTATATTTACAAATTCTTTGTATATGTACCAACAGTTTTGTATATTTACCAATTCTTTGTATAAATTTTTTTACATTTATATATATACAAATCAGATTTAAATACAATTGCATTTCAGTTACTTAACAAGTCATACGAGTTCAAATTATAACAATGTCATCATGATAACTCCTCAATTCATTCCACGGTCCCACCGTCTCTAGTAGGGCACGTTTGTCTGTTGTGACCAACAGTATGACAGATACTAAACTTGCGTCTGTATTTCTCAGGAATGACTCTGCTCGGATCTTCATCAGTAAAAGCTGGGTTAGAACATCTCCTCGAATTATGCCCTGGTTGTCGACATCGTCTACA
The DNA here is from genome assembly GCA_032871835.1 of Dipteronia dyeriana. Lineage (NCBI taxonomy): Eukaryota > Viridiplantae > Streptophyta > Magnoliopsida > Sapindales > Sapindaceae > Dipteronia > Dipteronia dyeriana. Next base: position 70,396,725 of record CM065300.1, on the reverse strand, counting down.
ATTCTGCGTGGATGTTCTCTCCGAAGACGAGATACGGTGTGAAGCCGTCCGGCGGTTTGCTTGTCTCCTGGAGCTTGGATTCAAAAAGACTCTCTCAGCGATGTCAGATGGTACAATCTAAGTGAAAGGATGTCCAACCGGGATAATAAGAACCGAGTACGCATCAATAAGTGTTTGTCGCTTGTAGTAGTCCGCACAGAGGGATGTGAAATCCATGTTTCGGTCCCTGTAAAAACATTGAAAACGATGATAAATTGTATGATGTTTAAGTAATATTAACCGTACATAAAATTGTATGATGTACCTTGCGGCTGCAAGAGCGTGAGAACATGGAAGAAGGTCCATTTGGAATTTATCACATGTGCAGGTCTTCCGGGCTAAGTCAACGGTCCACTGTTTTTCAGCCCGTTTCATCGAAAGTATGTTCCAGTCAACTGGATTAATGGTCATAAAATTGCACTTTTCTACAAGTTTGAGGATCACAAGATGTGTTGCGTCAGTCAACTGATGACGCATGGATTGTGCAGCCCTACGATGATCGTGAAGCCAACGCTGTAGCATATTCCTAATAAACTCTGCCAAAGTCAACATAGGCAGTTGCCGTGCAAATTTAAGGCATGAGTTTATGCATTCTGCAGCATTTGTTGTCATGACCCTATACCTTCTTTCGGGGCAGTGAACACAGGACCACTTGTGTGGACCGGCATCAATCACATATTCATATGCATTCGGGTGCAAGTTGCTTAACTCTTCCATGTGCCGGTTATATTGCAACTCGGTGTACGCTCGGGTTGCTGTATCCATTATTACGGCAACATCCTTTCTATGATATCTCTTTTTAATATTTTCATAAAAGTGCCAGCAACATATGGTATGGGTGGCATAAGGGAACACTTTAGAAATCACTGCTTCAATGCTTGCATGTCGATCAGAATGAAAACCAAATCATCTATATGGCCAAGGGTACCTTTCAAGCAATCCAAAAACCACTCCCATGATATGTTGTTTTTCGAGTCACCGTACCCAAAAGCAATTGGATAAACCTATTCATTCCCATCTTGTGCAGCAGCAACAAACATTGTGCCCCCGAATCTACCCTTTAAATGGGTACCATCAACGGCAATAACTGGACGCATACACCTCTGGAATCCTCTGAGTAAGGCACCCAACGACATAAAAAAGTATAGGAATTTACCATTTTCATCGCACTGTAAGTCAGTGATCGTTCCAGGATTTTGTTTTTCCAGCACGTAACCGAATTATGGCAGCAGTTGGAAGCTTTCCTCATGCATTCCATGGGTAAGTGACAATGCATAATCAAGGGCTTGATGTGCCTTACTGTACATTATTTGGGTGCCATACAATGTTTTCATATCGGCGATTATGTCTTTCGGACGCATTAGTCGACCATCTTGTTGCTTGCAATCTAGATGCAACCACTTCTCCAATTATGACTGCACTAGCTTGTCGATGGCGGCGGTGAATCTCCTCCAACGGACAAGTGTGTTCGTTGATAAAACTTCGTACTTAAAAGTATGTTGCTTCATCTCTCCTAACCGCTCTTAACTTCCATGTACAGTTTTCCATCAAACAAACCATATGTAATGTTGTATTATTTGACCTTTTCACCTTCCACTCGAAGTTGTGCCACATTGCAAAATGGCCAGCCAATCTCTTCAAATCCTTTTAGTAGGAAAAAATTGACCTTTATATATCATGCTGGTAGGTTCATCTTCTACCAAGTTCCTGCTTCCACCTATACCAAACGAGTATGATTCTACTCCTGGAATAATCCACGTTCTGGCATTCTCAGACTTAGCTGGAGTTACATCAGACCGGACCTCAGATGTCCCAGCTATATCTACTGCATTGGAACTACATCTGTGGACACGTCTTGAAAGTCTTCCAGTTTCGAACCGTTTTTCATCTTCCTCATTGTTCGGTACATTATGTACCGGATGCAAATTTGCCTCATTAGCCACCTCATGGATTGGTAGGTTATGAGGTTCATTGTTTCGCTCATTGTTCATGTCATTGTACATCTCATTGTATTGGTGGTTGGACTGCCCAGCGTTCATTTCAATTTGACAACCGAAATCATCGTCCAATTGAGCTCCAACTATATCACCATAAACGGTTACTTCTGGTGGGACACCACATAGGTTTTTCCTACCGTCAATCCCACTTCTTTCTGTGAACAACTGGTTGCTTCCGCCGAAAGATCGAAATTGTTGGGTGTTATCATGACGAGGGATTTCTTCACCGATGACACCTCTTGTAGCCCTCTCAATTAAACTGACACATACTTGAAGGATTACCCTATCTTCCCCTAGCATAAACAAAACATCGTCGTCATTTCTTATAAATGTGAGACATGCTGTCCCGGGAACGATTGATATAGATTGTAGATCAGCAATATATTTGTTCACATCGTACTTCACAACGGTTTGTACAATCGACACCAGCTCTTCGTAAGTCATATTTCTGGACACATACATTCCTTGGTTATCGGAACCAAGAAACCTCTGACTTCCATCAGGTAATTGCTCCCATCGACCGTTGTACGATATTACTAATCTAACCCGATCCATTGTCCTGTGAAAATTTTCATCACAATCAATTATTAACATATTAAAAAAAAAATTACAATTACTAACAATTACAAAAAATTCAAATGGATCGAGTACTTTTTATAAGGGATCGAGAACTTTTTCAATGGTTCGAGAATAATTTACAAATGATCGAGAACTTTTAAAAAGGTTCAATTCGAGAACTTTTTTCGAGAATATTTGTCAAATTATCGAGAACTTTTTATAACGGTTCGAGAACTTTTAACAAGGGAACGAGAACCTTTTCTAAGAGATCGAGAACATTTGTAACGGTTCGAGTACTTTTTAAAGGGATCAAGAATATTTGTCAAATTATCGAGAACTTTTATCAAGGGATCGAGAACTTTTAACAAGGGAACAAGAACTTTTTCTAAGGGATCGAGAACTTTTAGCAAGGGATCGAGAACTTTTAACAAGGGAACGAGAATTTTTTCTAAGGGATCGAGAACTTTTAACAACGGAACGAGAACTTTTCCTAAGGGCTCGAGAACTGTTAACAACAGAACAAGAACATTTTTAATGGTTCGAGAACTTTTTTAAGGGATCGAGAATATTTTTCAAATTATCGAGAACTTTTATCAAGGGATCGAGAAATTTTAACAAGGAAACGAGAACTTTTTCTAACGGATCGAGAACTTTTAACAAGGGAATGAGAACTTTTTCTAAGGGATCGAGAACATTTCTAACGGTTCGAGAACTTTTTTAAGGGGTCGAGAAAATTTTTAAATTATCGAGATCTTTTCTCAAGGGATCGAGATCTTTTCTAAGGGATCGAGAACATTTCTAACGGTTCGAGAACTTTTTTAAGGGATCGAGAAAATTTATAAATTATCGAGATCTTTTCTCAAGGGATCGAGAACATTTTCGAAGGGAGCGAGAACTTTTTCTAAGGGACCGAGAACTTTTTCTTAGGGATCGAGAAAGTTTTTAAGGGATCGAGAACTTTTTTAAAGGATCGAGATTATTTGTCAAATTATCGAGAACTTTTATAACAGTTCGAGAACTTTTCCTAATGTATCGAGCATTTTTTTTCGAGCATGTTTTTAAAATAATCAAGCTTTTTTCAAACTAAACAACAGCTCGTTCCAATATAAAATAAGCTCGATTCATCTTTAAATATCGAGGAATATCTAGTGCAGAATATGAAATGGATACATTGTTAACCCACACAGAAATAAATGCAAAATATCTAAAATGCATAAAAGAAATTTAAGTGAAGATCATAAATATTTGTTACCTTCTACTGTAGTATCTGGAGAGAGAGTCAAGTTTTTCAGACAACTTTTATGGGGAGATACCAACGAGTTCAAAACAAGGCTTTTAAAAAATTAAAGTTTAGGGGTAATTTGGACAGTTCACCATAATAGGTATCTTTTAAACTTAAGTTATTAAAAAGATGATATCATCATAACACCCCTTCAAAAAGGTGATATATCTCACCATTTCCTCTGTTGGTAAATGTTACTTTTACCATTTAGTTATTAGTTTATAAGTTATTGTTTTTTTTTAATATATATAACTGCTGTCAGGTTCTGGTGAAATTAATTAGACTCCACAAACAAGATTCAGAATACTATTCCTAGTATCAGGAAGATGTTACATATAGACTACAACTCTCACAATCAGACCACTGATCCTGACCACTAGGTGTGGAAAGAATGTGCACAACCATCTCTTCTAAGAGGTGATGTGATTATAAGTTATTATTTTATGTGGTAAATTACTGCCAACTGAATTATTGCTCATTCAAAAAATATTCACTTCCAATCAGTAATAACAGTAAACTACAAATGTCACGAACATGATAATTTGATTCGTGATACTGGTGTGTGATTGGTCTATTTCTATACATGTTTTAGGTATTTTATGTGTTTGTTGAGCATGTGTAGGTCACATTCCATTTAAGAGGTGTTGGATGTTATTTTAGAGAAAATGAGCTAAAAGATGAATTTCGGACCAATACAGAACAGAAAGATTGTAGGGCCTATATCTCTCAGCTCCGATCGAATTGTATGTCCTACCATATATGGATTGAAAGCCCCAAAAGTCTAGTTTCTTTTGCACTTTTCGGATCGAAATTCTGATATTCCTAGAAGAAGTTATGTGCAATTTAGTAACCGAAGGTCAGTACTGGAAAGTCAACCGCAGGCTAGACCACCGTTTATGCATAAGACCTACCCATCGATTTGAGGAGTGGTACATGGCAGATGAATTCCATAGTTTGGACCGTGGTGACCTATAGAGCAACCCAGGTCACAGTTTGAGGAATTTTTGACGGAAAACCACTCCGAATTGGTCCAGAATTGTTCCAAAACTTCCCAAATCAAATTCTAATTAATTTAGAACACCAAAACATGTTTGGGAAACTTTATAAACTCAAATTATGAGTCGAACATCAAAAGAGGAAATTCAATTTAGGAAAGGATTCTCATTCCTTGTTTTATTCTACTTTCCCACTTGATGGATTTCCTAAACCTATGAAGAGTTGGGGGTTCATAAAGAAAAATCACCTATAAATACTTCATATCCTTTGCAATTCAAAGAGAGAAGCCAAGGGAGGTCCCAAGCCACCAAGGGGGCCGTCCCCCACAACTCCATCACCATACATCACCTCACAACTTCTATTCATCTTTACACATCGAAGATTCGAAGACAAAGAAGAATTCATCATTAAAAACTTGGAAGAACCCATTGAAGGCCAATATGGGTTTTATCTTCTCTTTCTCTTCTCTTATTTTTATCATGTGTAACTAACTCGTATTATGGAATCAATGTGAACCTCTATGAATGCACTTTGTTAGAATTGATGATATTTTTATTAATTCGAGTTTTGATTTATTCAATTCATCCTATGTCTTAATTCTTTATTCTTGTTAATGCATGATCATACATTGGCATGAATTTAGGGTTTTAATAATTTAATGATTGAGATTGGAATATTGATCTATACGTAACCTTAATTAATATTCAATTGAATGGATAAAACTAATCTTAGCATTGATCTATGTAAGTAGGTTTTGGTTCATTGTTCTTGCACTTAATGGGTTCTCGATTGTAGTTTACGCCATTGATTTATGGGTAAATTGTAATTGAGAACACTTGATTTATCCCATGATCATTTGGTAACAATCATACTAAAGATAAAAACGAACCCTTAACTTGATAAATATTTTGTTTTCAAAGTCAATTTGAAACATTGAGTAGACATAGTTAGGGAGCATTGATGACCTAGTTTTTCTTCCATTGATCACAAACTAATATTCTCAATTGCTTTCTTTATTTTAATTTAATTTAGTTTTAATTTTAATTTAATCTTCAAACAATCTTTTGGTTACTTTCAATTTAGCTTTAATTAGAATTAGATTTAATCGGTAAATCTACAGTCCTCGTGGGAACGATCCTTACTTGCCGTTGTACGATATCTTTGCAATTCGTGCACTTGCGAGTATTGTTTTTAGGGTAAATCGTATTTTAGTCTCTGTAGTTTACCTTAATCTGCGTTTAGTCCACGGTTTTTTGGAATTGTAACTTTTAGTTCGTCATTATTCTGACAATAAGGATTGCAGTCCCTACTGTTCAGTTTTGTTAGGGTTCCGTCAAGTCAAGAAGGGTCAATGAGGATAAAAAGGTAAAATAACTTTAGATCTTCCAGAATCTTAGATAATCGAAGGGTATAATAGTAATTTAAAAATTAATTTAAAAATAAATAATTATTTTAAAAAATAAATGATTTTTTAAAAATAAATAAAATATAAAATATAAAACAAAATCAATAAATAATAATAAAAATTCTAATCTCTCATATATTTCTCTCTCCTTTCTCACGATATATCATCTATCTCTCTCATTTGTTCATCATCGATCTCTTCTTCACATTCTTCTTTTTCTTCTTTTTCCTTTTCTTCCGTTGATTGGGTTTGGGTTTGATTGTGGGTGTGAGTGGTTTGGTTCAATTAGTTTGAGGTTATTTTGGGATTTGATTTGATTTTGGTTATTGGGTTTGATTTAAGTTTCTTAAAAATCCTCTCGAGTCTCTCATGCACAAAATTGGTAAGTTCCTCGACCAAATCCGTTTGTTCTTGATTTAGTTAAACTCAATTCTTCATCATTCTCCTCTCCACGTAATCTTGGTATGTTTGAGATTTGTCATCAGTTAGGGTTTGAAATTGGGATTCTTAATTTCTATTGAATTTTGAGTCTTATTTTGGTCAAATTTGGGTGAAATTTTGCATGAGTTTTAGTTTTTCAAGTTTATTATTGTTGATTAGAGCATCTCTAGCATGATTGTGGTTGGCTTTGAGTGGATTGATTGATTGTGTTATAGTTAAAGCAATTTTTTTGTGATTTGAGTTGTGGGTGGCGTGAATTGGTGGTGTTGGTTGATTGTCTTTGATGTGTTAGAGAGATATCGAGAGGAGAGAGAGATGATTAAGAAAGGAGAGTTTTGGGATTTCATGGAGGTCAGAGAGAGACTGAGAAAGGAGAGCAGAGATTGAGAAAGAGGGAGAGCGAGAGAGTTCTGGGATTTCTGGTGTTGATTGAATCTGGTGTAGGGCGTGGGTTTGGATTCTGACAGGAGAGAGATTGAGAAAGAGGGAGAGCGAGAGAGTTATGGGATTTCTGGTGTTGATTGAATCTGGTGTGAGGCGTGGGTTTGGATTCTGAGTTTAGTTGTGTTTTTTGTGTATGGATTTTGGGTTTGTGTTTCGTGTAGAGATTATGGGTTTGTATGTTTTGTTTTAGATAAACATTTTAAAAAAAAAATTAAATTATTTTTAATTTTTAATTTATGTTTTAAAAAATAATTTTTTTTCATTTTTTAAAATATATTTTTTATTTAATGAATAATATCTTATAGGGTAAAATTATAATTTCAACAATTTAATCTAAGGGTAAAATGGTATTTTCAATGGGATCAACATACATCAGGGACATTTACGTCATTTAACATGCCTGGCGTGTCCGAATTCATCCTTTTAAAGGATTCTGTCACAGAAGGACTAAAAGTTACAATTCCAAAAAAACGTGAACTAAACCTAGATTAAGGCAAACTACAGGGACTAAAATACAATTTACCCTTATTTTTATAACTTCGGTTTTACACAATCAAGTTTTTGGCTCCGCTGTCAAGGATTAGTTGAATTTATTGGTTATTTCTAGTTTTAGTTTTAGTTTAATTATTTTTTAGAAGTTGAGTCATTAGTTAATAGTTTTTTTTTCTTTTTATTTCCTTTTCCTTGTTTATTTCATGTACAATGAATTTCTATGGGCAACGAGCTTATGATGAGGAAAGAGAAACAATTTGTGCATTTGCTATGCAACTAGTTGATTTAATCGATAGATGGAGAGACTAATTTCGATGACTCCGGCGAGTTGTGGTTTGCAAGATATGTGGAATGGTTGGTCATGATCTATAGGGCTATCATTTGAGAGGAGAATTTCCAGAATATGTTGAAAAACATATTCGAGCGGTGAATCCCTACAACCCGTGGCCTATGCATGAACCATTTGAAAATCCCTCAATCCGTGGCATATCAATGAACCATATGTAAATTCCCACAGTCAGTGGTCGAGTTATGAACCATATGACAATACTTACAACTTGGATTGGAGGAATCATCAAGACTTCTCATGGAGCTACAATGAAGTCAATACCTATGAGTAGTTGATCTCACCATCACTTAAGCAAACAATGAAGGAGTACATCATGCAACAAAATCAATAGAAATTGAAGGAGTTCTTCATGCAACCAAATCAACTAACAATGAAGGGGTACTTTATGCAAACTACTCAACAGGCTCTTAAGGACTTTAATCAAGAGCAAGACATAAGGATTCAAAACACGGATGCTTCAATGAAGAAGATTGACATGCAAAGTGGACAATCAGTTGATGTTGATAAAAAAAGTGAATCCGAAAAGTTCCTAAGTTAACCGGAGCAAGAAGATGCTACCAACACCCCTTTAGTTGGTGAGATTGTCGATACCATAGTAACCCATGAATTTTCTGATGATTTTTCTACTGTTGCAAGTGAAGAAGTTGAAAAGGAAGAGACGAAAGAGAAAGTGAAGGAAGCGGATGATGTCCATTTCAAGAAGCCACTCCTATACAAGGAACTCAAGCCTTATGTCCCTTCCATAGTTTTTCTGAGCAGCCTACACAACATCAAATGAAATAAGTGGTTTTCTGAAGTTATTTCACCATACTTTATATTGAACATTTACTTGCCTTTGCTTATTGTGTGTAGGAACATGCTGACACGGGATAATTTTTTCCAAGATATGATCGTACTTAAGCATAAATTTGAGACATTGGAATTTGGTTGAGTTTTCCAAGCACCGGTCTTGCTGAGACGTTAAATAAAGCGCTTGGTGGGAGGCAATCCACCTAGGTTTTTTTTTTTTTTTTTTTTTAGTTTTTAGTTTTCTTTCTTTAGTTTTTATGTTTCGAGTTCTTGCCTTCCATACTTTTTCTTTATTCTTTGTCCATACTCTTAATATCATATAAACATTGAGAGCAATGTTTAGATTAGGTTTGGGGGTGTGAATTGGTGTTTATTTTATTTTTTGAGCCATTTGTTAAAATCTGCAAAAAAATGCCCTGTTTTGAATTTTTTTAAGGAAAGCGTTTTGTTAAAAATGTATTCATTGGTGAAGAAATAAAATTTTCTTTCCATGATGGATTCTTCATTTTTTCGATATGAATCTAATGGTATAAAGAATGTAAAATTCTGGAGAGTGATTTAAAAGTTATGAATGTTTCTTCGACCAAAGGTCATGAGCGATGCCGTGTTTTTGAAATTCTGCACGTGTATTATTTTGATGTCTGTTTTCTCAGTTTTCCGATTCGAATTTTGAAAAATTTTGTAAATGAAAAGTTTTTATTTGCATGTCTATTTTATTTTTTAAAAATTTGGTTAACTTGTATTCATTATTTTGAGAGATATACAATAAATAACAGACATAGGTGGATTTCAAAAGTCACCAGTTTTTGAAATTCTGCACGTGTATTATATTTGACGTCTATTTTCTCAGTTTTTCGATTCGAATTTTGAAACATTTTCTAAATGAAAAGTTTTTATTTGCATGCCTATTTTCTTGTGTTAAAATTTGGTTAACTTGTATTCATTATTTTGAGAGACATACATAAAATAACAGACACAGGTGGATTTCAAAAGTCACCAGTTTTTGAATTGTTTGTCCTCTATTTTTCGATGCTTCTTTTGTGTGATTTAAGAGCTGTAATATATGCTTTATTCACTGAGTTTAGACTAACGTCTTGCCACTTAGAGTAATATATTGTATTTTTTCAAAATTTATGACATGCTCTTGATACGATAGTGGATAGGATGCTTAGTTGGGTTGCCATGATTAATAGTGGAAACTATCCTTGTGAGTTCAGTAAGCCAAAAAGAGTACCTAAATATCATTATAGAGGGTTTTGTTTGTTTCTACTCCTAAAAACTCATTAGGTTCTTAGCATTAGAAATGTATCTCAATAGATTATGCATTGGATATTAAAGAACATTCATCATAAAAAGATATCACATGTGGACTTTACTTTTGTTTTGGTTGAACCATTAGAAGTGATATAGGCAATGTATGTTTAACTCACTTAAAAGACCTTAAATATTTCACACCTTTATGTGTGTGCTCTATAGCCAATTTTGAAACCAAACACTATAAGCCTTTTTCATTCATCACCCACATTAACTTAACCCCAATAAGCCAAATTTTAGCCATACCTTATAGCTTGAGATCATATTGAGGTGATGAAGATGATTGAAGAGAGTTCAAAATGGGTGACTCGAGATTTGCATATGCCAAGGCTGTTAGTATATTTGGGTATGGGTTGAAGACCCATTATACACCCAAGTGAGTCAAGATCACAAACATACATGGAGAGCCCAAAATCCATGTACACCAAGTCCAAGTCACCTAGCCCAACACATACTAAGCCCATGCACCAACTTTTACAATTGCATGAGCAGTTTTTTGTTGTATAAGAATCAGTTAAGAACTTGATATATAAAATAATACACAATACGTGTATTGGATAAAAAGAAGCATGTAAACGTATTATGTGTGTGCATGTAAGTCTTGCATGTGTGTGTGAAGTGCAATGCAAAGGCATTGTGTGTGCAAGATGCCAAGATAGAATGTGCGCTAGAGAGAGTGTAACATTAATGTATGTTAGGCAAAAATGCATGTTTCCATGAGTTTATTCAGAGTGATAAACACAAAGTGATGTGGAGAAAATCATGAGAGAATTTTCTCCCATCCAAAATCAAATTGTGGGTAAATTGCATTGTGATCAGAGGGGACTTTCCAATCGCGTGATCGTCTTCCGACCTGTGGTACAATCCCAGGTGTTTGATCTAGCTTCTGCTGGAATTCAGATTTCCGTATGGTGAACGGTAATGATCCGAGTTCAATTTGTTTAGTGTATCGAATTTTAACCATCATTGGTATCAGAGCACATGTTTGGTATTGTATTCTGGTAGTATTGCCATGTTAGGAAGTTTATTTTTGTTTGTAGAACAACAAATGAACTCTTATGGCATCACACATATGCAAGTGTTTAATTTCTTTTTTCTAGAATATTTGTATGCATATATACATGATAATGTGTTATGGATTCGCTTGCAATGTGTTAGCTTCAAAATTGAGAGAATTTTGAACATGAAACCCGTGACTATAATCAGGTGATAACTCATTGTCATTTTTTTTTATTTCTCTGCGATCATGGTAACATTAGACAGAGCCTTTCGAGAGCTTTCCAATGATAGGTCATTTGCATAATTTAGATTAGAAACGAGGGAGAAAAAACGATTTCAAAATTTTGTGTTGAAGATTAAATTCTGGAAACTTGTTTGAGGTTGAATGTGGGTGAAGAACATGAAGAACATGTTCCACGCGCCTATGAGCGGAGAGTGTATTTCACCCCTAACCCAAACGTCGTAATTATGGGAAAAAATGGAATTACAATTAAATTTGAAGTCGAATGGTGGTGGTCCCGTGATCGTGAAAGTCTGGGACGACGGCACGTGCGGCTCACTCTCTTCTGACGCGAGTGGGAGTTGGGCACAACAGGCGCGAGTGGTTTAGCTGAAGACACGTGTGCACACCAAAAGGTGACACATGGCCTAAACCCTTAGAGACACGTGGCGTAAATGGTTTGAGAAAGAAACCGTTGATGGATTTCGGCACCGGAGAAGTTTCCAATGATTGTTTCAGACCACCGAAACGGTTTTCGGTTGCCATATCATCATGTCGCCACCTCACAGATCAGGCCGTTTTCAGGTTTCGGTCTCCGACCGGCACTTTTTCTGACGGTTTTTTCGGTGCCGGTTATTTTTCTGGCAAAATTTTAGGCGTCCAATAAGTGGTTTTCCGACCATAAAAGATGGTTTTTCAGCAACCAAAAGTTGTTTTTCGACAATCGATGACGGTTTTCCAGTGAAAAAAAATAAAAAATAAATATTTTATTTTTATTTTTATTTTTTATTTTTTTATTTATTAATATCATTGATTTGTTTCGCTCCAATGGGAGCTGAATTAATGCCCTATAAATCCCAGATGTGTTTTTTTTACAGAGACATATTCTAGCACGGATTCCAATGACAGTTTCGGTGTGGTTTTCTGTGACAATTTTTGGTGTGGATTATAATGACAATTTTCAGTATAATATTTGGTGACGGTTTCTGGTTACGGTTTCTAGCACGATTTTCGATGATGGTCTCGGTACGGTTTCCAATTACAGTTTCCGATACGAATTCCAATGAAGGTTTCCAGTGGTATTTATAAGGTTGGAAAAGCTAGAGTACGGTACCACAATGTATTTTGGTCATATAGCGTGTGAACTAGAAATCGTAGAGGAGTTATACATTCTTGGGAATGTGAGGCGATCTATTACATCTGCAATGAACATTCATAGTGCTACGCACATGAGTTATATCACAGGCGAAAAAGGACCAAATATTTGAGAAAATGACAATTACATGAGTTGTGAAGACTTAGAGAGTACTTCTCAATTGTGATCAATATGAATATGAAACGACTATAATGAATGGCATGCAAAGTCCCGTATTTTATAAAAATTGTTGTTTTAATAAACCGTTCTATAGTAAATAATTTTGGTTTATTTACTTTGTAGTAAAATCAGTTTGACCCATAAAATATTTTTCTTTGGACTTGTGCATTGTATTCTTCTGTTATTTATATGATCACTTGTTTTGGGAATTCTAAATTTTTAAGTACAATATTAGAATTAAAACTTTGTGTAAAGTACGGAATTTATGATGATCAAATTTTTGGAAATGGATGGTAATTAGACGCTTTGACGACTTTTTCGATTTCGTTTCTTAAATTGTTTCATCATTTGTTCGGTTTGTGTTTGTAGCAAAATTAAATGTGTGTATTTTTGGAAGTTAATATGCTTGCATAGTTGATTGTATGTCTCTACATAGATTAGACTAAAATTTAGATTATATATCTATAATATTGTGTCCAATTTAATAGCGATAAACTAAATCTTGTAATCTAGAGAATAGAAATACAATAAGATTTAGTGTATTTTAAGAGTAAAAAGCTCTGGAGACTATAAAGTGAATCATGATTGAACATTGGCATATTAATTATTTGCTCGACATACAAGATGTGAAGGTTTATCAAGTTAGAAGTTAAATTACTCGCATTATGTTGCAGAGTAACTTAAATAGTAGCCTTACATGTATGTTTTATATGTACAATATGATTAAAGTGGTTTACCTATCATAGTTTGGCTTGAAAGACAATTTTAGTAGTTTTTTTAGTACTAAATTTTAGTAAATATGGTATCAAGTTTTAAGTGCTTATATGAAGCCCCAAAAGTAGTGGCAGCCTCCAATAAGGATTTAAAACATGATATACCGACTAAATGATTTGATCTCTTCTAATAGTTGGAATATATAAAATTAATCTGATACGTAGTGGTAGCGTCATTTCAGTAGTAGAAGATGAGCGCTTAGAGGCGGCTTAGACTTCTAGCCAATTTGATATGAAAATTTCCAACTTGTACAAAACTATTAGTTTTGAGCATATTAGTGGAAAAAGATATTTCCAAAAGGAGAAGAGAATCTAGTCATAACCACTTAATCTTAGATCGGAATATGCAAAAAGTTGAGGGATAACGAATTGAGGAAGGAGAAAACTAAAATAGCTTGTTTCAATTGTGTCAAGCTGTCATTTTCACTCATAAATGCATTGAGTCGAAAAGAGTAAAATCCAAACTCAAAAATTTGTTAAGTTATGCTTAAGTTTCTGGCTAGGTATTTTCTTTTTAAATCTCGTCCATTATGGACAGTAGATAAGTAAAGATATACTATCCAATAAGAAACTGTAAAGCATACGTTGAGAAAAGTTAGATTATTAAAGACAATATGTATATGTGTTAGAACAATTTTGGAGTTATGTGCCTACAAACTAGGTTTGCATGGTAGCCTAAATTTATACTCCATGATGTTCTAATATACACTTGAGATATAACTGTTTTTTAGTGTCTGTAGTTATTCTCATTGATTCGGGTTATCATTAATGATCATGTTGGTTATATGAATATTATTTTAGCAAATTATATTCATACGGTACTTAATAATATTTTAATGGTTTTATAGTATTATACGTCAGTAGAGACGGTTATAATTTTGTTTGTTTTTTCAATCATTACAATGCTAATGGTGCCGATATTTTATCATGCTAGATTAAGTTATGTTGGACTAGATAGAATGAGTATATCAGTCAAAGAGGACTACTTGGACTCATTCATCTTAAAGGTCATATAAATTATCTAGCAAGAAAAACAACTAGAAAACCATTTAATAAGTAACTAGATTAGGAATTCCACTGCAACTAATTCATTATTACATTTGTGATTGAATGAGTGTAAAGACTAGATTGAAATTTCATATCTAGTTACATTCATTAATATTTTAAGACGTCTCGGTCATATCTATTTAATCTCTCATAAATCGAAAGCATTAGATTGCATTCAGATTGTTTGGTTGAGGATCATATTAGATGATAATTTTTTTTTGAGTTTTAATGAATAAATCGAGTACGTAAATATCTTTCTGAAGGTTCAAGGAATTGATTATTAAGAAATATATAAAAGGATATTTATTTATTCTTAGGACTCTGCAACAACATAATGTAACGGAAAGAAGGAATTAAATACTGTTGGAAATGGATAAGTCTGTGATGGTGCAAGTGAATTATTTAGTATCTTACTAAAAAATATGTTAATTGTTGCCTACTTACTTAATCATGTTCCATTAGATTAAACACTTCCATACCATATAAATTCTGGACATGTAGATAGCCTGGTCTGACAAATCTACAACCCCTGGAGGTATGCAGATTATGTTTATAATTCATCTCATAGAAATGAGAAATTGGATGCAAAAAGAGAAGTTGTATCTTTATGTGATACTTTGTGCATTCCAAATGATTAAATAAACGATGGTGTATAATTAGATAGAAGTGTGACTGAATTTGAATCTCAAGATGTCATTATTAGAGAATGAATTTCTTAATAGAAGTGAATTTAATATAGATAGAATTAGATGATCTGTGTTAATACTCGAGTGGCGGAAAATTATAGTTTAACTTGATCATCCGTCCCTAGTGGGAGTGGAAGTGAAAGTCTACACCCTAGTGGGAGTAGAAATCTGCATGGATCTTTCATCCCTAGTGAGAGTGAAACTGTTGTTAAATCAACCATTGTAATAATTTACCAACTCATGAAAACAATCACAAAATTATCCCATGTCATCTTTCGGAGATTGAAAGGGAAGTTTGGATGATTACTTCGTTTGATAGTGATGAGCCAAAGATTTTAGAAGTGAGCTATCACTACTATCTACTAAGTGATGAAAGCAATGAAGAGGGGAGGTGAAGTTTAGAAAAGTGATCATGTCTGAGACTGGGTTCACTTACCGTCCAGTCATTAGACCATTATGAACGTATGAGTTCCACATATATCATACGTAAGACATAAAGTACTTATGAGAGGTATAAGACGTGATTAGTCGTAAATGAAGAAACTTATTCTCTGGAAGTAAAGTTTTCTTCTATATGCCTTATTCTAGCATTAGTCACATATTTGAACCTGAAATTACATCAGATGGATGTAATAATTGTACTTCTCGATAAAGAACTAGAGGAAGTGATTTATATAGAATAGCCTGTAAATTTTTGTTTCAAAAGACCAAAAGCACATAAGTGTGCTTATATAATGTATGGTTTGACACAATCCTTTAGAAAGTGATATCTTTTATTTCATCAAACTATAATGTCTTACAGACAAATGATGACTAAAGATAACCAAAGTAAGTACACTAAATAGGTTATGGATAATTTTTATATTATCTATATAGATTTTATATGAGCAAAGTGGCTTATATATTAGAAATGAGAGTAGATTCGGAATGAGCAAATATAAGTTCATAGATACTCCTATTGTGAAATTACAAACTCTTAGCCTCAATGTGTACCTTGAAACTCCATAAGATCAAGTTATTAATTACAAGTTCTTCATGTTAGTACCATACAGAGTCTCATGTACATCTTTATATATACAAAGTCTATCATTAGTTACGTTATAAGATTGGTGAGTGGACACCAATATAATCCTTGATTATAGCATTGAGATGTTATCAAGATGATTATGACATACCTTGAAAGTACGAATAACTAATTAGTGTACATTGTGATATGTACAAGGCCCAATAGAAATTATGCCACAAGATTGGTGAATGTATACCAATATAATCCTAGATTGAGAGGCTTATGATATAACTTTCATAGTAAGGAAAGTTATTGTTAATGCTAGCATAATTGCACACATAATATAATAGAAATATATCGTTAGGTTGAGACCAGCATTCTTACCCGTACGGTCACCTCAGTTGATGAGATATCAAGCTAAGATGAGACACGTATATATTAGAGAATATGTAGGATATATTCTCGTGGAGCTAATATATATGAATATTTCGCCTTGACTATGTCAGGATGAGATTCACAATAAATATACTAATATATTTTAGAACCGATAATGATAGACCTCACTATCATTGATACCTGATTCAAGCCAGATGTGAGATCTTAATATGGCGCAAGAGAAAGGCAAGCTTTTAAGAACTCAAGTTAGTCAAGAGAGTTGTGACTAGACTAAGATCTGTACAGTGAATAATATAAAGATATATGCATTCTTATTTAGAATTAAACTCACTGTAACACGTGTTTCATACCACGAGTGCTATATGTGACCGATGTGGAAAAAAAGAGAATGAATCCCTGCTTCCTCATTGTATAAGTTCCACTGAAGTTATATGTTAACTTAAAACAGTGTCCTTATGATCATTCACTCAATTTTGAGGTGATAAGATAATGTTAGCACCTTTAGCGTGTTATTTCTATGACTATGATAATCCTATTAGGATTAAGCTCGATAGCAAGAGTATAATAATGTATTTGACAATCTTTTCATATTAATAAAGTGATTTCTATTTTAACAAATTTTATAGAATTTATAGTTTAATTATTATAATTGTCAAAAGAAAATAATCATAAGGTCAAAAGACTATGAGAAAAGAAGAATTGTTCATACATCTAGATATGTATGAGGTAGACACAATTCTTTAGTTAGTCTTGAATAACATTCACAACTTAAGATAAAAGGTTGGATGCCTTTATCTTGTCAAAGTTGTAGATTTTTTTGCTAGCATTTGAGTGAGATCAAATGCGTTATGATGAGTCTAAAATCATCAAAGTGTGGTGTCTTTGGGCAAAAGAATCTAGTGCACTGGGTGCATTGAATAGGATCAAAATGAAATACTTTATCTAGAACCGTCAATGGATAAAAGTTTTTATTTGAAGACAATGGAGAGTCTATCTCAATCCTGAGATAAATGATGGTCTTATGGTTGCAAGTGTTATCATTTGAGCTATCAATGAGTACGATTATATAGCATAGTTTATCCTCGATAGTTTGGTGGTATTCATTTGTTGATTGATAGAGGACTTCATTTATAGGACATCGTGGCTCCATTTATTGAATGAGAGTAGAATATCATCATATGGATGTTTTGAGGTATTGGATATTAAATCTTAACGTTAAGTTTTCAATAGTGTCTATTGAAACATGGCTTCTGGACAAGTCAAAATATCCAAGTTCAAAATGTGGTCATATGAGTAAATATGGTCACTTGGAGAGCTATAGGCAGTCTATGAGCTCTTGACGATTACTGATATTCTTTACGATGATACATTTTCTCCAATAAGGTTGTCTAGGGTATGAATGAGTAACATCAACTTATTCTATCTTTATTTAAGAGTTCAATTTTACTTCTTTAGTGGAATGAACTAAAATTAAATATATCGGACCTAAGTGAATCAGTTTTTTATTGTGATTGGGTTGTGTCTATTGGGGTGCGTTTGGCACCTGAATGGGACATGACAGGACAAGACTGGACGGGACGGGACTGGACGGGACTGTTGTTTCGTATTGTGTTTGGAATACTTGGGACAGAATTGTAAATTATACTGTTATACGTTTGGCATGACTGGGACAAGACGGGACAAGAGGTTCAAATGATCAGAATACCCCTATTGTGATTGAAAATATATTCTTAATTAATAATTTTAAAATATTATTTAAGATGAATGATTAGGATCAAATTAATAAAATTTTGGAAATTAAATATTTAAGATATTCAAAAAGTTAAAAATAATGTAATTTAAAAATGTGATATATATTATCTCCACCATTCAAATTCGTGATGGATGGTGAAGAATAAATATAATTTACCAAAAACAATACACAGAAACTGAATAATTAATATATATAGGTGAAAATCAAATCTCCAGATTAGATTACCACCGTCCATCAAGATCGATGGACGGTGGAGATCCAATCTGGGATTGGTCTCCACCAACATCTCTCAAATCTGAAGTATACAGATCTCTAACACCAGAAAAATTGAGGTACACAGCAAAACAACTCCATCAAATCTGAGGCCCACAAGTTCATGGCTACTCTAGATCAAAATCTAACCATTTTTTAACTTAAAAAGCTCAAACTATCAAACCGATTATTAGAGTCAAACAAATCCAATTCTTTATCAAACATTAAATATTCAAACTAAAAATGAGATGATGATCGACGAAAGTCAGAGGAGGTATCATATTGTGTTTGGCGAGATGCCATTCAAACTAATTGGGTTTCAATTAAAGCAAAAAATTGAAACTAAAATGAAAAAAATTACATCGTAAAATTGACAAAATTGAAATTGATTTTTTGTTTGTTTGACAAAGCATCACAGAAGAGCTGCTTCCTTTCACGGTCACAGCCTCACAAACCCCCACAAGCTTGGCCGCCGATGACGCAATCCCAGTTTCACCATCATCATCGTCAACACCAAACCCACCATTCACAACCACACTACCATCAACACCAAACCACCAGCTTCAATCAAACCTAGAACCATCCACCACCAGATTCAATCACATCCGGCCACAACCTCACAAACCCCCACAAGCTTGGCCGCCGATGATGCAATCCGAGATGATTTTGTATTCTGATCGCTTGAATCAAAAACCCCAAATTTTGAACCCTAAATCGAAATCAAAAAAAGCCACCAACTCCAAAATAGAAAGAAGTCGAACGGAGAGAGAGAGAGAGAGGAGAGATAGACAAGCGAGAGAGACTGAGATCTCTGCTCCTCTCCGTCGGTCAAAGAAGAGAGAATGGAGAAAGAGAGAAGCGTGAGAATGGAAGAGAAAATGAACAGAGAGAGAAGCGTGAGAATTGGAAAGAGAATGAAGGGTTGGGTTTTATTTTATATTTGGTATTTTTGTAATTTTTGTAAGATTTAAGGGCATAAATGTCTTTTCCAGACTTGTCCCATGCATGGGACAAGTCTGGCCGAGGGTCTGAGGTGGGACAAGATTTTATGGTTTTTGTCCCACCTTGTTCCATCCCGTCCCACGCTAATAGTGTGCCAAACGTGGGACAAGAGAAAGTTGTCCTGTCCTGTCCCGTCCCGTCCTGTCCCGTCCCGTCCCGTCCCGCGTACCAAACGCACCCTTGGAGCTTAAATTTAGATAGCCCGCCAAGATCCACAATCCACAATCCACAATCCACACGAACTTGCATAGATCACTTGATATATTCTACCAGACCAATTTAGGGGTCAATATAGAATTGTATTAAGGCATGTGAACTTGTTTCTTTTTGTAAGAATGGGTCTTGTTCACATGTGGACTTTTTATTAAGATCTAATGGTTTTAATAAATTAAGAAAAATAATATATGGTCTATATACATGTGTTGGGCGGCGAGGCTATTAAGAATAGCTTAAATTATATTAGTTTTATTTTATTATTTAATTAAATGGAAATTAATTAATTTGTAGATTAATTAATTAATTAATTAAAAGTCAAAATCTTTTTCCTAATAGGAGATGGTCTCCTAAAATTATACTATTGTTAGTAGTATAATTAATTTTAAAGACTATATTTGATAAGTAGATAAATAAAATGAGTTATTTATCTAATCAAATTAGGAAGTCTTTAATATGGTTACAAATACACTATTGAGTTGGATTAGGAGTCTTGGTTGAGGATAGAAGTCCTTTTTGAAAAGGATTCTTAACCACCAAGTAAATCTACCTAAGGAAAGGATTCCTAACTACCAAGTAAATCCTTCTTAGAAAAGGATTTGTGATCCTAATCTATATCCTATGAAATTCGGCCAGCCCATGTATATATACAAAAGGATAGAATTCCTTTTAGATAAGAATTCTTAACTACCAAATAAATCCACATAAGGAAAGGATTCTTGCCAACCAAGTAAATCCTTTTTATGAGAGGATTTATGATGCTATATATGTGTGTGTGTGTGTGTGTGTGTGTGTGTGTGTGTGTGTGTGTGTGTGTGTGTGTGATTTTTGGCCAGTTTTAAGGCAATTGATAGAGAATTTCAGCCAGCCCTATTTTGCTAAGAGAAGAATTCGGTCATCATAGGAATTTTGAGGGAGAAAAATCTGATTTTACTCTAGACAAAATTCGATCAACTCTAAGCAATAATGTGTGAATTCGGCCAAGAAGAGAAAAAAATGGAACGTTTTTATTTTCGATAGTATACTAGTATCCTTTACATCAAAAGGGTTTTGTGTACAACATCGAATCATGGTTCACGCGAGTTTCAATCAAATTGATTGATAATTCACAAATGACCAGACGTTCTTGGATTTTTCTCTTGGAGGATATTTGTAACTAACAAAGAAAAGATTTTGTTTGTCTCCATCCTCAGGTATACAATTTAAAAGAAAGGGAGCCCACACTCCTAGGTGATTCACGTTCATGATTGGATTGGAAGATCTTGCGGAATCAATTCGGTGCTTGTTCAATCGTCACGAGAAAAATGTACGACACTTTTTATATACATCAATTAATCTAGGTTAAGGTTCTTATTAATAAAAAGGGAAAATTTTTATTTATACTCAAACCCTAATTTTTATTAAATTTTCTCACGCTTTCGCTGCGTGGGTTTTATTTTCCCTACAAATTCAGCCTATGAGGCACGTCTAGGGTAGCAGTTATTCTGGAGATGGAAAGATAGAGATGAAATGAGAAGATTTATTGAATTTTTATCTGACTTATGTATTCACTGGTCAACCAATTGTATTTGTTATAATTGTGAATATATGAAATGTGATAAAATCAAGTATTGCTTTTAAGGGATTAAGTATGCTTTAGACTGATAAAAATTATAAATTAAATCTAGGATACAATAATGAACAATATTATCTCTTGTAAATAGAGAATTTACATTTGAGATTGTTAGCTCCCTTTTATATTATTGATTGTTCATAGGTCACATGCATTAACACGTATGAACACTTTCGATAATGATGATAATACTTGTGTTTAAATGTTTAAAGGCTCCTCTGTATATATCACATCTTATGGCATTTGGGGAGTGGCAGATGTTGATTAATAATTGTGCACCCATGATGGGCTTGTGGTAACTTAACTGTGTTGGCTCTACTTGTGCGAGTGGGAGATGTTAGTATATTTGGATATAGGTTGGAGACTCATTATACACCAAAGTGGGCCAAAATCACAAACATACATGGAGAGCCCAAAATCCATATACACCAAGCCCAAGTCACCTAGCCCAACACATGCGAAGCCCATGCACCAACTTTTATAACTGCATGAGCAGTTTTTTGTTGTATAAGAATCAGTTAAGAACTTGATATACAAAATAATGATAAAAATAAGCATGTAAATGTATTGTGTGTGTGCATGGAAGTCTTACATGTGTGTGTGAAGTGCAATGCAAAGGAATTAGATGCGAAGATAGAATGTGCGCTAGAGAGAGTGTAACATTAACGTATGTTAGGCAAAAATGCATGTTTGCATGAGTTTACACAGACTGATAAACACAAAGTGATGTGGAGAAAATCATGAGAGAATTTTCTCCCATCCAAGATCAAAATGTCGGTAAATTGCATTGTGATCAGAGGGGACGTTCAATCTCGTGATCGTCCTGGGTGGTTCAATCCCAGGTGTTCGATCCCGTTTCCGCTGGAATTCGGATTTCTGTATGGTGGACGGTAATGATCCTAGTTCAATTTGTTTAATGTATCAAATTTTAACTATCAAAGGCAAAGAAAAAAGATCAAATGCCAAGAATATGTTGGAAGAACTATATAATTGATTTACAAATATTCAATTCAAAAAAAAAAGTTGAAAGGAAAAACAAAATTGGTTAAAAAAATGAAAAAAAAATGAATGAGATGGTGAATCAAACCAAAATAAGTGAAAAGGAAAAGAGCTTTACAACGAAGTGATTAGAAATCAAAATCAACTCAATAAGGAGAATGAATGAAAGTTGCTCAATAATCCTGGATGCAAGTGGAATGAAGAATTCGAAGAAACTCTATCAAGTATGAAGATTACCGAAGAATTTCTCGATATGATCCTAGGTTTGTTTGCTATCCTTTTCCCGTTATTTCTTAACCTTTACCCAATGGCTCCGCTGCAACTAAAGAAAAGACCTAATTGATCATTTGGGAATGCTAGCTGGAAAGTAAAGGTAAACATGTGCTCTATCTTGTTCTTAATGTCAGATTCCGTTCATGAGCTCCTTTACATAAAATCAAGTGTTCTTTCTATTATACATTCATATGTGATTATGTCTTGAAATTACTTGTGCATAAACTCCATTCACATATGCTTGATGAGTGTATTTGTCTAGGTTCTGTGAGAAATTATGAGTGACATCCTGTGAGAATTAGAGTCGAGGTGAAATTATATCTATGGCGTTTGACGATGCATTTTTGAAGCTAGAGTGTCTTGAGTATGGACTTTTCATTAAAACTAAGTAATGCATTCAAATTTGTAACATAATTTTAGTCTTTATTCTGTGGTTCTAGCATGCATTCATTGGCTTTGAATGGCACATGTGAGCTTGCAACTTGACTATTTTGTTTTTCACGAAAATATTTTTGTGGATAGCATAGTTGTAAACCTTCGGGAGACAAAACTTCTCCTACAAGGGACACCTAGAGGTTTAAAGGCTTGTAGCATACGCTCAATACTATCATTTTCCCTACGAAAATGGCTTAGTTTATTTTTGTTTTATTTTTTATATTTTTTTTTGTTTTGCTTTTGTTTTTGTTCTAGTTTTGCTCGAGGACTAGAAAAGATAAGTTTAGGGGTATTTGATCGGTTTATTTCTATACATGTTTAAGTCTCCATTTCCTATTATTTGTGTTTTGTTCATGGGTAAAATTAGGTATTTTATGTGTTTGTTGAGCATTTGTAGGTCACATTCCTTTCAAGAGATTGTAAGTTCCTTGGTTTTGATTGGCTCATTTCATTGACAACCACATTTGGGGTTTAATGTGTAAGGGCAGTTAGGTCATCATTGCTCAAGTGCTCTTTCAAGCTTCAAAGGTAAAATCACTTGCTTAACCTTCATTGAAGAGATTTAGTGCACGCACTCACTCTCATGCGTGTTTTTGATCACTTTGCATGTGTGCTTAATTGTCTTGTTGTGTGCCTAATTTTGTTATTTCTTGCTTGATTAAATGATTGCATCTTGTGATTAAAATGCCATGTTGAAAATAAAATCAAGGTTAAATGCTCAATGCGAACCTAGAGGGGGGGGGTTTGGGGGTTGAATAGGTTAGACACATTTTTGACTCCCTTAGAAACAAACAAAAGTTTGTCCCTCTAGATTGCTTGTATCACAATATATATAATAATTAAAGACAATTAATCAATATATAAACACAAGTAAAGTGTGATACAAACAAGTAATTGTAAATAAAATACAATCAATATTATAAAGAGGAAGTCAACATACAAAGAAACTTCTATCCACAATACAATTATTAGAGAGATAGGGATAGAGAAAAGTTGACACAAGATATAACGTGGTAAACCTCCGAACAGGAAACATCCACGAGCTAGCAGCTACCGGTAAACAAAATCCACTAGTAGATAAGACAAGTACAATCTCTCAAGTGACCTCTTCACCTAGAAACTACCCTCCTATCCTACTCTATAAGTTTTCACCCTATGCTCAACAATCTGAGGCTTCACACCTCTTGTCAAGACTTCCTTGCTCACCTTATCCGGATCTTCACAACCCAAGGCAAGACTTCTTGCTTAACTATCCGAATCTTCCCGACTCTAATCAAGACTTCCTTGCTCACCTATCCGAGTTCTCCCAACTCTAGGCAAGACTTCTTGCTTGACTATCCAAGGCTTCACACCTCTAGCCAAGACTTCCTTGCTCGACAATCCTAGGCTTCACACCTCTTGCCAAGACTTCTTGCTCAACACCTCTTGCTCAACACCATAGGTCTCACACCTATTGTCAAGACTTCCTTCTCACAAGGCATCTAGGTGATCATGAACGCAAAATGCAAACAATCACGTAACATAGAATGCTATGATCAACACATCCTATGGAAAATACTAGACATGAGCATGAATGCACAAATCACATATAGTCTAGTTTATCATGCATGAGTAGTCAATCTAGATTATGTAAGATATGATCAACATTAATCACAAACTAGATTCATGCATATATCTAAACTTGAATCACAAGATATGATCAACAAATCACAAGAACAAGTTTAAATCATAAAAACCTAAAACATGCTAAAATCATATGACAAAGTCAAATAGATCTAAGCATAAGTTCTAGAGCATATTCCTAATCATAGATTCAACAAATCACATGAATAGCTCAAAAGAACATAAACACATGTATTATGTGAGAATTTCGGCCAAGAGAGCCTAATACATGTGAGGAACTATTTTTCTCAAAATCAATCAATCAAAGATCACAAAATAGTCCTAGAATCAAAGCTAGCACAATACAATCCCAAACATGTGATAACATAGGAAAAATCAAAACCTAACTCAACATGTATGATTTCAATTGAAATTCATTCTAGCTTTGAAAGAGTTCAAAACTCAAATCAAAACACTCATAATATACAAATATATTTAGAAAAATAAAACCCAAGGCAATTGACCAAGTTTTAAAAGAAAACTTAGAGAGAAAATCAATACCTTAGTTAATCTAGGTGCAGTTCCGTTTTTGTATGATTAGACACCAAACACAGCAGCAAAATAAACTTAAACCTTCAGAGAAAAGATGGAGGATGAATAGATGAACACTCTCAAATTTGAATCACTCAAATCGGAGTTCAAATGAATAAGTTATGGTGTTTGGAAGGTGAGAAAATTTAGAGAGAAAATTTCTGCACACTTGATTTGAATTTTTTCTTAGAATGAAATGTGAGAGGGAGAGAGTTTATAAAGCAGTGGGAAAGAAGAAAGATGAAAAGACATTTTTGCCCTCCTTTGGAAGTGCTCCCCTGAGATGGAGTGTGGGCATCTCGGGGCATTAAGGTTGTGCGACCGAGATGGCCACGCGCCATCTCGGGCATGCACACCTCCATGACCTTTTGGCCATGGTGCATTCCCCTCGCGCTTCCCTCGCGTTCTTCAACCGTTCTCCGGTCTCCAAACTCGGAATTTGAATCTGTTTGCTGATTACGAACCATCACTCTCACACAAACATGGAAATATAAGTTACTCAACCCAGAAAATAATATTTCGACTTGATATATGAAGACGAAGACAATGTACGTAACATGAGTTGAAAGTGTAGTATCTTTTGACTTTGAACTTGAAATCAATAGTATGAGTAACCGAAATAACCGGAACTCAATCAAGAATGATTTAAGACTAAATCCAAGTTCAATATCCATGTTATACAAACATATACATACACAAACACAATTCACACTAGAATGCAAACTACATAAAGATAGTTTCCAATCATGCATATTCAAAAACATGTTATTTCCATACCAATACATGAGCATTCATCTTCAAGTGTGTGAATGTATTATACATGGTGCACAACGATGTAGGGACACATATGAATGAATTGTATGTGTGTGCCTATAAAGGTGCACAACAATGCATGTACACAAATGTATGATATGTGTGTGTGTGCCTAAGCCTTGTAAGAGAAAGATAAGATCTTAGTATACCTTTGTAGAACCAAATTGCACCCTTTCTCTTTGAAGACTTAGAACTTGCTTTGACTTGTTGTTTCTTCTTCCTTGAAGCTTGAATCATCATGAAGCTAAACAACTAAGTCATTACAAGTAAACATCATTTTGATATGGAATTAATGCCAACACAAACTAAAACCTAACACATGTCACGTTAGGCATTAGGATGCATTCCCTTTACCTCTTTTCTCTTGCATAATTCGTGTATGAGTGTGAAGGAAGTGAGCCGTGCGCCACTAGAGTAGCGCCTTCACCAGCTCCAACGCCAGTGCAGCTTTTCAGTAGCTTGTTGCTGGTAGTGCGCTGGTCGTCATACGCACCTCACCAGCGCAACTTGTCCAGTGGGTTGTAGCTGGTCGTGCGCTACTCGACCAGCGCACAGACACCAGTGCACAAGGCAATTTTCTAGGCGTTTTTGTCAAAATGACATAGTTTCATTTAGGGATCATATTTATGTATCATCTTCTCTTTCAATCGTTTTTATGAGCCAAAAATCATATCTTTGAGAGGGAAAGTAACTCCTAGAGAGAGAGAGAGAGCTTCCAAGAACTCATCTTGGCTCATCCAACCATCAATCCATTATCATCTAACATCTTCTTACATCTTCCAAGCATGGATTCTTCTTGTTTTCATTGACTAGGTAATCTCTACATGACCTAAAATTAATTGTTTCATTACTAGGCTATGTTTACCTAGAAATAGCATTAATTACTCATTGATTGTATGCTTTTAAGTTTTAATGCATTTATGACATGCTTGAGTAGTTGTTTGTTGGTTGAGATGTATGCTTTCATGATAGCTAGCATTTAGGACGATTTTACCCTTCTAGCTAATTCTTCTTGCTTTTGCATTTAGAACATTGATATCTAGGATTTTCTTTAATTGTCATTATTAATCCTAGATAAGCATGAATGTCTTGACCTAGCATTTTTGCATATTGAATATTCTTGCATATTCACTTAGGTTGTGTTTGACTCTTCATTAAGGTTAAGTCTTGTGACTAAGTGGTTAGTGCACAAGCAAATAGATCAAGAATCACTATTAAGGCCCGTTGGGTAGAGTGAAAGGTTAGTAACTGGAGGGTGTGACAGAAGGTCAACCTAGATTGTAAACTTTCATTCAATAGTGGATTTAAGGATCTAGTATGACGCACATATCAGCCCGTGGTTTTTCCCATTTGGAGGTTTTCGACGTAAATATTTTGTGTTGTTATTGTTTTAAGCATAATTGATTTTATTGAATGCTTGTTTACTCGAGGTAATTTGTGTTAATATTGATTAATTGAAAAATCGGTAATTGATTCGATTAAAACCTATTCACCCCCCCCCCCACCCCTCCCTCCCTAGGTTATAGACACACACGGTTTAGGGAATTTCAATTTGGTATCCAGAGCAGGTGCTAGTTATACTTAGGTGATCCGTGCTCAGTGTGTGTTTGATGGCATCATTTGATTGTTTGTTATTTGCTGATAGTTTTTGGTATTTCATTTCTCATCTCATTTATAACCCAAACACTATCAGTTGAGTAAGGGAATGAGTAAAAGAGGGACGCTTCAGCTTACGACCATCTTAGCTAAGGGTGCATTCCGCCCTCATGAAGGCAGATGGAGGCTTATATTTTCAATAGATGACCATGCATGGATGACAATTGAAGATGGCTACACTCCTCCAACAATGACCATAGAAGAAGGAGATGAGGTTCCTAAGCCTAAGTCTCAATGGAGCACACAAGAATTTGAAGCTTCAAGTGGAACAACAAGGCAGTGCGTGCCATCTTATGTGCCATGGATGACAATCATACAAGCTGGTTCAAAATACTAGGCATGCAAAGGAGGCTTGGGAGATTCTACAAACAGCTCATAAAGGAACCGAAGTGGTTAAGGACTCCAAGCTTCAAGTCATTCAAATGCAATTTGAGACGATTTAGATGGAAGAGGATGAGTGCTTTAATGACTTTCAAATGGAAGTTGATGGACATCGTAAATCAAAGCTATCAACATAGGTGACCCCATATTCGGGTAAAAGGATCAAGCAAAAGATCATGAGGTCACTCCCCAAGAGATTTGAGTCCAAGGTGACGGCACTGGAAGAAAATAGCAACTACAAGACTATGAAGCCGAGTGAAGTGATTGGAAGCTTCTAGCCTATGAGTCTAGGTGGACTTCTACCTATATTCCTAAGATGAAAAAGAACATAGCTTTGAAGACATCCAAAGTAAAGATGGAGGAGGATGACTCAGATGAGGAGATGGCTCTTATGGTGAAGAAATTCAAGAAGTTTATGAAACTTCATAAGAATGACTCAAAGAAGAAGATTGAGCCAAGGCAAGAGAAGCCTACAATAAAAGGCATTCAATGCTATGAATGTAGTGGGTTTGGTCATATAGCCACTGAGTGTGTAATTCAAAAGAAGAAGAAAGGAAAAGTGGTGGTTGCCTCATCAAGTGAGAGTGGAAGTGAAGAAGATTCCTCAAGTGATGAAGAGGTTATTCTTAACTACACGGCTTTTGGAGCCTCCTTTGTGGAAGATGTAGAAAAGGCAACAAAGCCTTAAGTAGTGACCTTGAAAAATGAGTAGATGAAAAAGTAGCTAAGAGAGTGATAAGTGAAGCTACTTCTGTTGATGATGCCATCATGGCAACAAGTGACACTAGTGATGACTCTAGTGATAAGAGTTCCTCATCTCACTCTACAAATGGAAATGTAGAGAGTATGAACCTTGAAGGGTTCATTGAGCATTTTCAAAGCTCAAGGTTGAATATGAAGAAAAAGGTTCGAAAGCTAAAGGAAGAGAACCTCAAGCTATCAACCGAAGTGACTCACTTAAGTGAGAAAGTGAGAATGGAAGAAAAGTGGAAGAAAGCTTGAAGGAGGAGCTTAGAGAAGCAGAGAGTTGATTGCTAAGATGACTTCGAGTATGGAGAAGCTTGACCATATGTTGGGAGTTGGCAAGAAGCCAAGTGACAAGAAAGGTCTAGGGTTTGAAGATGACAAGGAGATCAACTCCTAGCAAGACGATATTTGTCAAGAGCTTGGACTTCAAAGAACCTTTCCTCCACTTCATCCTAAGAAGAAAATTGAACTAGGAGAGTGTTCTAGAAATGTCCAAGTCAAGATGGCACCAAGAAGTCAAGCTCAAGCTCAACCAATGAGAGCACTTCAAGCAACTATCCCTCAAACCAAAAGCCATCAAGCCAAGAAGCATTTCTCCATGCTCAACAAAGGAAGCAATCTTCTCCAACTCAACAACAAGGGAGAAGAGAATCAATACCACACCAAAGGAAAGCTCAAAGCATGGGAAAGCATCTTTGTCCTCAAAGGAATGGTATGACCCCTCATTTTATTCCTTCATGTCATTTTTATGGTGTTGATGGTCATATTAGACCAAATTGCTTCAAGTACATTAACATGTGTAGAACTAAGAGCATGATTGAAAGAAAAAGGGGTAGAGCCAATATGCATGTGCCTAGGAAAGCTAGTGTTAATGGTCATAGGAGTAATATGATGATCTTGACCACTAGGAATGACAATGTGTCACCTAAGTGGATTAGAAAAGATGAACCCACATGCCATTGTGCTAAGGTTTCACCCATAGGCTCAACTAGGTCAAATGGACTTGGTAAGTCTATAGGGACTCATATCCCCTATTGACTTGTTTTTGATTGACCCCATATGGGGAGCTCAAGCAAAGAGAGCAAATTGGCATTCATTGTGCTCATTGATAATATTTATTTCTTTATTAATTGCTTGAGATGATTGTTGTACATATTTTTTTAATAAGTGTGCAACTTTGCTTTACATGCAATCCATGTCTTATTTATGACCAAACATGCATTTTTGGAATAGGAGAATTGATTGGGAAGTACATTTTGAATGACCTAGAATTGATCTCCATGACATGTTGATTCTTTATATGACATGCTTTAAAGTAATATGCATGATGAAATTGTTGAATGCTCTAAAATGAATGCAAAATATGTGTGTGAAAGCAATTATGAGACTTCAATCAATAAGGATCTTGTATCCATTTCAAGGATTTTACAATCCAAAAGTCTCTCTCTCTTTACTTGTTGAACAATGCTACTATCATACGGGCATTCCACCCGAAAAATTGAAAAGGGCGCAATAGTCGCTCATGTCTTGTTTTGCTTGTAAAGTTTGATATAGTTGATCTTAAAATGAATTTATTTTACAGTCTATATCTTGCTTACTCCATGATAA
Source organism: Dipteronia dyeriana (assembly GCA_032871835.1). Classification (NCBI taxonomy): domain Eukaryota; kingdom Viridiplantae; phylum Streptophyta; class Magnoliopsida; order Sapindales; family Sapindaceae; genus Dipteronia; species Dipteronia dyeriana. The sequence goes on along the minus strand of CM065300.1, from coordinate 70,366,240 downwards.
AGGGTGAAATTGGTTTGAATTCTCTTGGAAACCCTTGTCATTTTGCTTTGCCAAATACCATGTTTTGATCTTGAATACAACTTGTCTTGTATGCAAAGCATTCATTCACACATTTTTTTAATAAAACTCCTTGCTTCTCTCTCTTAATTAAGTTGCATAAATTTGGTTATATGATTATGCATATGTCTTGTGCCATAAGCTCTCCTTGCTAATGCCTTCTTAAGGGGATACTTCTTTGTCTATCTCATGACAAAAAGGGGAGTAGTAGAGTGGATTTAGGGGGAGTTGAGAGTTGCATATGAGGGGGTTTGATTCGTTGAGAGGGGAGTTAACCTATTTAGGGGGAGCATTTGCATTTGCATTGTTGATGCACGTTGCTTATTTCTATTGTATGCAAATTGCTCTTGTTTTTATGTCTTTGATCACCTCACATACACTTGTCTTGGAAAGTGTAGTTATTTTGTTTGGTAGGGATTTGATTCTACAAAAGATGGATGACTTGAAGATCTAGTTTATTAGACATCTTTTCGAAATGTAGAAAAACTTTGTTGATCCCTGTTTTTTTTTGTTTTGTTTATTGGTGAGGTTGAATTGTGAGTGGTGGTTTTGTCACGAAATAGCCAAAAGGGAGATTGTAAGTTCCTCGGTTTTGATTGGCTCATTTCGTTGACAACCACATTTGGGGTTTAATGTGTAAGGGCAGTTAGGTTATCATTGCTCAAGTGCTCTTTCAAGCTTCAAAGGTAAAATCACTTGCTTAACCTTCATTGAAGAGATTTAGTGCACAACTCACTCTCATGCATGTTTTTGATCACTTTGCATGTGTGCTTAATTGTCTTGTTGTGTGCCTAATTTTGTTATTTCTTGCTTGATTAAATTGATTGCATCTTGTGATTAAAATGTCATGTCACGTTAGGCATTAGGATGCATTCCCTTCACCTCTTTTCTCTTGCATAATTCGTGTATGAGTGTGAAGAAGTGAGCCGTGCGCCACTCGAGTAGCGCCTTCACCAGCGCCACTTTTTAGTAGCTTGTTGGTGGTGGTGCGTTGGTCGTCATACGCACCTCACCAGTGTAACTTGTCCAATGGGTTGTCGCTGGTCGTGCGCTACTCGACCAGGGCACAATGCAATTTTCTGGGCATTTTTGTCAAAACGACATAGTTTCATTTAGGGCTCATATTTATGTATCATATTCTCCTTCATTCATTTTTATGAGCCAAAATCATATCTTTGAGAGGGAAAGTAACTCCTAGAGAGAGAGCTTCCAAGAACTCATCTTGGCTCATCCAACCATCAATCCATGATCATCTAACATCTTCTTGCATCTTCCAAGCATGGATTCTTCTTGTTTTCATTGACTAGGTAATCTCTACATGACCTAAAATTAATTGTTTCATTACTAGGCTATGTTTACCTAGAAATAGCATTAATTACTCATTGATTGTATGCTTTTAAGTTTTAATGCATTTATAACATGCTTGAGTAGTTGTTTGTTGGTTGAGATGTATGCTTTCATGATAGCTAGCATTTAGGACGATTTTACCCTTCTAACTAATTCTTCTTGCTTTTGCATTTAGAATATTGATATCTAGGATTTGCTTTAACTGTCATTATTAATCCTAGATAAGCATGAACGTCTTGACCTAGCATTTTTGCATATTGAATATTCTTGCATATTCACTTAGGTTGTGTTTGACTCAACATTGAGGTTAAGTCTTGTGTCTAAGTGGTTAGTGCACAAGCAAATAGATCAAGAATCACTATTAAGCCCCGTTGGGTAGAGTGAAAGGGTAAGTAACTAGAGGGTGTGACATGAGGTCAACCTAGGTTGTAAACTTTCATTCAATAGTGGATTTGAGGATCTAGTATGGCGCACATATCAGCCCGTGGTTTTTCCATTTGGAGGGTTTCCACGTAAATATTTTGTGTGTTATTGTTATTGTTTTAAGCATAATTGATTTTATTGAATGCTTGTTTACTTGGGGTAATTTGTATTAATATTGATTAATCGAAAAATCGGTAATTGATTCTATTAAAACCTATTCACCCAATCCCCCCCCCCCCCCCCCCCCCCCCCCCCCCCCCCCCCCCCCCCCCCCCCCCCCCCCCCCCCCCCCCCCCCCCCCCCCCCCCCCCCCCCCCCCCCCCCCCCCCCCCCCCCCCCCCCCCCCCCCCCCCCCCCCCCCCCCCCCCCCCCCCCTCCCCCCCCCCCCCCCCCCCCCCCCCCCCCCCCCCCCCCCTCTAGGTTATAGACACACAAGGTTTTCGCGGAACTTTCGGAGACTGTTGGCTTATTTTGGAGAAAAGGAGCAACAAGATGAATTCAAACCAATACAAACAACTAGATTGTGGGGCCTATATCTCTCAGCTATCGAACGAATTGTGTGTCTTACCCACTTATGGATGAAATCCCCAAAAATCTAGTTTCCAGCAACATTTTGGATTGCAATTCCCAATATTCCTATAAGAAGTTTTACACAATTTAGTAACCAAAGATCAGTGTTGGAAAGTCAATCGTCGGCTAGGACCGCCATTCATGCATAAGACCTACCCAGTGGTCTGAGGAGCGGTACATGGCAGAAGAATTCCGCGGTTTGGACAGTGGTGACCTATAAAGCGACCCAGGCCATGGTTTGATGAATTTTTTACGGAAAACCACTCTGAATTGGTCTAGAATTGTTCCAAAACTTCTTAAATTAAATTCTAATGAATTTAGAAGACCAAAACATGTTAGGGAAACTTCCTAAACTCAAATTATGAGTCAAACATCAAAGAGGAAATTCAATTTAGGAAGGGATTCTCATTCATTCTTTCATTCTACTTTCCCACTTGATGGATTTCCTAAATTGTTCACAAGGAAAAATCACTTATAAATACTTCATATTCTTTACAATTGAAAGAGAGAAGCCATGGGAGGTCCCAAGCCACCAAGGGGGCCATCCCCCACCACTCCATCACCATACATCACCTCACAACTTCTATTCATCTTTACACATCGAAGATTCGAAGACGAATAAGAATTCATCATTGAAGACTTGGAATCTTTCGGTTACTTTCAATTTAGCTTTAATTAGAATTAGATTTAATCGGTAAATCTCTAGTCTTCGTGGGAACGATCCTTACTTGTTACTGTATGATATCTTTACGATTCATGCACTTACAAGTGTTTTTTTTATAACTACGGTTTTACACAATCAGTGTGTGGGTAGTTCAAACTAACTTGATTCATGATATTGATATATAGGGCCTAACTATTGTACCAACATCGGTATCATAGCAACAAATTTTTGGAAATTTTGGAAACTGGTCAAAGTGTAATTTGGAAACCACTTTGATTTTTTAAAACAAAAGGTTGTTCCAAAAAAAAAAAAGAATGGTATCATACCAAACATTTTCTATGAGTAGTACCATAGCCATACCTTGATAGATAACTTGATATTCTTGATAATCTTAGAGCATCTCAGATGCATATATGTATTTTGAGTTTTTAACAGTGTCACATCAGTATTTTTTATTACTATGGGCTCACTTTTGAAAAAAAATTAGAGAAATGCATATTCACTTCTTCAATGCAATTATCTAAAATTAAATATGTATCTACTTTATGATCAATCATAATAAAACAATTATTACAATATCTCTTCTCTTTTATTTTACAATTAAATGAGCTTTAATATAATTGGTAGAATGAGTTAGAAATCCTAGTCAGCATTTCAAGGAGAGTTTCTAGAATTAAAAACTCAATTCTATATTCTCTAACTTTTTTTGTCACATCATCTCCATATTCAACTAGATAATTGCATTGGAGATAATTTTTCTAACTTCTTTAGTATCTATCCTATATGCACTCCATTTTCTCCAAATGCATAATAGTATCGGAGATGCTCTTATATTCATAATATTGATAGATAACTTGATATTCATGATATTGATACATAACTTGATATTGATGATAACTTGATGTTATAGGAAATATTCGACATTAAAGAAACGTCAACAACAAAGCGGGGTTTTCAGATGGACTACTAAGCCATGTCAGCAAAAGTCAAACGATCGGGTCAAATCGCTGACACGTCATCAATTAAGCCATGTCATCTTAATAAACCTAACAGAGGAAAGTAATTAAGAAACCAAACCGAGAAAAAGACTTTACATGCCAAACATCTCGATGAGGAAGATATCCTCAACCTCAACCGTAATAAAAAAAGGGATAATGGTAGACATTCATCCATTTTATTCAATCGGAACGTCATCAGCACACACAGAGGAAGCTGAAACTTTTTTTTCAAAACGACCTCACATCGATCGGAGGACGATCACGCAATCGGAAAGTCCCCTCTGATCACAATGCATATACCCACACTTTGATCTTGGATGGGAGAATATTCTCTCATGAATTTATCCACATCTCTCTCTTATGTTTATCACTCTGTATATATTCATGTAAACATACATGCATTGTTTCTCACATTATTGTACACCATTTTGCTATACAAATTTCCTCATGCATCTTATGCATAATATACACATATGACAACATCAGACAACCCATGCTATGCATTGCACAAACAATGCCTGCAGCCTTCCTGACTTCTCATGCATACATAGAATCCTGAGACAACCACACACACACTTATGTTATGTTGTGTGTCTTCTTATGTATGTCTCAATTAGTTTCTAAAACTGATATATATATAACCAAATAAAATTGCTCATGCAGTTATAACAATGCATGGGCTTGGTCTATATAGTCTACGTGGATTTTGAGCTCTTCATGTATCGCATGTGTTCTTGGTCCACTTCGGTGTATAATAGGTCTCTAATCCATACCCAAATATACTAATATGGAAGAAATATAATCTCTTCCTATAAATACAAGAGTCCTGATACAGCGACAATTCAATACTCTTAAAGGATCACACGTCGGGAAAGAAACCCCTAATGAAATACTCTACTAGAGCCCTCCAAGGATTCTAGAGGAAGATCTTCTACTTGCACGGCAAGGACCTGGAGCTGTATAAATACCAGTAGAAGGACTAGGTTCACTTATACCGGGATTAGGTAGTGGTGGTGGATTTAAACCGGGATTAGGTTGTAAATCCTTTGCCATTAGTGGATTCGAGGTTCGAGTGTGGCGCACTTAACAGCCCATGATTTTTCCCATTTGGAGGGTTTCCACGTATATCTCAAGTGTCTTTATTATTTCTGCACTTATTACACTTGTGATATTATTGTGACTAGTTAGGGGTATTTTCGTCTAATTGACCATTAACGAAAATTGGGTAAAAATTTGACCATAATATTTGTTTAGATTGGTATCAGAGGAGGTTCCTAGACATACATAAGTGATCATTGCTCATTTTAGTGTGTGTTGCATTTTGTTTGTGTGTATTGATCATTCATACACTTGTATTCATATCCTTCATTCATTAAACACAATGAGTGGAAACGGTGGCAACGAGGGAGTTTCTAGCACTAGACCTCCACTTCTCACCGGATTGAATTATGCCTCTTGGAAAGGCAAGATGGAGTCGTATATTTTCCAAATTCATGGCAGGGCATGGATGGCAGTTGAAGATGGCTACACTCCACCCATGATGACTCCTACAGATGGAAGAGATGATGTACTCAAGCCAAAGGCAAAGTGGAACTCACAAGAGTTTGAGGCATTGAAGTGGAATAGGAAGGCAACGCAGGCCATCCTATGTGCAATGGATGAGAACCAGTACAAGTTGGTTCAAAATACTAGGATAGCTAAAGAGGCATGGGATATCCTAGAAGTTGCACATGAGGGAACCAATGTGGTTAAGGAATCGAAGCTTCAAGTTCTCCAAACGCAATTTGAATTGCTCAAGATGGATGAGAACGAGTGCTTCAATGACTTTGAAGTGAGGTTGATGGACATTGTGAACCAAAGTCATCAACTTGGTGATCCTTATTCGGATAGGAAGATCAAGCAGAAGATTATGAGATCTCTACCCAATAGATTTGAGTCTAAGGTGACGGCTTTAGAAGAGAATAGTGGTTGTAAGGATATGAAGCCAAGTGAAGTGATTGGGAGGCTTCTAGATTATGAATCTAGGAAATGTCCTAACCCCACACCATCAAAAAAGAAAAAGGATATTGCTTTGAAAGCCTCCAAAGTTGAGAAGGAGGAAATTGATGACTCGGATGAAGAAATGGCCTTGCTAATGAGAAAGTTCAAGAAATTCTACAAGTCTGAGAGGAAAGGTTTTGGATCCAAGGGTCAAGACTTCAAGAAAAAGACTCTCTTCAAAAAGATTGAGCCTAGGCAAGAAAAGACCGAGAAGAAAGGAGTCCAATGCTATGAATGTGGTGGGATAGGTCACTTTGCCTCGGAATGTGCAAATCACAAAGTCAAGAGAAAGGGAAAAGTGATGGCTACCACATGGAATGAAAGTGATAACTCCAATGAAGGAGATGAGTCTTCGGATGATGAAGAACCCATGGCTAACTTCATAGCCTTTACGTCCTCTCTTAGGAGCAAAGATGCTAGTGAAGAAGAAAATGAGAGTCAAGAGAAAAACTACTCAAGTGATGATGGATCTTCATCACAATCCACAAATGAAAGTGTGGATATGATGGATCTTAAGGATTATATGACTAAGTTTGAGAGTTCAAGGTTAAAAAACAAGAATGAGATTAAGAGATTGAAAGAAGAAAACCTAGACCTCTCAACTCAAGTTAACCAACTAAATGAAGAGTTGGTGAGATCTAAGAGGAGTGAATAAGGGTTGAAGAAAGAGCTTGAAGATGCTAGAGAGTTATTGGCCAAGATGAACTCTAGCACCAAAAAACTTGACCACATGCTAGATGTTGGAAAGAGGCCAAGTGACAAGAAGGGGATTGGGTTTGAAGATGACAAGATGTCCTCCACTCCAAGCAAGACCATTTTTTGTAAGAAGCATGAACTTCAATGGGTCCTCTTCTCATCAATCACCTAGGAAGAAACTTGACCTAGGAGAGTGTTCAAGTAGTGCTCAAGTGAAGGTGGCACCAAGAAGCCTACCTCAAGCCCATCCTACAAGGGCTCCTCAAGTTAACGTCCCTCAACTGAAAGCTCATAAAGGGAAGATACCTATCATGCAAGATCAACCAAGGAAGCAATCGAGTCTTGCTCAACAACAAAGAAGGAAAGCTCATCAACAACAATCAAGACAACCACAAAGACATGGGAAGGCTCCAATGCATTCTCAAGGTTATGGTATGATTCCTAACTTCATTCCTACATGTCATTTTTGTGGTATTGATGGTCACATTAGACCAAATTTCTTTAGATATATTAAATTGTGTAGAATTGAAAGCATGATAGAGAAGAAAAAGACTAAAGCCATGATGCATGTCACTAGGAAAAATGGAACATCTTTGCATGATCCTAGGACACTTAGAGCCCAAGTACCATTGACCACTAAGAATGAAAATATTGCACATAGGTGGATTAGAAAGGATGAACACTTTTTCCATGTTGTACAAATTGCCTTGTTGCATAAATTGCCTTGAAAGCTCATTCTTGTGATTTTTGGTATTTGGATAATGGGTGCTTTAGGCACATGACTGGAAATAAGAGTTTCTTTGAGACTCTTGTGATGGAGAAGGGAGAAAATGTCACATTTGGTGATGGATCCAAAAAGAAGGTTAAAGAAAAGGGAACCATTTCCATTCCCGGATTACCCTCTTTGTCCAATGCTTTGTATGTTGATGGTTTAAAAGCTAATTTGATAAGCATTTCACATCTTAGTGATGAAGAACTTTTTGTCTTGTTTAGGAAAGATGATTGTTCTATCCTATTGCCAAATTGACAAACCTTGTTAAAAGGTATGAGATCTAGCGACAATTGCTATTGTCTTGAGGCTAGAGGTGTCCTCTTACAATGTGTCAAAGGATGAACAAATTGAGTTGTGGCACGAAAGACTTGGTCACATGAACTATAGGGATTTACGAATCTTAGATAAGTTTAATATTGTGTGAGGCCTTTCCTAGTATGGGAAAAAGGTAAATGGTGTTTGTGGACCTTGCCAACAAGGGAAGCAAACCAAAAGTATGCACAAAAAAGGCAAGTATTTATCCACCAAGGAACCTCTAGAGCTTCTCCACATAGATCTTATGGGTCCCATGCAAACCGAGAGTTTAGGTGGAAAGAGATACATTTTTGTGTGTGTGTAGATAACTTCTCTAGGTACACTTGGACTTACTTTCTTAGAGAAAAATCTGAAACCTTTGACAAATTTAAAATTCTTTGTTCCAAAATTCAAAATAAAATGAACTCTAAGATTAAAAGCATTAAAAGGATTAGGAGTGACCATGGGAAGGAATTTGAGAATGCTCATTTTGAAAAATATTGCAATAGTCTAGACATCTCTCATGAGTTTTTGGCTCCTTGGACACCTCAACAAAATGTAGTTGTTGAGAGGAAAAATGGGGTTCTTCAAGAAATGGCCCGTGTGATGTGGCTTAGCAACAATGTCCCTAGGAATCTTTGGGTCGAAGCCGTCAATACGGCGTGCTGCATAGGAAATAGAGTCTTTCTAAGGCCCCACACTAGGCAAAACTCCTATCAGTTATGGAAAGGTAGAAAGCCAAATGTTAGTTATTTCCACACCTTTGGAAGCAAATGCTACATTTTGAATGACCGTGATCAACTTGGCAAATTTGATGCTAAGAGTGATGAGGGTATCTTCATTGGCTATGCCTTGAATAGTAGAGCTTATAGAGTTTTCAATCTAAAAACTAGGACCGTAATGGAATCATCAAATGTTGTCATTGATGATACTGAGCTCAAATCTAATGACCATGAGGAGGAGGTAGATCTAGTTGATGACTCCCCTTTGGAGAAGGTTGATGATGTTTCTAATGTTGAAAATACTAACCTTGATGATGACATAACACAACATATTGATAGGATTCCTCTCTTGAACTCAAAAGAACCTGCTCCATGGGTTAGGAAACTCCATGACAAATATGACATCATTGGAGAAGTTAGTGAGGGTGTTAGGACTAGGCATCAAATGGCTAATCTAATTAGCTACACTTGCTACACCTCTCAAATAGAACCCAAGAAGGTTGATGAAGCCTTAAAGGATGAATTTTGGGTTCTTGCCATGCAAGAAGAGCTTAATCAATTTGAAATGAATAAGGTTTTGACTCTAGTTCCTAGGCCAAGAACACCAATGTGATAAGCACCAAGTGGGTATATAGGAACAAATCCGATGAGGATGGCAACATTGTGCGAAACAAGGCTAGGCTTGTAGCACGAGGGTACTCTCAAATTGAGGGTATTGACTTTGAGGAGACATTTGTTCCCGTTTCTAGGATTGAGTCCATTAGGCTTCTTTTATCCATTTCTTGTTTGCACAAGTTCAAATTATATCAAATAGATGTTAAGAGTGCCTTCCTCAATGGTTTCTTGCAAGAGGAAGTGTTTGTTGAGCAACCCAAAGGGTTTGTGGATCCTCACCACCCTAATCATGTCTATCATCTCAACAAAGCTTTATATGGGTTGAAACAAGCACCAAGGGCTTGGTATGAACGTCTCACCCAATTTCTTATAGACAATGGCTACACTAGGGGTAGTGTTGACAGGACTTTATTCACCAAGAAAGACAAAGATGAGATTTTCATAGCTCAAATCTAGTTGATGATATAGTTTTTGGCTCCACTAATAACACCAAAGTCTAACAATTTGTTGATGTTATGTCTTATGAGTTTGAGATGAGTCTTGTTGGTGAGCTAAGTTACTTTCTAGGTTTACAAATTAAGCAAATGGATGATTTTCATATCTCAAGCTAAGTATGCCAAAAATATAGTGAAGAAATTTGGCCTTGAAAGTGCCAAATATTGTGATGCACCCATAAGTACCACTTTGAAGCTAAGCAAGGATGCTAGTGGTAAAAGTGTGGATCAAACTTTATATCGTGGCATGATTGGTAGCTTGCTCTATTTGACCGCAAGTAGGCCCGATATCTCTTTTAGTGTGGGTGTGTGTGCTAGGTACCAATCGGATCTTAAGGAGTCCCATCTCTCTTCTGTTAAGAGAATCATTCGTTATGTGAATAGGACATCTAACTATGGAATTTGGTACTCTTTTGACACTAATGCTAGTCTTGTAGACTTTAGTGATGCAGATTGGGCAGGAAATTGTGATGATAGGAAAAGTACATCGGGGGGCGGTTGCTTTTTCTTTGGGAATAACCTTGTCTCTTGGTTTTGCAAGAAGCAAAATTCAATTTCTTTATCCACGGCTAAGGTCAAATACATAGCTGCTGGGAGTGGATGACACAACTCCTTTGGATGAAGCAAATGCTAGTCGACTATGGATTCAATCAAGGTACTCTTACTCTCTTTTGTGATAACATGAGTGCAATTAATATTTTCAAGAATCCGGTTCAACATTCTAGAACTAAGCATATTGACATCCATCATCATTTCATTAGATAACTAGTTGAGAGCAAATGCATAGTACTTGAGCATGTAGGTACTAATGATCAACTAGCGGATCTATTTACTAAACCTTTAGATGCTACTCGATTCAAGACTCTTAGTAGATCTATTGGGATTTGTTTAATAGAGTGATGTGTTGTGGTCTTTGACCCCATAAGGGGAAATCAAGCAAAGAGAGCTATTGTATACTTGTTGCATCCAATTTTTTTGAAAATGTTTATGCTCATTTATTGATTGCTTGAGTAGCTTGGTTGCACTTATACTATAGTATATTGTATTTTTTTTAATAAGTGTGAACTTTTCTTTGATTACAATCCATGTCATATTTATGTTCAAACATGCATTTTTGGACTAGGATATCTACATAGGAAGTACATATTGAATGACCTACAATTATCTCTATGACATGATGATTCTTAAATGACATACTACTGAAAAATGGTAAAGCATGAATTGATGATTGCAATTGTTGAATGCAAAATATTGTGTGAAAAAAAGCTAGTGAGACTAAAATGTTGCATCAATGTCCCTCTTTCTTTATTAGTTGAACATGGCTACTATCATACGGGTATCCTTCTGGAAAAATCAAATACGGTGCAAAGTTGTTCATGCCATGTTTAGCTTATAAAGTTGGATATAGTGCCATTAAAACTCTATATCTATAAAAACTCTATATCCTTGCTTCTCTCATGACTAATGGTGAAATTGGTTTGAATTATATTGGAAACCTTTGTCATTTGCTTTGTCAAATACCATTGTTTTTGGACTTGAATGCAACATGTCTTGTATGCAAAGCATTTTTGATTCACACATTTTCTTCAAATAAATCTCCTTGTCTATCTTCTATTAATAGAGTTGCATAAATGTGGCTTATATAATTATACAACAATCTTGTATACTCATTTCTTTCTTTGCCTTGAGTGACCCGGTTGGGGACTTCTCCTTTGCCTATATCATGACAAAAAGGGGGAGTAGCATTGACCTAGCATTGTGGTGTTAGGGGAGTAGCATATGGTAGTAAGTGTTGGCATTAAGGGGAGTAGTACTTTCTTTTGGGGAGATTACATTTAGGGGGAGTAAACCCTGTGGTGCATTACTCATATTCTTATACGCAAATTCTTTTGTTTTCTATCCACTTGATCATCTCACATGAACTTAGTTTGGAAAGTATACTTGTTGATTGTTTTTTATGTAGGGTTGATGATTCTACAAGAGATTGAAGATTTGAAGTTTTTTTTATGTATATCTCTTTGTAATGTAGAATATATTTCCGGTGTTTTATTTTGTTTTGTGAGGATCAATGTGAGTGGTGGTTTTATCACGAAATAGCCAAATAGGGAGATTATAAAGTCCTCATTTATTGATTGGCTTATTTTGTGAACAAAAACACAATTTTGGGGTGTTATGTAAGGGTAGCTTAGGCTCTCAAGACCTCAAGAGGAGAAGCACCAAAGGTAAAATTCTTGTGCTTACTTGCTTTGAAGAGATAGTTGCACACACTCACAAATTCATGCATAATTCTTATTCATATATGTTGTGTGTTTATACTTGTGTGCATTTTGGTTTAAATGACTCTTGTTGATTTATTTGCATTTTGTAATTAAAGTTTTATGTCATGTTAGACATTAAAATAGGATGCATTTTCATCGCTCTAGGACTTGTTGATTTTGTGTGTTTGAGTGTTGAAAAATTAGGTTGTGCGTTGGTGGTGCGCTACTCGACCAGCGCAACATTCCAGTGGAACGCCACTTATCATGCACCACTGAGCTGTGCCATTGCACCCTCACAAAGTTGAAAAAGTGGCAGTGCGCTGGTGGTGAGCTATTCGACTAGCGCAGCCTCACAAGCGCAATATTCCAGTGGATTGTCGCATGTGTTACGCCACTCGTCCATGGCCTATTGAAAAATTAGGTTGTGCGCTGGTGGTGCGCTACTCAACCAGCGCACATAGAGGAAGCTGGAACGTTTTTTCCAAAACGACATCACTTTGTTTGGATCTCATATATATATAACTCTTTGCTTTAAGGTCGTGTAAGAGTTCAGAATATCATATATTTTCCTTAGATCACATTTCAAAGGAAAAACTCTTCCAAGAACTCATCTTTAAACACTCAAAGCATTCCCATATGCATAAAAAATTCATCTTGCATCATCTAAAGTCATTTAGAGTGCATCTATGGATAGGTTTGCTTCATCACATCTTGTTTGGTAAGTTCTTCACTATCTTCTTACAAGTTAAGTGTTTTGCTTGCTAAGCCATCTCTTTAATTATTTGTATGCTCTTAGAACATATTCTAGATACAAATTAGAGATTGCTGTGACGACATGATTGAGTGTTGTATTGTGATAGCTTCATAGGATTGTTTGATCTATGTTTAGCTAAGCTTTTTGAACATGTCATTTAGCTCATGATATCTAGGATTGCATTAATTGTCATCTCATTATCCTAGATAAGCATATAGGGTCCTAACCTTGTTTGTTCTTTGAATATCATCATATATTCACATATGACAATTTATCTCTTCATTGAGAAGTAAGATTTGTGTTGCTTTCGGGAGTAGGTAGCTTAAATCGCAAGCAAGATGGACTAGGTTCACTTATACCGGGATTAGGTAGTGGTGGTGGATTTAAACTGGGATTAGGTTGTAATTCCTTTGCCATTAGTGGATTCAAGGTTCGAGTGTGGCGCACTTAACAACCTGTGGTTTTTCCCATTTGGAGGGTTTCCACGTATATCTCAAGTGTCTTTATTATTTCCGCACTTATTACACTTGTGATATTATTGTGACTAGTTAGGGGTATTTTCGTCTAATTGACCATTAACGAAAATTGGGTAAATTTTGATTAAAATCTATCCACCCCCCCCCCCTCTAGATCAATATTAAACACACCATAATATTTGTTTCAGTCATATCAACCTTGACCGGATAGACAGAGTAGTAAAAAGCAGACCTTTAAGTGAGTTAAAGGTTGGCACCTTACCTGTCTGTGAATCTTGTCTGGAAGGTAAGACGACTAAGAGACCTTTTACTGGAAAAGGGCTTAGAGCTAAAGAACCGTTAGAGCTTATACATACAGACGTCTATGGACCGATGTATGTCAAAACTAGAGATGTACGTCTACCTGATGCAACGAAAGTCGGAAACATTTGAAAAGTTCAAAGAATTCTGAGCTGAAGTTGAGAATCAATTAGGTAGGACTATCAAGTCACTATGATCTAATTGTGGATGTGAGTACCTTTACCAAGAGTTTGAATACTTCATGGTCGAGCATGGGATAGTTTCCCAACTTACAGCTCCTGGTACGCCTCAGTAAAATGGTGTAGAGAATAGGAGAAATAGAACCCTGATGGAAATGGTGAGATCTATGATTAGTTTCTCATCATTACCAAATTCATTTCGTGGATATGTGTCACAAATAGTGGCATACATTTTGAATGTAGTGCCATCTAAATCTGTTCCTAAGACTCCCCTAGAGTTGTGGAATGGTCGTAAAGCTAGTTTATGACATTTTTGCATATGGGGGTGTCCAGCACACGTACTGAAGAACGAAAGTGGAAAGCTAGACTCTAAGTCTGTGGTTTGCCTGTTTGTAGGATACTCCAAAGAAACTAGAGGTGGACACTTCTGTAGTCCCGAAGATAACAAAGTATTTGTATCGACAAATGCAACGTTTCTTGAGGAAAATTATATTAGTGACCATAAACCTCATTCTAAGATTGTATTGAATGAGTTAGAGCCTGGTGAGACTAGTGATTCATCAACAAGAGTTGTTGATCCACAAACATCTGAGAGTCAGATGGTTCCTCACCTAGACTTAGTGAGAGGGTTGTGAGACAACCTGAACACTATTTAGGTATAGGTGAGGGACAAGGTGTTGTCTCTACTGATAGTATGGATGATCCATTGACATTTAAGAATGCAATGGCAGATCCTGATAAAGAAGAATGGCTTAAAGCCTTGAATCTCGAGATGAAGTCCATGTACTCTAACTCAGTCTGGGATCTTGTAGACTTAGCGGGTTGGGTAAATCCCATAAGGTGTAAGTGGATCTACAAGAGAAATAGAGGAGTAGACGGGAAAGTAGAGACCTTCAAGGCAAGGCTAGTGGCCAAGGGTTATACCCAGAAAGAGAGGGTCGATTATGAAGAGACCTTCTCGCTAGTAGCCATGTTTAAGTCTATTAGGATTCTTTTATCCATTGCTGCCTATTTCGATTATACAATTTGGCAAATGGACGTCAAGACTGCATTCTTGAATGGAAATCTTGATGAGAGCATCTATATGATGCAACTAGAGGGATTCGTGTCTCCAGATCAAGAGAAAAAGGTTTGCAAGCTGCAAAGGTCCATCTATGGACTTAAGCAAGCATCTAGATCTTGGACCATTAGGTTTGATGATGTGATCAAAACCTATGGCTTCGAGCAGAACGTCGATGAGCCTTGTATCTACAAGCACATCATTGATAAGAAAGTAGTTTGCTTGGTCATATACTTAGATGATATCCTACTCATTGAGAATGATGTGAGAGTGTTGTCTGATGTAAAGGGCTGGCTGGCTAGCCAATTCCAAATGAAAGATTTGGGAGAGGCAAGTTATGTTCTAAGGATCCAACTTATAAGGGATCGTAAGAACAAACTCATAGCACTGTCTCAGGCATCATATATCGATAAGATTCTTATGCGATTTTCGATGTAGAACTCCAAGAAAGGTAATTTACCTTCTAGGCATGGAGTTCACTTGTCTAAGGAACAGTGTCCTAAGACACCTCAAGAAGTTGAGGATATGAGACGTGTACCCTATGCATCAGTAGTAGGTAGTCTCGTGTATGTTATGTTATGCACGAGATCGGACATCTGCAATACAGTGGGAGTAGTCAGCAAATACCGGTCCAACCCAGGATTGGATCATTAGGTTGCTGTCAAGACTATTCTCAAGTATCTTCGAAGAACGAGAAATTATATGCTAGTGTATTTCGGATAGGATTTGATCCCGTTAGGATACATGGATTCTGATTTTCAGTCAGATAATGATTCTAGAAAATCCACGTCTGGATTAGCATTCACCCTAGGTGGTGGAGCCATTGTGTAGAGAAGTATCAAACAATCTTGCATTGCTGACTCCACAATGGAAACTGAATATTTAGCCACTTGTGAAGCTGCTAAAGAGGATGTTTGGCTCTGTAAGTTCTTGTGTGATCTGGAAGTTGTCCAGATCTAGATAAACTCATCACACTTTATTGTGATAACAGTGGTGCTGTGGCTAATTCCAAAGAACTAAGAAGCCAAAAGAGAAGGAAACATATAGAGAGAAAGTATTATCTCATCAGAGAGATAGTGCAGAGAGGAGATGTGATCGTCACCAAGATAGCCTCACAAGACAATCATGCTGATCCATTTACGAAAATCTTATCGGCTAAAGTGTTTTCGGGTCACCTAGATGGTCTAGGGTTACAAGACATGCCTTACATGCTTTAGTGCAAATGGGAGATTGTTGGGGTTTATGCCCTAAACATATAACTTGTAAATGGATTTATGAAATAAATAAAAAGAAAAGTTCAATTCATTCTTGTTGTATTGTTTACTTTATAACCTGTGCATATTCAACATCCAAGGTTGTCGAATGTAATCTCGAAATATGTATATGAGTGTCATATACAGATGGATATAGTAAGAGACGTGCAATCTAAAGAGTCCATAGATAGCAAATAAATATGGGTACTTTATTAGTGGTTAATCTATAGCTGCGATCCATTCCGTAATGTACGGTGATTCTATCGTGAATCATTCATATGAGATATGGGAATTGAGGCACCTTGTATAATGCGATCATATAGGACTGGATCATGGTCTATATGAATCTCTCACCAAGATCCGTTTACCGATGAGATTCATATATATCAACTAATTATGGCTATATGCGGGTGATCTTAATCCTGAGTGTCTTATCGACTCCTTTAGGTTAGATCGTGGTTTTTGATATAAAATGGGTGAGGTCAGATGCATTTCCTGATCAATATATTTTATATGTTGGGATTGCAGTTTGGCTTGTGGTTGGGAAGGTTTGTACACAATAGTGGAATCCACTCCTTCTTGTGAGAAGTAGATGGCAGTTCCCTTAAGGATTGATTCATGGCTTGGACAATATGAGCGCTCTCCTAATTCCGTGAGGAAATAGGATTTATTGTCCATTAGAGAATCAATGGTATCGGATATTATGACCCATCTCTAATTATGAACTACTGTGGAGGATCACACTATATGTAATAGCTATATCGATGAACACTAAGTTGTATCAGTCTATGTAAAAGCGTCTGCAGTTGAGAGAGTGCAGCTTCGGGTTTTTAGAGGAATAACACTAGAGTTATTAATCAAGAAATATTAATTAAAGAGTTTAATTAATGATTCCGATGATTATTGGAACTCAAAATATTGTGGGTCCATTAAGTCCTCTTGTTAGCCCGATCGATTTAGGTAACAAGGGTCACGGTTAATTAATTGGATTGTTCAATTAATTGTGTTACGAAAGTGACATATGTCAGAAGTTGCTTGAGTAATTAGATTATTCAATTGATTAAAATGACAATTATGATAATTAAATAATAAGTTTATTTAATAGTGTAATTAGTCATGAATGGAGGGTTTCAGTTGTTATTTATTGTTGAATTATAAGATAATATGATTATCTCATTTCATTTATTATATAAAATAAATTGAATATATTTGAATTTAAATTGTTTAAATATATATATATATATATATATAAAATATCTTAATTGATTAATAAAATATAGATTTTATTTTTCAAATATAGATATGATCAAGTTTTTTTAAATGTTTAAATTAAGTATATATGTGATATATATATGGTTTTGAAAACCGAATAAAAGTCATCGGCTTTATTTTCTTTTATAAGTTTCAATATATATATATATATATATATATATATGGCTGATGTGCAGCTGGCTGTATGATACAGTCACAAACAGTACCACATTAGTTATTAAAAAAAAACAATGGGGCAATCGGTTTCAACCGGTTGCCATAAAAAAAACATCTTAAAATAAAAAATTACAACTCCTTTAAATTTATATTTGTAAAATTTAAACCTAAATAAAAAAAAGTTAAATATATTAAAAAAATTATTTAATTAAGATAAATTAATTAATTAGATATTTTTATATAATTTTTGATATTTTAATTTGTAAACATTTTTACGGCGATGGTAACCATTTTCACTAACCGCTTTACAGTTTTGGTAACCACTTATTAATTTTTGGAATTTTGACTTGTAACCATTTTCACGGATTGAGTAACCATTTTAAGGTATCAGTAACTAGTTTATAAATTTGAATATTATGACTTGTAACCATTTTCACTGCAATGGTAACCAATTTAACAGTTCCAGTAACCATATTACGGCTCTGGTAACCACTTTAAAATTTAAGAAATTTTGACTTGTAACCATTTTTATGGCATTGGTAACAACTTTTCGGCTTTGGTAACCATTTATACGGGTTTAGTGACCATTTTACATTTTTTAATATTTTAAATAGTAAAACCATTTCCACGGCAATGGTAACCATTTTCACAGATCCAATAACCATTTTACGGTTCTGGTAACCAAATTTTATTTTTTCTAAATTTTGACTTGTAACCATTTTCATGGTGATGGTAACAATTTGTACGGCCTCAGTAATCATTTTACGGTTTTGGTAACCACATTTAAACATTTTGAATTTTTAATTTGTAACCATTTTCACTGCAATGGTAACCAATTGAACAGTTCCAGTAACCATATTACGGCTCTGGTAACCACTTATAAATTTAAGAAATTTTAACTTGTAACCATTTTCACGGCATTGGTAACCACTTTACGGATTTGGTAACCGTTTATACGGGTTTGGTAACTGTTTTATATTTTTTAATATTTTAAATAGTAAAACCATTTTCACGGCATTGGTAACTATTTTCACGGGTCTAGTAACCATTTTACGGGTTTGCTAACCAATTCTTTTTTCTAAATTTTGACTTGTAACCATTTTCACTGCGATTGTAACTATTTTCACGTGTCCAGTAACCATTTTACGGGTCTGGAAACCAAATTATAATTTTTCTAAATTTTGACTTGTAACCATTTTCACGGCGATGGTAACCATTTGTACGGCTCCAGTAACCATTTTATAGGTTTGAAAACCACCTTTTAATTTTAAAAATTTTAAGTTGTAACCATTTTCACGGCGATTGTAACCATTTTAACGGCTATAGTAACCATTTTACGGCTCTGGTAACCACTTTTTTATTTTTGATATTCTTACTTGTAACCATTTCGACGGAGGTAGTAACCATTTTCACGGCTCCAGTAACCATTTTACTGTATTAGTAACCAATTTTTAATTTTTAAATTTTTGACTTGTAACTATTTTCATGGCATTGGTAACCATTTTCTAGGATTGAGTAACCATTTTACTGCTTCGGTAGCCATTTTTTAATTTTGGAATTTTTGTCTTATAACCATTTTCACAGCGATGGTAACCATTTTCATGGCACTGGTAACCATTTTAGACCATTGGTAACCATTTTTGAAATTTTTGAAATTTTCAATTGTAACTATTTTCATGGCATTGGTAACCACTATCACGGCTCTGGTA
This sequence comes from Dipteronia dyeriana, assembly GCA_032871835.1. Classification (NCBI taxonomy): domain Eukaryota; kingdom Viridiplantae; phylum Streptophyta; class Magnoliopsida; order Sapindales; family Sapindaceae; genus Dipteronia; species Dipteronia dyeriana. Next base: position 70,347,131 of record CM065300.1, on the reverse strand, counting down.
ACTATTCATACGGCTTTCGTAACCATTTTTAATTTTTTGATATTTTCTGTTGTAACCATTTTCACGGCTATAGTAACCATTATCACGGTGATGGTAATCATTTTCATGGCTCCAGTAACAATTTTACAACTTTTTGACAACATCTATTAATTTGGGATTATGTATTATATATTTTTTAAAGTTTTTCCCATTGGTAGGATTCAATCCAGGGACACGATTTTTGGACAAATGATTTGACTCCAAATAGAAAATTAACGTTAATTGTGATTATGGAAATTAGAATATTAAATAATAAATGAATGGTGCTATTGGCACACCCCTTATAGGTCTATTTATACCCTACTTTTTAAATTTTATAGTATTCTTTTTTCTTTCCTATGTGAAAATTAGTAATATTTAATAAAATATTTAATACAATTTAAGGGAAAAAAATCTTGTACAAAGTAAATATATTATGAAATAGTTTGAGAAATATATCAATCATATGGAAGAATTGTAGATATCAAACATCTGGAAGATTTGTCTACAAATGCATATTACTTCTGCAATAATTGTATGACATTTATATCAAGCATCTGTAAGAATTATATCAAGCATATGGAAACAATTTCATTCTCTACAAGTAAGTTTGAAGTTTACTTTTTCTTTAGTATGTTAATAGCCTTTTTCTCTTTGTATAATTTCCACTTATTTGCTTAAATACACTTCTTTACAATTGACTTTTTGAAGCTTCATTTCTCTATTTTCACTAGCCATAATCAAAGCCACGGGGGTGGTCTAGTTTTTGGGTAATAGTGTGGAGATGTGTATTTGATATTTCCTTCTCTAGTCTAATCAAAGCCATACTTGTTCATTTCAAGTTTTCAACGTTCTATCAATCTTAACCTACTTCTATTTCTCATAGTCAATGTTCTAGTTAGCGTCGTGTGCCACTGGCGGAGTCCTGACATCTTCACAACGACGGTAATAATGTCCCGATTTGTGTCTACATCTAATATTTTTTTTAACTTGTTCCATAGATGTAGACACGTGTCTAAATTTGGTTTGTTTGACACAGATTGAGATACCCTTTTTGGATAGGTGATTTGAGTCCAAATATAAATTAAACATTGATTGTGATTATTAAAATTAAAATATTGAATAATAAACGGGTGGTGCTATTGGCACACCCTATAGGTCTATTTTTTTCCCATTTTTTAAATTATTTAAAAAAATGATAATAAAAATTTCTTTTCTTTGTCAAAATTTTTAATTTTATAATACAAATTTTTAGAAGTGTCTGAGAATGACATAATGCTTATACCAGAATTATTTGAGAATGATATTAGGATATTATAATTACTCTATCGCCATGAAAGCATTCTGGATTACATCAATTCTTATACCTTGATTGGATTATTAATTTCATAAGTGTTTTTACTTCAAATATAGTCTAAATATTTATCAAACTAGAATTAAAATCCCTTACTTTATTTAGTTTGGCAATGTAATCAGCCATATAAAATATAAGTGCTTCAAAATAAATAAAAAATTAGAATCAAAATCCATTACTTCCTTTAGTTGTTTCAAAAAATTTAGAATCAAAACAATCGACATGTAATCAGTTATATAAAATGTAAGTGCAATCTAATGATTTGTAAAAGAAAAATAAAAAGATCATTTGGATATATATATATATATATATATATATATATATATATATATATATATACAAAGGTTGTCATCATACTTTACAGATCATTTACATTTCATTCAAAGAATTGAAGTCATATGTCAAAAGCCCTGAAAAAAACATAACTTTTTCTCCCAAAATTGCTTCAAAACTGGCCATTGTCAATACCTGGAATTAGATGCTTGCAATGCTATGTAATCTGGCTTTGCCTCCTACCAATTACTGAAACCTCCAAAATACATTAGCAAATTTAATATACTTAAACCTAGCAAACACAAGCATTGAGTCTCCATGAACACGAATGTGTTTAAACCCTTTCTTAAGAGCATAATTCAATCCTAAAATCAAAGCTCTATACCCAACAACATTATTGGTTGCAATTCCCACTCCTACATGAAGTCGCAAGACCTACCAAAGCTCAGGATTAGAGAGAACTATATTTAACAGGAGACAGAACAACCAAGAAGCTTAACATATAATTATAGAACCTACATACCACACTGCCATCTTCAGCATGCAAAGCCGCTTCTGCACCAGCTTGTCCGGGATTTTCTTTTGAGACACCGTCGAACTCAAGAATATAGGACTGCTGGACATAAACATAGATTATCTTCTAGTGCCATCACACAAATATCAAACTATGTCACATAAATTTGGTTCGACCAAGAAGGCAAGAACCAAAGAGCACGAATAGACAACCAACATTTTACTCAATTATTGATTTTGGTAGATAATTGCACATTATAGGTTTCTACTACCATATACAATCATTTTTGATAGATAATTACACAAAGAGTTGAAACTGAAACATTTATGACGCTATATTCTAATAGAAAAATAAAATACATGTTGTAATGGCAGTACACAAGTCAGAAAGTAACTCACACAACTTGAGTGGCAACACAATTATCTAATTTTGACTGCTTTTGTTGAATAGCTCTTGAAACCGAAGTTGATCCAGATGCCTCATACAAGAAAAATAATGAAGCATATGTTTATTGCCACAACATATTCAAGTTCAAATCAAGTCCTAGCATCAAACAACTTGAATCTAATTTATGACATTTGGCAACCGATGTATTCATCATCCACCATTGTCAAAAAACAAGACAATGAGTGAACAAAATTCCAGTAGACTAACTACATTCTTCTAGTTTCAAAGGTGATTTTCATGGACTTCCAACTATTGCAAGTAATATTAGATTCTTCATATAATACTCACACCATTAGGTAGCACACAAAATATGCATGGACTATGTTTTCAACAATTTTCCTAACATTTTTAGCATTATAATGTAATCTGATTCAACTACCTCTTGCAATCTCTTTGGCAAAGAAACCTTCTCAGATTTAGCTCCTCCATAGGAAAATAAGTTGATGAAATAAAATAATAAAATTAAAAAAAGTCAATAACTGAAGAGGACAACTTGTATAATGAAGCCTTAAATCCTTAATAACAACATATGTTGACGATCTCATAAAAAGGTTTTAAATAATGATGAATATAGTATGCAAAAATTCAAGCAAACAAAAGCAATCATCAAGCTTCTTAAAACAAACAAAGATTACTTCAAAGTTCAAATCTTATACAAGAAGGGGCATCACCTAATCTCCCACTAAATCAAGGATATGATTACTTCCCTAACAAAAACTAATCACCCCACTAAACAAGGTAACATTAAAGGTAAGATTTGAGAATAAAATCTCTTTATTAAAAAACACAATCCCTATAATTTAGGACTAATTAAAACAGAATCTCAACACCTATATAAAAGAAGGTTCTAGTTCAGTTTACTTAATTCTAATTGCAAAAGATATTTTTGTAAATTAAAATGCTAATGTTCATGCTTCACATCCTGATGTTATTGGCCCTTTAATTAATCCAAAAGTACTTATTGAATACTCTTATCACTCATAGCAAAAATTTCCAGCAATTTTGTAGTATCATGAGGTCATGGCTGCCTTCTTTTCTAGGAATGATTTTTGTTATTATCAACCTATTAACTTTAAACACAAATGGCACCAAGATTTTTTAAATGCATAACTAGGAAAAAGCCTTTAAAATTAAAATAATGTCATGAATCTAGAAAAAAAAAACATATACCAGCCTTCAAAAACTAATTAAATTTATTTCTAGATTTATTTGGTGACCTTTGCATTTTTTAGAGTGCAAGTTGTAATATTTTACAGAAACAAGGTTGACTCTTCAAATCTCTTCTCCTTGCATTTTGAATTGAGTATTTGACTCTCCATTTGTTTATAAATTCTTTCTCATGCACTCTTAATGCTTGCATCATTTATTCTTTAATTTGGTTGCAAACTATAAACCGATCAACCAAATCAAATCACACAAAGAGTGCAAGGCATTGATTAAACCTATCAAAGTTAACAACTCCATCCACTTTCTTAAACAATAAGAATTAATGTTTTCAATTTTCACCTAAATGAGATCTCAACAATACAAGAATAAATATTCTGCATTATATATTGACATAACTTGCCTCAACAAGTCTGTCATTTAGAGGTACAAAAATTAATGTAATGGAAAAAATAAAACACCTAAGCCAAAAATCTCTTTTAAATTAAAGTTCAATGTACGAGGAAGGAGAGGACAGGACAACCCTAGGCCCCTAGCTTACAAAAGCTACCATGATCAGCAACAAAAAATACATAGAAACCAAAGGACAGACCTATACAAAGAGTCCTCACACAAATGAAAAGAAGAAACACCTCATGAGATTAGGCAGTCTCCCAATCAAGGAATTAAAATAAATTAAACTACTACTTTTCAGGCAAACATATAACAACAATATTTACCGGTTTAACAAGTTATGAAAAAAAAAGTACTAACCGTATCGGCGTCTTCAGCTACCGTCTAGGCAAACTTCGTCATTGGATGCTTTTAATACAAAGGCCTCTTAATCTTTCCAAGAGCTGTAGAGTACTTAGTATTCAGAATATCTTAATTTTGAAATTGATTTAAGAAATCAAGTAGGGCCTAAACATCTTTATAAATAAAATGGAATACGTCAAAATCATATTTCGTTTTATACCAAGAGGACTCTTAGGAATGCTCCCAGACTGAAGAATTTTCTTTTGCAAGTCCTTATTTCCTAAAAACAAAATAATTGTAAATGCATGTTACTCAAGTAACTCAACACAATTTAAGCACCAAGAATAAGAGAATCTACCATTATATTCATTAAGCATCAAATTTACAAAGCATCTTACTTGTAGATGAAACGATTGTGAGTTATAAATGATCACCAAACCTAACAAATTATAAAATACTTCAAAAAACACAGTGATACAAAAGACAACAAAATATTTAGAAGTACATCTTTTAGGAATTTTATTTCTGCCTCAGATAAATCTCTCCTGAAAAAGATTTTAAAATAAGAGATTGACACAAAGGATCAATGCAATGTTAAACAACTTGGAAGACAATGGAGGAACATCAAAAAGTAAAACACCATAAACAGAAAATGGGCCAGAGAGTTTATAAGCACATAAAGTAGCTTAGATTATCATGCATATTGCAACAAAAACAAGATGTATCAATAAAATGAAACTGAATCATTAAGCACTGCCATTAGTTCAAAAGATCAATCATCACAAAAAAAATTAAAACAAACGCCACCCAGAATTCAGAGTAAAAACAATAACAAACCAAGAGGTGGCTTTTGGACAGCTTGGTTGTGACTGGTGTTGGGTGATACGTTTTTGTTTTGGATGTTTTTATTCTTTATGTAGCTTTTGTTCTTAGGTTGCGTTAGATCGACTTTCGATCTTGTTGCTTGTGCTCATTATCCTCTGTTCTTGGGACTTTGTATTGCCTCATGTGGGTGAACAATCTGTTGTTTTCAAACAAAAAATACTCAGAACTGACAAGAATGAAACTGACGGTGGTGGCGTTGGCGTTGGCGCTGCCGACGGCGGACGTGCCGAGAAAATGGAATTGATAGTGGTCGCGGGAAAACTAGAACTCAGAACTGAGAATGGAAGTGATGATTGCCATGATGGCGACGGCAGAGGTGGCGATCTGCAAGCAGTGGCAGTCGGAGCATATGTGGAAGCGAAGGAGATACAAATCGGTGAGAAGAACAAAATGTGAGAAAGAGAGATCTAAGAATAGATAAAATCAATAGGGGAAAATATATTGTGTTACAACTTGAAACCAGTTATGCTTTTTTTTAAAAAAAAAAATCTTTTTTTTATTAATCCAGGACCGTTGGATCAAGTTGTTGAATGATCCAACGGACCGAATAGATTACTATTCCTTACTGCATCATACAGTCAATTTCTCTATGACTGTATAGAAGCCAGTCTCATATATATATATATATATATATATATATATTGATTTGAGATTTTTGGTTAAAAAAAAAGGTAAAAAGCACAGGAGAAAAAACTTGCATTTGGTTTTATCAAACACATAAAGAAAAGGACCAAAAAAAAATTATTCTTTTTTTTTTTTTTGCAAGTGTTGTGTAAGATTAGAAAATATATCGGTGCTCATTTGGTCCACGAGCGCATGTCTATCTACGCATATAAGTGTTTTATTGGGTTGAGTGTTTCATGTGCAAGTGATGTGTGTGAGTTAACAATAAGAGAGATACATACGTGTATGAGTGCAAGTGTTGCACAGTTGTTTCTTTTTATTCACTCTCTATGCAACCTCCATTCATGTTTTTGAGTACGTGACGTGCCCACACGCCGTTACCAGTTCCGAGAGATAGCGAAGAAGATCGAGTGGTACAGATCAGGAGCATTACAAGAAGTGAAGAAGTCTTCAAACGTTGGTATGGTTTTATTTTCTTCTTCCCTTTATATTGATTTCAATTTCCTGTATATACATATATTTTATTGTTGTAATAATTTTATATGTATTAGTTTTGATAGTTACGATCCCAAGTTCACAGGTCCCAGATCAATTACGATTTGTATAAAAAAATTAAAACTGATTTCTGCTACGTTACCGGTGAACGGGATTCCAACACGTCATCCTTTCGTAAAAAACAAACCCAGAAAACCAAACACAATACCACTAAAACATCATCATCCATCTCTCTAAAAAAACAAAAACAAAACAAAAAATCCACCAATACCAGTTCAGCGATGAACTCCATGGAAGGGGAGGCTCTCATTCACGGCAAACGGAGTCACCACCACCAAATCCATACACAACCGCGAACCACCACCCCTGGCATCCAGCCACCACCACACAACCCACCCACCAAACCCAGACCACCGAAACACTTGCCACCACCAAACCCACCAAACCCAAACCCAAACCCAAACCCAGAAAACAAACACATTCATCAAAAACGATCGAAACACAGCTATGAACTCCATGGAAGAGTAGGCTCTCTTTCGCGGTGAACAAAGCCACCGTGAACCACCACTCTCAACCTCCAGCTACCCCCATACAACCCACCCACCAAATTCAAACCACTGAAACACCTACCACCCTCAAAAGAGACCCAGATCCATCATCAATGGAGAAACATTGCCTCTCTCTCCACTGGAACACAGCCTCTCCCTTTGCGACGGTCCGGTTGCTGCACCAGCCGCTCTAAACATCCACAAAAACACAAATCGAAAACCTAAACCCCAAATTAGATGGTCGATGAGAAAACATAGAGAGAGAGATGGTCGATGGTCGATGGTCGATGAGGGAGAGAGAGATCGATGGTCGACAATCGACGGTCGATGAGGGAGAGAGATCGATAGTCAATGAAAGGGAAAGAGTTTTGTTTGGGGAGAGAGAAAATGTGTGTCTGAAAAAATAAGAAGACTTTTTTTTTGTTTATTTGTTTAAAATATATAGTTTTAATTGATTTGTGTTTTTGTTCTTGGAATTAATTTGTGTTTTGTGTTGGTTGTTTGTGATGAAGAAATTGATGGATTGGTGTTGATATTGAAGATGAAGATGAAGATGGAGTTTGTTGATGTTGGAGATGAAGATTGGGATAGAGTTTTATTTTTATTTTTAATTATGTTTATAATTTGTAATTTGAAGATGAAGGAATTTTTAATTTTTTTTTGTTTATAATTTGTAATTGTATATTAATTTTTTTTTGTAATATATATATATATATATATATTATTTCCTATTTATTTTATGGTGACACGTGGCATATCATTATTGAAAGATAAAAATACCCTTTGAACCATTAAATTTGACTAACGGAACTGAGGGACTGATTTGATGGATTTTTGAAAACATAGAGACAACGGGAGCTAAAAAAGAAAGACAGTTAAAAATGTCATTGTTGGCCAAAATATAGGGACGAAAATGATAATTTTCCTAAAATTTACCATTAATTCCATAATAAAACAGGTCACCGTTAATTTGGTATTACAATTGATATTTAATTTTTTAAAAAAAATATTTATTTATTATTATTTATAAGAATAATTAAAATTAAAAAATATTTATTTTGGTAATGATCTTAGTGTATTTAATCTTTGATATATTCTAAAAAACCAAAAAGAAAACAAAACAAAAATGCTAGAATTAGTAAGAAAAAAAAAACTGTAACAAAAATCAGTGTAAATTTCTTTTAAAAACAAATTCAGGTATTGGATACCTGAAAATCTAGGTAGATACAGTGTTTTTAAGAGGCAATACAGACATACACCGTTATGCTAAGAACCAAATACTATAACACTAATATTTATTTGGATTAGTAGTCTGTTTATCGAATCTGTCATTAAGTACAGAGCACTTCACATTTCTTAACTCGGTCTCATTGATTTTCTACATTTGTGGTGATGAGCAGGATGCTAGCCTTATCGAAAGGTGTATAGCGAACAATATAGTGAACACCTTATTAAATATTCAAAAATATATCTAAACATAATCAATCCAAAATTACCTCATAAAAATAAACAAGAAAACAAAAAACTTCTAAAGTGTTTAAATAAATAAAAAAACATATATAGATACTTTGTTTTGATGAGAAAATGATACCTGAGAATAGTGTTTGAGAGAGGCCTTTGGCAATCACCACAAATTGAAAAAAAAAAACTTAAAAGATTGAAATCATTCAACCAAATAAAAATAAAAATAGAGTAATGTTACTTTACCAAAATTTGGTGTCTAAATCCGGTGTCCAAATGATGTGGCAACACTCCAGTCCAATCATTTAAATGATGCAAATCTAATTCAATTTAAATGAATGGACTACAGTGTTGCCACATCATTTGGACACCAAATTTAGGCAAAGTAACATTACTCATAAAAATATGTAGAAACTACTCTCACCACCCAACATTATCCAATTCCCTAGAGAGAGAGTCAATAGAATGGGATGGAGAAAAAAGGGCTTAAAAAATAAATAACACTTTTTGGAGGTGACGTTTCAGCACTGTCACTGTTTTAATAATTTATGTTAAAAAGACACCAATTATGGTGAACGAACAAAAATGCCCCCAATAGTTGTTCCATCAGAATTTTTCATTCATTTTTTTTACAGTGAGAGTCATGAAATAGAGAGAGAAAGTTTCGTTGAAACTCAGGCGCTACGTAGACGCATTCGAGAGTCGATCCTTTGAAAAATATGCTTTTAAAAAATATTCTCGATTATTTGAAAATATGCTTGATTCTTTGAAAAAAAATCCTCGATTCTTTCTAATATATGCTCGAATTCGCTACAAATATACTCGATTTAACTAAACCTAATTTTCTAAAAAAAAATCTCGATCATTTGAAAAATATTCTCGATCCTTTGAAAAAAAAATCTCGATCCTTTGAAAAAAAATCTCGATCCTTTGAAAAAAAAATCTCGATCCTTTGAAAAAAATTTCGATCCCTTGAAAAATATTCTCGATCATTTGAAAAAAATCTCGATCATTTGACAAAAATTCTCGATCTTTTAAAAAATATTCTCGATCCTTTGAAAAAAACTCTCGATCCTCTGAAAAAAATCTCGATCCTTTGAAAAATATTCTCGATCTTTTGAAAAATATTCTCGATCATTTGAAAAAAATCTCGATCTTTTGAAAAAAATCTCGATCTTTTGAAAAAAATCTCGATCTTTTGAAAAATATTCTCGATAATTTGATAAAAATTCTCGATCCTTTAAAAAAAATCTCGATCCTTTGAAAAAAAATCTCGATCCTTTGAAAAAAATCTCGATCCTTTGAAAAAAATCTCGATTCTTGAAAAATCTTCTCAATCATTTGACAAAAATTCTCGATCCTTAAAAAAATATTCTCGATCCTTTGAAAAATAATCTCGATCCTTTGAAAAATATTATCGATTCGATCCTTTGAAAAAAATATCGATCCTTTCAAAAAAATTCTCGATCCTTTGAAATTTTTTTGATCCTTTGAAATTTTTTTGATCCTTTGAGAAATGCTCGATTCTTTCAATTCTTTCAAAAATATGCTCAATTCTTTCAAAAATAAGCTCGATCATATTAAAAAAAAGACTCGATTTGGCTACAAATATACTCGATTTAACTAAACATTACTTTTAAAAATAAAATGTTCGATCTTTTGAAAAATAAAATGTCCATACATGTTCATACAAAGACTGGACAACAAATCATAAAGAATGGATACATTGTTAAACCACAAAGTAATATATAAAAATATTTAAACGAAGATCACAAATATAGGTTATCTTCTTCTGCAGAATCTGAAGAGAGACAAGTTTTTTGGAGAGAGAGGGGGGAGTTATAGTTTTCAAAGTGTAGATGGAAACATAATGGGATTAAAAAATAAATTATTTAAGGGTAATTTGGGTAGTTCACCATAATAGGTGTATTTTAAACTTAAGTTATTAAAGCGGTGACATCACTGCAACACACATAAAAAAATGTGACATATCTCACCATTTCCACGAGAAAAAATGTGAGATTTTGGATGGTTTTATAAATAAAATTGATTAGGAATAGGAGAGAGTTTTTGAGTAAAGATTGTGATAGACATATTATGATTAGGTGGTTTAATTGACAAAACTTAAAGTCTGATTTAAAAGAGAACATGATAGGAGTTTTGACGTTTTATTATTGATCATTATTTCTAATTCAAATTAAGAAACTGGTAGGGAAATAAATGGAAGACTTAAAATATTGAAATTAAGGAGTATTATAATAATAATAATAATAATAATAATAATAATAATAACAATAATAATAATAATAGGCAAAAAAAACTCATTAATGATTAAATTTTAAAAAAAATATCCTAATTAATGGCTCAATTATAGGATATATATATATATATATATATGGCATTTAAGTTCAGAGCTCCCTCACGGCGATACGTGTGGTGCTATAAGGGTCAGCTTTTATATCTCTCATCATCCAACGTTATCAAATTCCCCACCACTTGTTTTGAGTTTCCTTGTAAGGGAGATTCAATATGATGAGATGGAAAAAACATGAGATTAAAACAAAAACTAAAACTAAAAAATATAAAATCATTCAACCAAATATTTTAAAAAAAATCCGTAGAAATTCCTTTCACCACTCAACGGCATCCGATTCTCCACAGCTTGTTTTGAGTTTGCCGAGAAAGTCAATGGAATGGGATAGAAAAAATGTAAGATTTTGGATGGTTTTTTATAGAGAAAATTGTGGGAGATTAAAGGACATAAATGGTTTATGGAGAGAGAGATGATATATCAACGGTTTAAATAATTGATTTATTGTATTTATTAATTGTAATCATAAATGCCTATTTAACTTGTATATTAATACAAAGTGCCTATTGACCTGATTTGTTAATATAGATATAAAATAATGTATTTAAATCCAAAGTTCTCTCACGACGACACCAGACACCGTGAGTGCCAGCTTTTATATATTACATAGATATAGATTAAGGAGTCAATTTTGTTAGAGTGCATATTTATCCGGTTTTGTTAATATAGATTGAAATTAAAGCTCCCAACACGTTTAATTATGTGATTGCTTCTTAATTTGTTATTTATAGGACTGTCTCTTAATTGACTTTGATTTGTGATTTATGATCAAAATTTTCTCACCTAATACAAAATTTCAATTAATTATGAAGATGCAAATAGTAGTAGAAAATATTTTTTTACTATCGTAAAAAAAAATATTTACTACCATATATATAAATTATGAGTGTATCTATTATATTTAGGAAAAAAAAAATCTATTAAATTGAATGCAACAATTAATATTTATAATGTGTACAAATAATAATCGATCAAAAACTATTATTTTAATTCTTTGTTATGATATCATAATATCATTAATATATTACAATTAATATGTTTTTAAAATTTATCATTAATTCTATAAAACATATTACCATTAATTAGATATTACAATCAATGTTATTATTATCATTTGTATGAATAGTTAAAATTCAAAAAACATTTATTTTTGAAAAAAAAATCTTGTATTTAATGCATAATTAATACAATCTAAAAAATCAAAAAGAAAAGAGAACAAAAAGGTTTTAAAAAAATATAAAGAAAAAAAAAACTACAAAACAAGTGTAAATTCCCTTTAAAAAAAATCTGGGGAAAAATCGAACCAAGGCTATAACCCTAATATATATCTATAGTAATAGTCTTCCTATCGAGTCTATCATAAATACAAAGAACATAATAAATCTCATCCGATTAAGTGATTTTCTGCATTGGTGGTGATGAGCATGATGCTAGTCTTCATTGATTTTCTGCATTGATAGTGATGAGCATGATGCTAGCCTTATCGGAATGTTCCATAACTAACACCTTAGTGAACAACTAATTGAAATCAAATACCACCAAACTTAAAATTCCATGATCAATCCAAAATTACATTTTTAACTAATATAGTTTTTCCTCAAAAAAAAAATACTCAACCAAATATTAAAACAAAATCTGTAGAAATTACTCTCATCATCCAACGCCATCAAATTCCCCACCGCTTGTTTTGAGTTTGCTTGTGAGGGAGAGTCAATAGGATGAGATGGAAAAAACGTGAGATTAAAACAAAAACTAAAACTAAAACTAAAAAAATTAAAATCATTCAAACCAAATATTTGAAAAAACAATCTGTAGAAATTCCTCTCACCACTCAACAACATCCGATTCTCCACAACTTGTTTTGAGTTTGCCAAGAAAGTCAATAGAATGGGATAAAAAAATATGAGATTTTGAATGGTTTTTATAGAGAAAATCGAGAGAGATGAGAATGCATAAATGGTTTATGGAGAGAGAGAGGATATACCAATGGTTTAAATAATTGATTTATTGTATTCATTAATTATAATTATGAGTGTCTATTTAACTTGTATATTAATACAGAGTGCCTATTGACCTGATTTGTTAATATAGATAGAAAATAATGTATTTAAATCTAAAGTTCTCTCACAAGTGTTCGAAAAATCGAAAAAATAGGTAGCCTAGGCGCCGCCTAATACGCTAGGTGGACGTCGGTCATCCCGTTTCGTCATAAGCGGCCATATTAGGCGGTCAGGAAAAAAATTGATCGATATGGTCGAAAAAATCGGTCCACGTCGGTGAGTGGGTGGTCACCACCCCGATCAGAAGCTTCAAAAGGCGGCAGAGAAGAACACCCATGTGTCCAATGTCCAGATCCGACACCATTAACAACGAACAAGGAGAAAAAAATCCAGAACTTGAAGGATTATTTCAAGAAAGTGGTAAAAGAGTTGAAGAACAAAACCAGATCGAGAGATAGAGAGAGCATCAGATCAGATCTTTGTTTTGGCGATCAAATTTATTCTAGAAATCGAAAAGCGGAAAGAAGAAGATTTTTTTTTATAAACCACGGTTCGGTTAGTAGCATACAGAAAGAAGAAGAAATAAGAGTGAAATTGAGAGAGAGAATCGAGAGAGATCAGAGAAGATTATGGCTCGTCCTGTAAGCGTTTTTTAATTTATGTTTTTCAAAAATAAAAATAAAAATGAAAACAATATTTTTTGTTTCAGTTTCGAATTCTGAAACGCTTCAGATAGCATATAATGAAAGCTGTATTTTGAAAATGAAAACGGAAAAAACGCATCTGGTAGGTTAACCGAAAACTATTACAAATTGAAATAGTAATTTTGATATTTTGTTTAATATTATTACAACTATAAACAAATCGATTACATAATTAATCAATATCATTTTTATATTGTAATTTTTAAATTAAACAAAAGTAACATCAAAAAAACATATCAAAAATGAATTAATCAAAACAAAACTCTTAAATTATAAATAAATAATTACAATATATATATATATATACATATTATAATAAAATATATATATTAAATATCATTGAATATACTATAATAATATATTATAATATTATATATATTATTTTATATTATATTTTTTAAAATTATATCCTATAATATAATAACATTATAAATTATATTAATACATTATTATTATATATATATATAATAATAATTATAATGTGTGTATATATATATATATATATATATATATTATTGCATGAATGCAATTAGTTCTAGTTGGAAATAAATTATTCTGGAATATATATATATATAAGAGGGGTATTTTGGTCATGTAAAAATCTTGTCTCGTCTTGTCCTAGTCATATGAAACGTATAATAGTACAATTAATAGTTTAAAAATGATTTTTTTTATATATATAAAAAAAACAAAATGAAAAACAAAAACAAAAACAAAAAACAAGTATTTTATGTTTTTCAAATCTTTTATTTTTAACACTGGTCTTGTTTTTCATTTTTTTTTATTTTTCAAAAATAAAATGAAAAACGGTTAACGAACGTGTTTTTGAAATCGTTTTTAAAAAATAAAAACGAAAACGAACTGAAAAATAATTGTAGGACGAAACCTTATGTTGACTTTTTGGGAAGTGGTAAATGCCTGAATGTGAGAATGTGAAGGGCAGAGATATACTTGAGAGTTGAGATATATTATTAAAGTTATGGGTTTTTAATTATTATTTTCTTTTAAAGAAAAATGTGGGTCGGTGGTAGACTAGTAGTAATAACTATTAACTAGTATGGTTCCAATACTAATATAGAAATATAAAATTAAAAATAAAGCAAAACAATTTTAAAAAAATTGAATTCATCTAGGCGCCACCTAGGTGCTAGACGTTGGTCTACCATCCAACTAGCATCTAACGTTTACTAAAACACTGTTTACGGTAACACGAGGGTCAACTTTTATATTATATATATATATATATATATATATATATATAGGTAACATATATTTATAATATTTAAAAAAATATATTAATATTAATAAATTTATATTAACTATTTGTTTCAAATAAAAGATGATCGTGAAAACTTATCATATTCTCTTTTAATAGTTAATATCAATAAATTTGTATTAACTATTTGTTTCAAATAAAAGATGAGTGTGAAAACCCATCATATTCTCTTTTAATAGTTAATATTAATAAATTCATATTAACAAACCGTTTCAAATAAGAGGAGAGTGCGAAAAGTATCTTGCAAGATGCCAGTATTAACTTCACAAAACCCATTGTATTATTTTTAATTCATATAAATTCAAAAGACTATTAATTATTTAATTACCATTAACCAAAAGTTCTTTCAACTCCTAGCAAACCTACTATTTAAGCAGTTTTGAGAAAATTGAAGACAACCAGCTCTAGGGGTGGTGTTTCAGGTTTGAATGTTGATGGCAGAGGCATGCTTATCATGCAGTTAAATAAAATATCACTAGAGGTATTTATAACAGTGATATTTTTCCTATTATTAGTCGTACAAATGTTAATTATTTAATTTTAATAAAATGTTTCTATAAAAAGTTTGTATATATGTAATTTTTGCAGATGGAGTACTCGGGTTCTATAACTACTGAAATGGTAAGATATTAACAATTGCTTTGATCTTATTTTTTGCTTCAAACAGAATTGATTTTTCGGTCTACTTACAACCATCAATTTGAATTTCCACAAAAATGAATTATCTTAAAATAAATTTACAGACTAAGGCTTATTGCCCTGGAAAAGTTAAGGAGGAGGCTGATTAATTGCAGAGGAATGTGAAGGAAAGCAATAACTATTGTGACTAGAGAGATTAAGAATAAAAGGAGATACAAGCTCTTATTTTATTTTAGAATCTGCAAAAGGTTTGAGATGAAATTAGTGTTGTTCATTGATCAATCATCGGAAAGAATTTGTCTCTTATCCATCCTTGTTTAATTGTTTGTACTCCTATTTTCTTTACATTTGTTTGGATCTTTTTTTTTTGGTTGAAATAAGAACAATAGTAAACAAAACAGCGAAACAATTAGACCGGAAAATCATCATGAACAAGACGGGAAGGATTCCATCTAAAAACAATCGTAGACAATAGACGAAGCCATTTGATAATGGTATCTGATTCAAGTAAGAATTTAGTTCTACATGATATATATATATATATATTCTTTTTCTCCTTAGTACGTAATAACTTACAGTGTTGCATGTGGACTACTGATTATGAAGAAGTTTTGATAAATACATACACGAGTCAAAGTAGGTAAATCTAATGAAAAAAAATTTAAAGTTTTAGAAATCCGATCACCGTTAGACGGTTGGATGACTCAGCTAAAAAAATACCTGGAAGGAAATGTACTCCCGGAAGATCCCTTAGAAGCGAAACGGATAAGGTACCGCTCAGCAAGATACCCCCTGATTCGAGGAGAATTGTATAGAAAAGGATTTTCCCAAACACTCCAACGTTGTGTGTCAGAGGAAGATGCATACCGAATATTACAGGAGGTTCACAGCGGAGTATGCGGAAATCATATTGGAGGCAAGAGTTTGGCACATAAGGTACTCAAGCAAGGTTTTTACCGGCCCACTTTGTTCACAGAGGCACAACGATGTTCAGAAAGTTGCAATGCATGCCAAAGGATCACCAACGATATCCGACAGCCCCCTGAATAACTTAGAAGCCTCACATCCCCAAAGTCATTTTCCATGTGGGGCCTGGATTTAAATGGCCCAATGCCGGCAGGGACAGGGGGTGGATCAAAGCATGCGATCGTAGCCGTTGATTATTTCACGAAGTGAGTAGAAGCTGAAGCGTTAGTACATATCACGGAGGCAAATACCACAAACTTTATAAAGAAAAACATACTCTATAGGTTTGGGGATTATTACTGACAACGGCACACAGTTTGACAATAAAAAAATCAGACAGCTATGCGACGAGTACCAAATTGCAAATTATTATGTCACACCTGCCCACCCTCAATCCAATGGGCAAGCTGAAATAGTAAACAAAATCATCAAGCACACACTCAAAGCAAAGTTGGATGCCAAGAAAGGCAGCTGGGTTGAAAAGCTTCCTGAAGTATTATGGGCGTATCGGACGACAGTAAGGACTTCTACAAGAGAGACTTCATTCTCTTTGGCATTTGGAACAAAAGTTGTCATCCCGGTAGAACCATCGTATATGTCGCCAAGAGTCAGGCTATATGATGAAGATCAGAATGTTGACATGCTTATACAAAGCTTAGATGAGCTGGAAGAGAAAAGGGAGAAATCCCGACTGCGGAATGCAGGATATCAACAAAGAGTGGCTCAACACTACAATTCTCATGTTCGGATCAGGAAATTCCAGCTAGGAGACTTGGTGCTTAGGAAAGTATCACTGAACACAAAAGATAAAGTTGCGGGATCATTGGCTAACAAATGGGCAGACTCATACAAGATCGAAAGGATAGCTGGTCACAGAGCTTACTGGATCGCCCGACCAGATGGAGGGGTTTTACACCGACCATTTGAAGCTTTTTTATCCTTGAAATTTGTTTCCTTTTTCTAGTTAGGACAATTTTATTAGTCAGGATATTTTTTCATTTTGAGATTTATCATATTGTTAGTTTGACAGTTATGAATAAAAGTCCGACATGGGATTTCAGAAGTATGAGCACATGATAATAAGAACATGTGAGCATGATAATAAGAACATGCATATGATTTAACATAAGAAAATATCAATTAATAGAATGCTCGGGACCATTAATTTGGTAAAATTCCCGAATGGGTGGAGAAGCTAGAATGAGCAAGCCAGCAGAGCAAGGTCAGTCGACCTTAGCCAAAAAGCAAACCCGATGCACCAGAACGGCTCGAGGCACCGCCGGGAAAAAACCCTGGTGAGATGCGCATATGTGTTAAGCAGTCTTAAAGCTTAATGATTCGGTAAACTCTTACGCAGGTAAACTAAGAGACGTCCTCAGTGACTTGCGTAAGGACTCGAACGTATGATCATGGTGAGCCTCGATATAACGTTCGGGTAGCAACCGAGTATGAAGCACAAGTGTAAATCTGCTTGCCTGTTTCGAGACGACTCGGTTAATAATATTAGCCAGTTTAATGAGATACTTGGCATAAAGAAACCGCATTAGCCAGCTTAATAAGATACTTGACACAAAGAATGCATTAGCCAGTTTAATAAGATACTTGACACAAAGAATACATTAGCCAGTTTAACAAGATACTTGACACAAAGAATACATTAGCTAGTTTAACAAGATACTCGTAACCGTTACTCGAACAACAGGGTTAGCCAATTAAATAAGATACTTGAGTCAGCCATATACTCGGCGTACCAAACTCAATAAGGAATTTTCATTAATTTGTTGCATGATTACGAATTTTTACAAGTACAAAATCTTTATACGCCTATAGGGATGAAGATTTGGAGATTTTGCTTATGCTCGGGTCGGGCACCATCTCGTATTCATAGAGGAGACTCTCATTTGAATGACAGGCGATTATGTCGACCAAGTCATCCATCCAATTTCTATAATCTATTCCAGGAACCGGACTAACATCAGGCGTCGAACCATCCACACCAGACTCCTGACTGGCATAGAAGGTCGAGAGAGAATGCTCTGATGGGACCTCTAGATGTATAGGATGAGGCTCTTTACCTTGGCTACGACAGTAAGCTCTCCATTCCTTCATCTGAGTCCGAAGAGACTCCAGGGATTGGTCCACAAGGTTTTTATCGACAGCTCCCAGCTGGATCTAGCTTTATCAGTTAGCCGATTCTTGACCTTAAAGAATTCGCTAGCTGAAACTAACCCTCGCTGGAATTCCCTAAGGAGAAGAGCATTATAAGTTGGAGACCTTTTGAAGCGTTCAGAGGTCCAGCCTAGCCGCCTTTGAAAGGGATTCGACCGTTAAAGCTTGGCGCTCCAAATCTTTAATTTTTTGCTCGTAAGATGACCTGGTCTGTTCAGCCTCCTGTTCGGCCTTGAGCATCGACTCCTGGGCAGCAGATAGTAAATTTTGAAAGGACACAACCTTCTCTTTTATCGTAGAAGCTCTCTTTTCGGCCTCCATTTGCTTAGCCAAGCAATGATCGGTGAATTCTTGGGCAGAGCTCACCTCCCTTTAATAAGTCGCCTCAACCCGAGCACAGCTATCCTCACTCTCCTTTAGCTGAGCTTCAAGACGCCTTATCCGATCAGCTTGATGTTGTTGCATCTGAACTAACTCAGCAAACTCGGCCACCTCCTACAAGGAAGATTGAGTTGAAAATCTAACAGGCATTAAGATAACGGTTGAGATAGAAGACTTACGTAAGACGCGTTGTTGAAAATATTTTGAAAACGATCCGTTGGAGAACCATCCCTGAAGTGGCTCCAATGATCATCCCTAATAAAGGCACAACCAGATGAAAACACCCTTAACACATCCTGATGAGTGGGACAAAAAGGGTTTCCAAAGGATTCCACCCTTGCGTCTTCAACCTCAGGAGGTAAAGAATCCATGTTCAGGTTTGAAGTTTCCACTTTTCCCACGGACGCTTCAACTTGAATGCTTGGGGAAACTCTAACCTCAGTATCATCATCACTCGACTCAATAAATGATACCACCAGAGGGACTTTATGGGGATGAGCGAGAGAATCAGCCATCTTCTTTTTCTCAGCCCGAGTACGACGGAAGCCGAGGTCGGTCGTAGGATCCTCCTGATCCTCAGTAATATCTTGAAAAGATTCAAAAAGATCAGGATCTAGATTAATTTGCTCATCTAGGGGTATCCTGATGCCTTCATCGTCCTCAACCACGAACTACTCAATAGGCATTTCCTTAACCATGGAACACGCCTCGCCAGACGCTGCTCCACCAGGATGTCCTCCATGTTTGCCCTCATCTTCAGACACCCTTTGAGCAATGTTAATCCCAATAGGGCCACTCGGGCCACTCGATTACCCAATGGTCGACCGAGCAAACTCTTCAGGGACATGCTCTAGCATTTGCTCGTCAGCTTTATCGAAATCTTCATCTGACTCGACGTCAGGCGGAGCAACCCCTTCCTTGTTTTGGCGAGAAGCTATTGCATATATCAAGTGTATGGTTTTTTATATCTCACGTTACTGTTTTCAAAAACCACACAAAAAACAAAACACCTTTTTTTTATTTTTTATTTCACCATGTTTTACCAATGTAATATATATATATATATATGAGCTGTGCGTGAAAACGCACAGCACCAATTATTATTCTAATTTTTTTTTTCAAAACAATTTATATCTCATATATAATTTTTTTTTTAAAAAAATCTAATCAAATCTAATTTGATTTTTAAAAACTTTCAAATAAAAAATATCCCATATCTTTTATTTGATTTGAATTTTGAATTCAAACTATTTAAATTCAAAAATTAAATATTTAATTTAATAAAATAAAATAATCACATTGTCTTATTTTATTCAAAAATAAATATCAACATACACCCTCCATTTAATGATTAATAACATAATTAAATAATCTCATTATTTAAGTTATTTAATCACCATTATCCATTAATTAAATAACCTCATTATTCAATTAATTCCCGAATAAATATGTGTCACTTTTGTAACATAATTAACTGGACAATCCAATTAATTAACCGTGACCCTTGTTACCTAAATCGATCGGGCTAGCAAGGGGACCTAATGGACCCACAGTATTTTGAGCTCCATTAATCCTCAAAATCATTAATTAAACTCTTTAATTAATATTCCTTGATTATTAACTCCGGTGTTATTCCACTAAAAACCTGAAGCTGCACTCTTTCAACTGCAGACGTTTTTACACAAACCGATACAACTCGGTGTCCATCGACATAACTATTACATATGGTGTGATCCTCCACAATAGTTCATAATTAGAGCTGGGTCATAATGTCCGTTATACCCCTCTAATTACATATATCCTTTAAGTACCATTGATTCTCTAATGGACAATAAATCCTACTTCCTCATGGAATTAGGAGAGCGCTCATATTGTCCAAGCCTCGAATCAACCCTTAAGGGAATTACCATCTACTTCTCACAAGAAGGAGTGGATTCCACTATTGTATACAAACCTTCCCAGCCACAAGCCAAACCGTAATCCCAACATACGGAGTATATTGATCAGGAAATACATCTGACCTCACCCATGGTATATCAAAGACCACGATCTAACCTGAAGGAGTCGATAAGACACTCAGGATTAAGACCACCTGTATATAGCCATCATTAGTTGATATATATGAATATCATTGATAAACGGATCTTTGTGTGAGATTCATATAGATCATGGCCCAGTCCTATATGATCACATCATACAAGGTGCCTCCATTCCCATATCTCATATGAATGATTCAGGATAGAATCACTATACATTACGGAATGGACCACAACTATAGATTAACCACAAATAAAGTACCCAGCTTTATTTGCTATCTATGGACTCTTTAGATTGCACGTCTCTTACTGTATCCATCCGTATATGACACTCATATACACAGTTCGAGATTACATCCGCCAATCCAAGATGTTAATATGTACACAAGTTTATAAAATAAATAACATAACAAAATGAATTGAACCTTTCCTTTTATTTACTTCATAAATCCATTTACAAATTACATGCTTAGGGCATAAACCCCAACAGCGGGGTCATGATAGACCCGGCTGTAACGATATCGGAGGCGATCCTGGTTGTATCGGGATATGGGCAAAGTTAGACGGAGCGGGAAAATCCGTCCTAGCTCCGGCTGATGCAGTGAAAACGTAACTAGAATTAGACCGACGTCTAAATTCTTTTGAAAAACTG
Organism: Dipteronia dyeriana; assembly: GCA_032871835.1. Taxonomy (NCBI): domain Eukaryota; kingdom Viridiplantae; phylum Streptophyta; class Magnoliopsida; order Sapindales; family Sapindaceae; genus Dipteronia; species Dipteronia dyeriana. The sequence goes on along the minus strand of CM065300.1, from coordinate 70,325,419 downwards.
GAATCCACCAGAATAAAGTTAAAACCTTAGAAATTTTATTGAATAATAAGCTATTTGAGCCTTTCGGCTTACAAGGCTATTTAAAGCGAAAGACCCTAACCCGAATCCTTGTTGGACAAGAAACGAGATTACATATCAAAAGCTGCCATAAATAACGAAACTGCCAAAAATAGCGAAATCACAAAAGTTACGGAAATAAAATATACTAACGACCATAAACAAGCCGGAATTAACGGTAGACGATTCTGGCTTGTCAAAGTCAACTTATGACAAAAAATGTAAATTTCCCAAAAAGGAAAGAATTGTGATTTCGGGGCCTAAATGATGGAATTTGGCCAGAAATTGACGTGCCTCAACACCAAAGGTTTTGACTTCTGAAGATCTCGCCGATTCAATTCAATTAAGATCATTTGATCTTAGATTTAGGATGGTCCCACCAAGCCATGTAGGACTCAGCCACTTATTCTACATCAGTCCCCTCTACTTGCAAAGAACTCGACCTTGAGTTAGGCTCAGGATAAAGAGACTCTTCTGCATGATACTGGAACAAATCAACAACATTGAAGGTATTGGAAATTCCCATGGTCTCAGGTAGGTCGATCACATATGCATTATCATTGATCTTTTTCAGAATCTGATACGGACCATACTTCTTGGGCTTCAGTTTGTTATAAGTCCCAACTGGGAACCTTTCTTTGAGCAAGAAAACCAATACCGAGTCGCCCTCCTCAAACACCTTCCAACGCCTATGCTTGTCTACATCTGCCTTGTATTTCGTATTGGTTTCTTCCAATTTCTGTCTCACATCCGCTTGCACCGCTTGAGCATGAGTAGCCATGTTTTTTGCAGCAACACTAACTCCCGGACCCTTTGGTAAATGAATTAAATCCACAGTGTGCTTCGGTGGTGACACATATTCCACAGCAAAATGAGATTTTCCCGTGGCACTATGTACAACACTATTGTAGGCAAACTCAACTTAAGGCAATGCATGATCCCACTGTTTCGGCTTATCTCCGCAAACGCAACGGACCAGATTTCCCAAGGTTCAATTCTTCACTTCCGTTTTTCCATCAGTTTGTGGGTGAGCAGTAGTACTTCGTTTCAGAGATGTATTGAACATTTTCCATAAGGTCAGCCAAAAGTGGCTATGGAATTTCGTGTCACGATCAGAGGTAATTGACTGCGGTACCCCATGTAGTCGGACCACTTCTCTGAAAAATAGTCGAGCTATGTGCGAAGCATCAGAGGTCTTCCGGCAAGGGATAAAGTGAGCCATTTTTTAAAACCTGTCAACCACCATGAATACCGAATCTACTCATCGCTAGGTACAGGGTAGTCCCAACACAAAATCCATAGACAAGTCCTCCCAGATATTGTTAGGAACATGTAAAGGCATATAAAGACCAGTATTTTGTGACTGACCTTTAGACACCTGACAAGTGTAACATCTCTGCACAAAATTCCCAACATCTCGTTTCAGTTGTGGCCAGAAACACCGTTCCTCCAAGCTAGCCACCGTTTTGTCTCGTCCCAAGTGTCCACTCAACCCACCACCGTGCAAGTCTCTGATTAACTTCTCTCGTAGAGATGTTCTGGGAATACACAAATGATTGCCACGAAACAGATACCCATTATTTTCATGAAAATCACTGATAGGCTATTTTTCAATACACTTGGACAAGATTTCCTTGAAATCCTCATCCTCTTCGTACAACTCCTTCAGAGAATCAAACCCAACAATCTCATGAGCTAGGGTTACGAGCAGGGTGGCATGGCGGCTCAATGCATCAGTAACTCGGTTCAGAACCCCTGATTTGTGCTTGATAACAAAAGGAAATTTCTGAAGGAAAGTGGCCCACCTGACATGCATGTTGTCCAAGTTCTTCTGACTGTTGATAAACTTCAAAGCTTGATGGTCGGTGTACAATACAAACTTCCTCTGTACTAGGTAATGTTCCCAGTGCTTCAAGGCTCGGACCACTGCGTAGAACTCCTGATCATAAGTACTCCACTTCTGGGGAGCTTCACTTAATTTTTCGCTAAAGAAAGCTACTGGTCGCTTTGCTTCGGACAGCACAGCTCCAATTCCCACCCCACTAGCATCGCACTCCACTTCAAAAATCTTCTCAAAACTGGGTAGAGCCAGTACTGGTGCAGTACACAATTTCTCCTTGATTAATGAAAAACTCATCTCTGTTTCTTCTCCCCACTGAAACCGACCCTTCTTCATGCATTCTGTTATCAGTGCCGTGACAGTGCTAAAATTTCGAATAAACCGGCGATAGAAAGTAGCTAAGCCATGAAAGCTACGAACTTTACTTAAGGTTTTCGGCATAAGCCATTCTTGAATTGCTCGCACCTTCTCTTCGTCCACATGAATTCCTTCTGAACTCACCACGTAACCCAAAAATAACAAGCTGTTGGTCATAAAAATGCATTTCTTCAGATTAAGAAACATTTGATTTTCTTGTAAAACTTTTAATACCTCTCGCAACTGCTCAACATGCTCTTCTTCAGTCTTACTATAAATAAGAATATCGTCGAAATAAACCACAACAAACTTTCCCACAAAAGGCCTCAATACCTGATTCATCACTCGCATGAAAGTACTGGGTGCATTTGATAAATCGAAGGGCATGACCAACCACTCATACAAACCATCCTTGCTTTTGAACGCCATTTTCCTTTCATCCTCAGGTCTGACCCGAATTTGGTGATACCCACTACGTAGATCAATCTTCGAAAACAGCTTTGAACCCTCCAGTTGATCCAACATGTCATCTAAGCGGGGAATCGGGAATCGGTACTTGACGGTTATCTTGTTGATAGCTAGACTGTCCACGCACATACTCCAACTCCCATCCTTCTTTGGTGTCAGCAATGCAGGAACTGCACACGGGCTCATGCTTTTGCGTATGAAACCCTTCTGTAATAATTCTTCTAATTTCTCCCACAGAATCTCATTCTCCTTTGGACTCATCATGTAATATGGCAGATTGGGCAAACTCGTCCCAGGTATAAGATCTATATGGTGTTGAATGTCTCTTAATGGCGGTAAGTTGTTGGGTAAATCTTCTGAAGTAATGTCCTTGAATTGTTCTGGAAACGGATGTATTTTCTCAGGAACAGTTACGGTCGATGTTTCTTTCTCTTCTACCACCAGAGCTTTAACCATTAAAGCACAGATCTCCTGTGCATTCTTAACATCTGTCATGAATTCTATGTCGGATCCGGTCACGGTTAGAAAAGACTGCTTCTCCACTACAGAGGGCTTGTTAGGCACTGTCTGACGTTTGGAAGGAGCCATAACAATTTTATGTGACCCCCAAGTAAATAAATAAGTGTTATCCCGACCCTTATAAGTAATATACATTATACTGTCATGGCCGACCCAACAATACATGGCTAGCATCCATATCAATCACATCACAAACTACATCCTCCTTATATATCTTACCAATAGAAATAGGAACACGACAAATATCAGTTACCTTTACTGTCGGTCCCTTATTGATCCAGCCAATTGTATATGGATTGGGATGTTTCTCGGTTGGCAACTTCAGATGTTCCACCAACCTCTTTGCGACAAAGTTCTTACAACTTCCACTGTCCACGATCAGGTCACAGACTTTCTGACTGATTGTGCAGCAAGATCGAAATATATTGTTACGCTGACTGAGGTCCTCTTGTTTTGGTGCGTACAACACTCGTTGCACCACACAATTAACCCATTCACCATCTTCTTCAGTGAATTCTGCTCTCTCATACAAGTCACCTTCTTCTTCATAGTCAGAAACATCTGGATCTTCTTCACATCCTTCTACCCAATTTACTAGTCGACGATCAGGACAGGCATTCGAATGATGACCAGGTTTTCTACATCTGTAACAAGTTCCTGGTGTAGGCCTAGCATACGGATTTGGATTCAGGTTTCTAGGCACGTTTCTGTTGGCTGGCGTTGTTGTTTGATTGCTACTATTACCCTCTTCTCCATTAACTCTTTTTGGTTGGTTCGCTGGAACCGATGATTGAACACCATTGTCTCTGTTATGGAATGATGACTCAGAATTGTTCCTCCGGAAACCAGGGTTTCCAACTCTACGTTCCATCAATTTGGCCTTTAGCGTCATATTGTAAGCTTCATCCACAGTCCACAACACTTACGGTCCGATCTTATCTCGAAGTGAGGGCCTCAACCCATTGAGATATCTGGCTACCCGTTGCCCCTCTGTTTCACTCAGATTATTTCGCTCTGAGAGCCTAGAAAATTCTGTTGTGTAATCAAACACCGACTTGGTCCCCTGCGAGCAATTTTGAAGCAACTGGAATAAATATTGCTCATAGTCTGGTGGCAGAAACCTACTCATCATTAGCTGTTTCATTCTACGCCAGGTTCTTACAATCGCCTTTCCTTGTCGTTGACGGTTCTTCTGCAATTGATCCCACCAGACTGCAGCCCCTCTTTTCAGCCTAAAGGCGACAAATCTAACCATCTTCTCTTCTGGAATCTCTATCATCTTGAAGAACCGCTCTACTTCGGTGATCCAGTTAAGAAAATCTTCTATTCACAGATTTCCATTAAAGCTTGGAAGATCTGCCTTCAACCAGTAGTCGTCATGTTCTCTGGATCGTCTCACTGGTTGAATAACACCATATCCTCTATCTCCTTCGTCTTCAGAGTCATTCTTGCTATCAGGTTGATGACGAGGGGGACGTCTTCTGTTAACAGGTTGGCCTCGGGTAAATACCTCAGCTCGCACTCTGTTATCCGGTTGTGGCTGCCTGTTGTTAGCGTTGAGGTTCATCCCGACAAGCAGTTCATGAATCTCCCTTAACTGTTATCGTTGTTCCTCCACCACTGTCCACAAGGCCTCCACCCCACGATCACAGTCAGTAGGGTTTCTGTCTCCTGCTCTGTTAGTTGACATCGAGATCGGCAAATCCGTGCTCTGATACCAATTGACGCAGTGAAAACGTAACTAGAATTATACCGACGTCTAAATTGAAAAACTGAAATCCACCAGAATAAAGTTAAAACCTTAGAAATTTTATTGAATAATAAGCTATTTGAGCCTTTCGGCTTACAAGGCAATTTAAAGTGAAAGACCTTAACCTGAATCCTTGTTGGACAAGAAACGAGATTACATATCAAAAGCTGCCATAAATAGCGAAACTGTCAAAAATAGCGAAATCACAAAAGTTACAGAAATAAAATATACTAACGACCATAAACAAGCCGGAATTAACGGTAGACAATTCTGGCTTGTCAAAGTCAACTTATGACAAAAAATGGAAATTTCCCAAAAAGGAAATAATTGCGATTTCGGGGCCTAAATGATGGAATTTGGGCGAAAATGGACGTGTCTCAACACCAAAGGTTTTGACTTCTGAAGATCTCGCTGATTCCCTTTAATTAAGATCATTTAATTTTAGATTTAGGATGGTCCCACCAAGCCATGTAGGACTCAGCCACTTGTTCTACATCACCGGCTCTACCACGGTATGTAGGGGGAAATGCTCCCTTGATTCCTTTCTTTGTCATTCTTGGCAGTTAACAAATTGCTTTGATTGAAATGGTGTGTACAATACAAAATAAGTTGAAAGACAAGATTATCCTTCTTGATACTGTAAAATGTTAAATTATACGGACGTTGACTGACGACAAGGGAGGTGGGTGTCAATTAAAGATAAAGTTGTTTCTGCGCGTAAAAGGGAAAACCTTAGGGGGGTTTAGTGTAATTTGTTCTTTTAGTTTTTCATATATTTATTTTATTTTAATTGTGTAAAAATACAATTTTACCCTTCATTGTTATGTTTTAATTTTTTTTTATGTCTCTATCAGGGATTGCACAAGCTCTAACCAGTTGAGTTGCTCTAACCAGTTGAGTTACTCTAACCTATTGTTGAAGGTTTGTTGATTTATATAATTTATTTAAACTAATTTAAATCTGTTTATATAATTTAAAATAAATTTTTATATATATATATATATAATTTAAAATAAACTCATATTTAATAATAATAATATATAAAACCATATTTCAAAAATGAAAAAGAAAATAACAAAACAAAAGGAAACCAGAAAATCCAAAAAATAAAAGCCCATAATTTTTTTTCTTTCTTTCTATTTTTGATTTTTTTTTCCTTTTCAAAAAATATATTATTTTTATTCTATAAAAAAACCCAGAAAATCAAAGTCCATAAATTGAAAAATGAAAAAATTAACAAAAAAAGATAATAAAATAAAATAAACTCAGATTTATATAATTTAAATAAACTCGTATATAATAATAATATATAAAAATATATTTATGAAAATAAAATAGAAAATAACAATACAAAAGGAAAATGGGGAAAAAAGGGGCGAAAAGATTTATTATTATTATTATTATTATTTTTTTAATTTTATTTTTACATTTTCAATTTATGGACTTTGATTTTTTTTATCAAATTGAAATAATATTTTTTTAAGGAAAAAAATCCAAAAAAAAGAATTTTTTTTACGAGCTTTGGCTTTTTGAATTTTTCGAGTTTCCTTTGGTTTTGTTATTTTCTTTTTATTTTTCATAAATATGTTTTTATATATTATTATTATTAAATATGAGTTTAATTTCAAATAATATATGTGATTTTATTTTAAATTATATAAACATATTTAAATTGGTTTAAACAAATTATATAACTATATATATATACATTTAAATCAACAAACTTTAAACAATAAGCTAGAACTTGTGTTGGTTCAGTCCCTAATGGAGACATTTTAATTTTTGTATTTTTAAAATGCAAGAAACTAAAGTGATTAATATGGTAAATATGTTGAAAAATATGATAATTCATGAAAAAATAAGAATTTTAGTGATAACACTTTTTTTTGTTACTATATAATATAAAATTAAAAAATGGGAACTGCACGGTGGAAACCGGGTGAATCGGAACCAGAACCTTCCTAAGGCTCAGTTCCTTCATCGAAAATCAGAATCGAACCGGAACCATCGGGTTCGGAACAAGAACCGGCCTGAACCGGACCCGTGGCCATGACGCATGACTAATCATAGGTGTTTGTGCAATTTACTCAACAAATATTCATAATTTTTGTAAAAATATAGGCTTAGATGGGGACATGATTACTAGAAATACCCCTGAGGGGTCAGATGGTGAACGATTCATTTACGCATAATTTACAGGTGCATCTGGAAATCGAGGAGCAACAGTCTCTAATATTAGCGGAGACGAATCAGCCACCGCTTCAAATCTCAAAACGAACCAAGCCATGGCTCTGATCACTAGAAACACTGCCACGCGCCTCCCTCTCCTCCTCTCCCAACGCGCCCTTTCTCTCCACACCACTCTTCCTTCCCTCTCCTCCTCCACGTCGGCACCCACCTCATACGCTCGTCCTCCACCTCCGTCGTTGTCGGCGCAGCCTGCAGGGCTCTCGAAGACGGCCGAATTCGTGATCTCTAAAGTGGACGATCTGCTGAACTGGGCACGACGTGGCTCAATCTGGCCCATGACATTCGGGCTGGCTTGCTGCGCCGTCGAGATGATGCACACCGGGGCCGCTCGTTATGATCTGGACCGCTTCGGTATCATTTTCAGGCCCAGCCCTCGCCAGTCTGATTGTATGATTGTTGCCGGCACTCTCACCAACAAGATGGCCCCGGCTCTTCGCAAGTATCTCTCTCTCTCCCTCTCTCTCTTTAACTTTTTAGGGTTTCTCTTATTTTGAGAGGTTTGTCTATGGTAAATAATTTTTAGGAAAAAAAGAAAGAATTTGATCATTATAATTTACACTTTCCAATGGTTTATTTGTTTTATTTCTCTCATTATGAAGTGGTTCTTCATCAATATCATAGATGGAGCAGTGCTAATAAATTTTTGCTCTCAATTACACATACTAAAGCTATGCAGTTGGTTTCTGAGAAACCTGATATCAGGATTGAGTTTGAATTCAATTTTTTATTTTGCTGTCTTCAGTTTTGGGATTTCATGATTGAGGTGCATTTGCTCCTCTTTTTGGGTGAAATAGAAGTATAGGATTAATGTGAAGGACTTTAACAACCATCTTTTTGATGTGTTTTTAGCACAATATTTTGCCTTTACTTGATTGAGATCTTAATTAATGTAGTACTATAAGGGGGGGGGGGGGGGGGGGGGGGGGGGGGGGGGGTGGAACTAGAAGTAAGTTTGAAGTTGAGGGGGGGGGGGGGGGGGGGGGGTGCAATCGAATTAGCGATTTCTTACATGTGGGCTGAAATAAAAGGAATAAAAGCGTACCTATTTGGAAATAGGTCATGAGAATGTATTCGTCTTTGACTTGAGAAGATACTCTTAATAAAAAAAAAAATCTCTCATTCAGTCATTCTCAGTTTCTTACATGTGGGCTGAAATAAAAAGATTAAAAGCGTACCTATTTGGAAATAGGTCATGAGAATGTATTCGTCTTTGACTTGAGAAGATACTCTTAATAACAAAAAATATATTTCTCTCATTCAGTCATTCTCAGTTTATTCAAATTTCCATATTTAAATATTACTTAATTGATTTTTGAAAAAGAAAAAGAAAAAGAAAATAAAATCTAACCTTTCGATTCTTTAACTGGATAGTCTGGGTTGGCCCTGTTGGGAATTACCGAATCGCGAATTGGGAGACAGTCAGTGTGTGGTTTCACATTGTCACTGTGTCACACTTTCACTGGTTTAGACTTTTAGTGGTTTGTGAATTGGGCCTTTGTGTCTTTGTGAATTGTGAGTTAATTTTGTGTTTTTATACTTTGTTTTTTATTTTTTAAGTTTTTGCTAATAAGAGGGACACCGGACGTCTTGACACATGGTGTGAATGACAGAATGAATACTGATTTTTTTATTTTATTAAAAGTGGGAACATTCAAGTACTTTTAAATATATATTTATTATACATAACATTTTAAAACGACAGTGCTGAGTGCTGTATAAAAAAATTATGTAAATTTTTTTTTTTTGAAAAGTCAGCAGGGGCCATGGCCCCTGCTGGCCTCTACACAATTCTCCCCTGGGGTAGTGGCTGTGTGAAATCTGTTCCTTGTTGAGATAGATGGGGAAAGGAAACTTCTTTCTATGTGTGTGTATATATAGGGTGCCTCTCTCCTGCGGACGATCACATGAAATTTATTCTGAACAATGAATGTGTACTGGTATAAATTTTTTGTTCGAAAAGCATTTCATGCGAACCATTTGGCAGAGAGAATTTTCCCCACACATGTATAGAGAGAAATGGAGAAGAAAACTATGGTTGATCTATAGTGTGGGCTGGAATCTTTGTTAGATGCTCGGATCTGTCATGGATACCCAATTTTGAATTTCCATCTTACACTTGTAATTTTTTTTAATATTGGATAAAATGATGCAGTTTGATTTTGTATATGATGTTTACATGTGCCATTAAATTTAGACTAGCAATCTACATTAACTAAGATAATGATAGTAAATGGTTATGAGCAACCTATGATTTGAAATGAAGCAGCTGGTTGCATCCAGTCTGTTTGTGAAATGAGCAAAGGAAAAAACCTTGGAGTCAAAGACATAATTGAGTGAGCTAACCAGACCAGATGCTCAAGCTGTTCATACAAATATGTGTCAGTTTATTATACATTATTCCAATATATAATTCTTAATTAGAAGGCCAACTGGTGTTCTGGGATCATAGAAGAAACTTTCAAGACTTTTTGAATAAGTTTAGTAACCGGACTAGAAGTTCAAGCTGTTGATATACATATTTGTAAGTTATTCATATGTAATCTAGTTTATATTTCTTAACTTGAAAACCTATTTTTCTCTGTAAACATTGTCCAATTTAAAATTGAATTTAAGAATTAAGACAAGGTCATATGGGAAAGCAACCTAGATAGAGCTTATTGTACATAATCTCGATTTATAATTCTTAATTAGAAGGTCAACTGGTGTTCTGGGACCATGGAAGGATCTGCTCAGACTTCTTGACTAAGTTTAGTTACCAGACTAGAAGTTCAAGCTGTTGATATGAATATTTGTAAATTTTTCATACGTAATCTAGTTTATAATTCTTAACTTAAAAACCTATTTTTCTCAGTAAACATTGTCCAATTTAAGCTTGGATTTAAGACAAGGTCATATGGAAAAGCAACCTATACAGAGCCGTGTTTGATTAATTTTTTTTTTGTTTTTTTTAAGAATTGATTAATTTGGTTGTTGATAGAGTCTGCATAAGGATTTGTTTAATGAGTTTAAGTGTAGATGTTTGGGGAATTTTGAGAATATAAATAATATTGATAGGAATGATGATAGGGTGATATAGTTAAGAGTATTGCATGAAAACCATGTGCTTCAGGTAATTATTCAATATCAGTTTTTTGGATTTGTACAAACAAGTATACCTACATGTGTTCACCAGCTTATCTTTCTTGCATGTTCTCTTTTTCTGAATGACAAATTTCTCCACAAGAAGTTTTCAAGTTTGTGGACCATTATGTTTGGAAGGGTTAGACTTTTTTTACTTGTTTATGTATAACTTTTCGACATCAGAACTCTTACTAAATGAATTTAGTAAGATCAAAGCTGTTTCTATGATTTGATTTGATTAATTCCTTTGAATATATATATATTATTAATGGTAGATTAAGTTCATTTGACCTTATACTGAATTTCTTGCGCAGGGTTTATGACCAAATGCCAGAACCTAGATGGGTAATATCTATGGGTAGCTGTGCAAATGGTGGTGGATACTACCATTACTCGTACTCTGTTGTTCGGGGGTGTGATAGGATTGTCCCAGTGGACATCTATGTCCCAGGTTGCCCGCCTACAGCGGAGGCCTTGCTCTATGGACTTCTCCAGCTGCAGAAAAAGATTAACCGGCGCAAGGATTTTCTCCATTGGTGGACCAAATGAGGATGTTTAAGTTGCTTCTCGGCAGTTGTGCTGCACTACTCTTATGGATGCTAATAAATCCAATTATGTTATGTTTTCAATGGTGAAATTTCATGTAAAAGGGGGGAGAGTGAAACTACATACTAGGATGTCGTTTTTGTGGTGTGGCACCAGTTGGACCATTTGTCTCTGGCCTCGTTACTACAGTGGGCTTATGTCGTGGCTCAAGTCCCTGTGAAAAAACTCTTAACTTGGTTTGAGTGTTATCAATTTGTGTAATTGTTAGAAGACGGACAGGATCTGGTTTTTGTTTAAACTGGATTGAATAAAAATGCTGGTGTTTGTGTAATTTGAATGCCAGTAGCCTTTTTTTTTTTTTTTTTTTTAACATAATACCCAATATTCTTTTATTATGGAAGTTTTATATATGTAATTTGCGTCAAACAGAATTTTCTCTATTATTTCGGAAAATTATCGACAGTTTCTGCCATATAGTTATAGATATTTTCTCGTTTTAAGTGTACAGATGCAATATATTTTCAGTAAAATAGTAAAATATCATATCGGTGAACTTATATGATATCTATACATAATATCTTGGATATTTTTATAATTCGATATTTTTAAATGTAAAGAGAAAAAAATCGATGATATTCTCTAATGTTTTAATCTATTTTTTTTTTGTTTTTTTTTTTAAATTGATATAAAATATTTCTATGATATGAAAATTGAGAATAGAATGAACATAAAATAAAAATGTTAAACTATTTAAAAATAAAAAATAAAGTTGTAAATTGTAAATTTGTAATAACTATTGCCTATGGACAAAAAAAAAAGAATAGTTGAATGTTGTATCAATATTATCACTATGTTTGGTTTGATGGAATTTGAGGGAAAGGAAATGAAATGATTTAGATAGATTTTTAATATCTTGTTTGGATTGTTAAACGAGAGGGAATGGAAGGGAAATGAAAGGAAAGGAAAGGAAAAGGAGGAAAAAGAAAGGATTTAATAATTTCTTATTGTTTCACCCAATTGGGTTTCTCACCAAATTTGGGAGGAAATGGAAAGAAAGGAAAAGATTAGAAAAATATTTTTTACATCTCAAAAGTAACCTTATATAACAATACATATTGTTGAAAGAAAGATATTTTCGTAATAAAATAAGATTTATTTATTTATTTATTTATTTTTATTTGTCTCTTTTCTTTTCCTTTCCTTTCATAACTATCCAAACAACAATCGATAAAAATATAATCTTTTCCTTTTCTTTCTTTTCCTTTCTTCATTAACTTATCGTTTCGTTTCGTTTCCTTTCATTTTTATCAAACCAAACATATTGTATATGAATAAAGATGATAGCCACACTACCCTCTATGTCTTCCTTTTAGTATTACGATTACGTAAATTGCGAGATATGTCACCTTTTTTTATTGTGTGTTGTAATGATATCACCGATTTAATAACTTAAGTTTAAAAGGCACCTATTATGGTGAACTACCCAAGTTGCCCCTAAACTTTAATTTTTAAAATGCAACTTTCTGAACTTGTCTGTATCTCACTATCTCCTCAAAATAGTTGTCTGAAAAACTTGTCTCTCTCTTCAAAAAAGTTGTCTCTCTCCAGATTCTGCACAAAAAGGTAACAACTAATTCTAGTGTATTCTCTTTTCTATTTTTATGCATTTCATATATTTTATATGCATTTCTGTGTGGGTTAATAATGTATTCATTCTTTATGATATGTTGTTTCAGTCCTTGTAAGAACATGTATGAACATTTAATAGATCCGAGATTTTTTCATGTGTGACCGAGAATATTTAAAGAAGAATCGAGCTTATTTTATATTGTACCGAGCTTTTTATATTTGGAAAAAAAACTCGATTATTTGAAAAAAATGCTCGATAATTTGAAAAATATTCTCGATCCCTTACAGGAGTTCTCAATCCCTTAAAAAAGTTATCGATCCCTTACAAAAGTTCTCGACCCGTTACAAAAAGCTCTCGATCCTTTACAAAAAGCTCGATCCTTTATAAAAAGCTCGATCTTTTACAAAAAGCTCGATCCCTTACAAAAGCTCTCGATCCCTTTCAAAAACGCTCGATCCCTTTGGAAATGTTCTTCATCCCTTACAAAAAAGTTCGATCCCATAGAAAATGTTCTTGATCCCTTTCCAAAAAGCTCGATCTCTTTGAAAATGTTCTTGATCTCTTACAAAAAAACTAAATCCCTTACAAAAAAAAGAAGCTAAATCCCTAAGAAAATATTCTCGATCCCTTTCCAAAAAGCTTGATCCCTTACAAAATAGCTCGATCGTTTCCCAAAAAGCTCGATCAATTACAAAAAAGCTTGATCCATTACAAAAAACTTGATCCATTTAAAAAAAGCTCGATTCTTGTTTAAATAAGCTTGGTAACACTGTAAAAAAATGATTGATCCCTTACAGTTAAGAAATATTTTTAAATCTTAATAATTGTATATGTAATATATTTTTTAATTTGTTAATAATGGTTTGTGATGATGATTTTCACAGGACAATGGATCAGGTGAGAATAGTCATATCTTACAACGATCGATAAGAGCAATTACCTGATGGAAGTAAGAGGTTTTTTCTTCTGATAACCAATAAATGTTTGTGTCAAAGAATACGAAGAACTGGTGTCGATCGTGCAAACCGTTATGAAGTACGATGTGAACAAATACATTGCTGATCTACAATCTATATCAATCATTCCCGGGACAACATGTCACACATTTATAAGAAACGATAATAATATTTTGTTTATGCTAAGAGAAGATATGGTGATCTCGTAAGTATGTGTTAGTCTGATTGAGAGAGCAACAGAAGATATGATAGCTGAAGATATCCCTGTTCGTGAAAACACCCAACAATTTCAATCATTTAGCAGAAGCAATCAGTTGTTCATTGAAAGAAATGGGATCGAAGAGCAGCAAAACATGTGTGGTGTCCTACCGAAAGTAGCCTACCATGGTGATATAGTTGGACCTCAATTCAAAGATGTCTTTGGTTGTCAAATTAAGATGAATGCTAGGCAGTACAACCACCAATACAATGAGATGTACAATGACATGAACAATAACCGGAACAATGAACCGAATGTTGGGTCAATCCATGAGGTGGATAATAAGGCAAATTTTCTTCCGATAGATAATGTAATGAACAGTGAGGAAAATGAAGAACCTGTCCAAACGGAAAGACGATGTGCAAGACGTGTACATAGATGTAGTTCTAGTGCATCAGATATAGCTGGGACCTTTGAGGTCCGGCCTAATGTAACTACGGCTGATTCTGATAATGCCACAACATGGGTTATTTCAAGAGCAGAATCATACTCGTTTGGTATGGGTGGAAGCAGGAACTTAGATGAACCTACATGCATGAAATATAAAGGGTAATTTTTTCTCACTAAAAAGGATTTGAAGAGACCGGTTGGGCATTTTGCACTGTGGCACGACTTCGAGTGGAAAGTGAAAAGGTCGAATATGACAACTTTACATCTGGTTTGTTTGATGGACAACTGTACATGAGAGTTAAGAGCGGTGAGTAGAGATGAAGCGACATACTTCCAAGTAAGAAGTTTTGTCAACGAACACACTTGTCCGTTGGAGGATATTCACTGCCGCCATTGACAAGCTAGTGCAGTTATAATTGGAGAAGTGGTTGCACTTATATTGTAACAAAATGATGGCCGATTAATGCGTCCGAAGGACATAATCGCCGACATGAAAACAATGTATAACATCCAAATCGTGTATAGTAAGGCACATCAAGCCCTCGATTATGCGTTGTCACTAATCTATGGAACAAATGAGGAAACCTTCCAATTGCTGCCATCATTCGGTTACGTGTTGAAACTAAAAAATCCCTAAACAATCATTGACTTACAGTGCGATGAAGATGATAAATTCCTCTACTTTTTCATGTCGTTGGGTGCCTCACTTAGAGGATTCCAAAGGTGTATGCGTACAGTTATTGCCGTTGATGGTACCCATTTAAAGGGAAGATTCGGGGGTGCAACGTTTGTTGCAACTGCACAAGATGAGAATGAACAGATTTATCCAATTGCTTTTGGGTACGGTGACTCAGAAAACAACCTATCATAGGAGTAGTTTTTGGATTGCTTGAAAGGTACCCTTGGCCATATAGATGATTTTGTATTCATTTATGATCGGCATGCAAGCATTAAAGCAGGGATTTCTAAAGTGTTCCCTTATACCATTCATACCATATGTTGTTGGCACTTTTCTGAAAATATTAAGAAGCGATATCACAGAAAAGATGTTGTCGTAATAATGGACAAAGCAGTCTGAGCGTACACCGAGTTGAAATATAACTGGCAAATGGAAGAGTTACGCAATTTGCACCCGAATGTATTTGATTATGTAATTGATATTGTTCCACACAAGTGGTTCCGTGTACACTGCCCTGACAGAAGGTATAGGGTGATGACAACAAATGCTGCAGAATGTATAAACTCATGCCTAAAATTTGCACGACAATTACCTTTGTTAACTCTAGCAAAGTTCATTAGGAATATGCTACAACATTGGTTTCACGATCGTCATAGGGCTGTACAGTCCATGCGTCATCAGTTGACCGACGCAGCATATCTTGCAATTCTAAAACGTGTGGAGAAGTGCAACTTTATGACCATAAATCCAGTTGACTGGAACATATTCTCATTGAAGCGGTCTGGAAAACAGTGGACTGTTGACTTAGCTTGGATGACCTACACATGCAACAAATTCCAAATGGATCATCTTCCATGTTCTCACTCTCTCGTTGCCGCAAGGTACATCATACATTTTAATGTACAGTTAATATTACTGAAATGTAAATCTCATCATTTTCATTATTTTTATAGGGACCGAAACTTGGATTTTACATCTTTGTATGTGGACTACTATAAGAGACAAACACTTATTGACGCGTACTCGGTTCCTATTATACCGGTTGGACATCGTTCCACTTAGATTGTGCCATTTGACATCGTTGAGAGGTGGTTTTGAATCCAATCTCCATGAGACAAGCAGGGCGCCCGATGGCGGGTCAACATATCTCGTCTTCAGAGATGACAACTACACAGAATTGTAGGAGATGTGGACAACCATGGCATAATTCCAGAAGATGTTCTAACCCAGCTTTGATTAATGAAGGTCCGAGCAGAGTTGTTCTTGAGGAATATAGACGCAAGTGTAGCATCTGTCATACAGTTGGACACAACAGACAGACGTGCCCTACCAGGGACTCCACCGTGGAATAATTTGAAGTGTTATGATGATGATATTGTGATAATTTGTACTCGTAAGACTTGTTCATTAACTTAAATTCAATTTTAATTAAATAGGATTTCCAATTTGTGTTATACTTGTGATTTATGACAGTTGAAAAGGAAACAAAAATTTAAATTAAATTTAATTTCATTGTAAACATTTTTATACAAAAAATTGGTACATATAAAAAAGAATTACTACATAAATCTAAACAGGTCGGGAGTTAGAAAAAATCTTAACTGTCATCTTCTCCCGAATGATCTCCATATCGTCTTCCAACCAATTGAAATCCTTATTGTCTGCTAGTAAGTACTCGATCAATCTTAACGTGTGGGGACCACAGTTACCCCTGTAGTTGGACATATTAACATGGGTTAATAAAACAATAGGTTTTTAATAACATAATCTCAAAGTTAATGAAAACAAAATGTCTTATGATTTATTTTGTTGGGGGATACGTGTTTCAGACACCACGCTGACTGAGAATGACTTATTCTTCTTGGAGAACGTCTCACGGGCAGCCAGTCGCGCAGTATGAAACTAGCCCTGATGCAACATCGAGGGCAAAAACCAGCGCAAGGATGCTACCTGCTACTTCCAGATATTCACTACGACATCCTGTCTCCATGGGTCGAGTATGAATATCTTCTCGGAGGTGAGGTCGACGGTCACCAAGAGCCAATGTTGGCACCCAATGTTACATGGTATCATGACCTGTAAAAGTAACAATAAGGTGTTATGATGTACAAAGACATTTATATTATAAAATTTCAAATCGAGTAACACTTACCATGTCAACCTCGTGTCACGGACGGCTTCCAATCGGGGCACCACCACACACCGTCGTATGGTCCTCATCGGTCCACCAGGACCTGAGTACATTCCACCGTACTGTAGTAATCTCTCTGAGAGCATCACGAGGCATCATTCTCCTGTACTGATGCTTCAGTAATGACTGTACAAACATTTTATCGATAAAAAATTAGTAATGTTTTACAAACTAATTTACAAGTACGTGTAATCATTACTTTTTAAATGCTTACAAAAAACTACGTATCCAATATGTTGATCATCTGGTTGTACGCCCTCGAGAATGCTCGCTGACGCTTCCGAAGAATATGAAGGTATGCATCCATAAGTTGGGAATATATACATGTAATAAAGTGTTAGGAGAATATCATTACTAAAACAAACATAAAATAGAAAATTCCCGCTCGCACGTACCTCATTCTCCAACTCCATGAAGTTGGTCTGCATCCGATGGAACCATATAGCATCAACTGGCTCCAACACGTCCACATCACATATGCATTAATTTTCCATTAGCCACACAATTATTTGATTGAACAAAAAATAACATGCCATCTAAATAGGAAAAAAATTTACTTATCGTTCCAAATTTATGTTCTTCTTGAAGGCTCAGTAAGCCTTCAACTACTCACCGTCCACCAGTCTGTGGGGATCAAAAACATGGTCCGCAGCTTGAAGTATTACCCTCGCCCTCTTCGGCTTACATGGATCTGTGTACGGGCTGAACAAATGCCAACCGCGCTTCAGTACGCACCTCTCCAGTCTAACTCCCCCCACTAGGGTATGCTGTGATAAAGAGTTATGTCCCCTCTGCGGCTGTATCGATGTGGGGGTGGGGGTGGAGGTGGAGGGGGAGTGGGGAGGGGAAAATGTCGCTAAATCAATGAGGGGTAGAATGAGAGGTTGTTGCTCGATCGATTGGGGAGGTGGAGGGGGCGACTGTTGCTCTATAGGTGAGGGAGGTAGAAAGGATGACTGTCGCTCAATCAATGAGGGAGGTGGAGGGGACGGCTGCCGCTCGATCGATGGGAGGTCCAACGTAACTGCTATACATGTAACATGCCCTATATCTCCGATACACTGGTGAACCTCACTCTTCGAAACTGCCCCTCCGGTATGTGGACCTTCCCGACGTCCACCAGCCATGTTTGTCCCCCCGGTATACCCATTTGTCCTGTCTCCGGGAGTAAAGTCTGGATCAGGACCAGGTGGACCATCTCGGTACGTATACGTCCTTAAGCCTGATACCCCTCGATCAATGCGAGCCACTCCCGATGCTGCTGTTGTAGATCCTCCTCGCTCTTCCGGATAATATCCAGTAACTCCTAGTGCTGCAGCTGTCGATCATCCTCACTCTTCTGAAGGGCTTCACGCAATTCGTTGAACTGATGTTCCCATAGAGCCTGAAATCATGTCAACATTGTTAGTACTAAAACAATCAACATGTCGCGTTAAGGAAAACAAAACTATCATCTCAACTTACCTCCCCATCATGTCAAACGCCTGCACGGGGAATCCCCTCTAGATCCAGTAGATCCAGGGATGGTAAACCGAACCCTTCTGTGCCTCACTCGTCGAAGAGACGGCTCAAATCCATCAGTGTCTATGGCACTGAAACCCGGACCAGATGGGTCAGAAGCCTCCGTCTCACTGCGCTTCTCACTGCACCTCTCACTGCGCCTCTCACCCCTACCCTCCTCCTCGGAACCCTTTCCACTACTCCCGAAAGTGGTAGTCTGATCAAGGACAGTCGAAATGTGAACCCTGTCCTCTTCTACATATAGGGTCCCCATCTCGCTTAGACCTGTGAAGTACGGTGCCTCCGTCTCAACTACTGTGGGCACGATTTACTTCCTCGTAAACATCTGAAAGCTTAGTTAAAGGAATGCCATTGTAAACATAGTAACTAATATAACGATTAACAAATTAAATAAATGTCCTAACACTGAAAATCTTGGCCAACTTCTCCCCACTATGTTGTTTGGTCAACTCTCACTTCAACATACGAGGAGAAAGCTTCGTAACCCTTCGGGTGTCGAACTCGACGCCCAGTTCGGGGATCACCTCGAAAGCAAATATTTGCATCAAAGATAAGTACGATTAGAGTCCAAAAAAAAGGTAACGAAATATAAAGTACACGTTGTAATTCAAAGTTCTTACCAAGAGGGCATGCGATAGACCGTAAATGGTGTACCTCTCCACGGTATATACAACAGTGCCCTGTGACTGCTGGCGTCTCTCCTCACGTCGTCAGGGTAACACATGCTTGAATGACAAAATAGAATGCCTATAGACGTGGTCATCCCATGGGAACGCATCAAAGGCTGTGAGATCCTCCACTAACTGAAACTGCCAAACTGGAATCTAGAATCTCTCATCCACCCCCATCAGTATCCAGTTCAGCATGTAGTTGAGGCACAACTTTACAGCTTCGTATGCCTCCTGAAACTCTCTGAGGGTAAGAACAACCCTCAACTCCTCCAATGATACCTCATCGGCTCCAGGAAAGTACCGCTGATGTATGTCATTCTTCACTGCAGCATATAGGCTCGTGTCCGGTACGACTCCAAAACGTAATCCAGTGCTGAGGCAAAATTCTACCTTCGAAAACCTCACCACATTGTTCCCTAACAAGAACCGCATCTCATCTGTTGGCCCATCATGGTCTAACTCCCGCAACAACAGCCGATGGATAGCACCACCCGAAAACTTCATCTCCCGGTGCATCGATATGAAATGCCTGAAACAGGACGCCATGAACCAACGTCGATCCTCAACAGTAGAATCTTCAGGTACCCGGTTCAGTGCATCGTCTATATAGACGAGGGCTTCAAAATGGTCGTGTTGAGTTAATTTTCCCTTGAACCAATCTCCCTCTCGAGGTTTAAGGAAATCCTTCAACCTGCTCTTCATTTACAATGTCATAGAAACAATACATAAGTAAACTGAAAAAAACTTAGTTCTTTGAAATATATTCTCAATCCTTTCAAAATTATTCTCGAACCTTTGAAAATATTTCTCGATCCTTTGATAACATTTTCGATTCTTTGAAACATATTCTCGATCGTTTGAAAAATATTCTAGATCGTTTGAAAAATATTCTCGATCCTTTGAAAAAAAAATCTCGATCCTTTGAAAAAAAATTCTCGATCCTTTGAAAAATTTCTAGATCATTTGAAAAATATTCTCAATTCTTTTAAAAAATTCTCGACCCTTTGAAAAACATTATCGATCTCTGAAAAATATTCTCGATTCTTTAAAAAATTCTCGACACTTTGAAAAATATCTCGATCGTTTAAAAAATATTCTCGATCGTTTAAAAATTATTCTCGAACGTTTGAAAAATATTCTCGATCCCTTTAAAAAATCTCGATCGTTTGAAAAAAAATCTCGATCGTTTAAAAAAATAACCTCGATCGTTTGAAAAATAATCTCAATCCCTTTAACAAATTCTTGATCCTTCAAAATTATTCTCGAACATTTGAAAAAAACTCTCGATCCTTTAAACATATTCTCGATCCTTTGAAACATATTCTCGATCGTTTGAAAAATATTCTCGATCGTTTGAAAAATATTCTCGATTGTTTGAAAAATATTCTCGATCCTTTGAAAAATATTCTCGATCCTTTGATAAAATTCTCGATCCTTTGATAAAATTCTCGATCCTTTGAAAAATTTCTAGATCCTTTGAAAATTATTCTCGATTCTTTTAAAAAAATCTCGACCCTTTGAAAACATTCTCGATCATTTGAAAAACATTATCGATATCTGAAAAATATTCTCGATTCTTTGAAAAATTCTCGACACTTTGAAAAATATTCTCGATCATTTGAAAAATATTCTCGATTCTTTTAAATAATCTCGATCTTTTGAAAAATAATCTTGATCGTTTGAAAAATAATCTCGATCCCTTTAACAAATTCTCGATCCCTTTAAAATTATTCTCGATCTTTTGAAATATTATCGATCCTTGGACAAATATGCTTGATTCTTTCAAAAATTTCCTCGATTCTTTGTAAAAAAAACATCGATTTCACTTAAAAATTTCTCGATTTAAATAATTTTCAAATAAAAAATCCTCGAAACCCAGAATTTTATCTTCCTCATCACATATTCAACCTCATTTCAAAACCCTAACCTAAACCACAACCATTCTCACATATCTTTTTTAACCATAATCTACAATTTCAATCAACAAAACACAAGTCTAACATACAATGACAAGTTATCAACAACAAAATCGAGAAAAAACAAACAAACTGAACTTACCTCTGTCAATCGTTCCGGTCACTTCGCCGTCGATTAGCTTCCCGTCGGTCTCTTTCTCACTCTTGCTTTTTTCACACTTTGAAAACGACAACTTTCTCTCTCAATAATTCGGGATATTTTTATCTGATCACGTTAAATGATGTCTTTTAAACATACATTAGTAAAGTGATGATATTTGCACAACCCCTCCCCCATAAATAGTGCCATTAATTTTTTGAGCCCAATTAAAATTTCTATGGTATATATGATTAATGGTGGCAATATGGGCCGGGCACGGCCTGCTAAGGATGGTTGGTCGTGCCAGTTTGGCACGGCATGGCACGCCAGTCCGACATGCCAAGCCCAACGGTTAGCATTTCATGCCGGCACGGCATGCTGACCGTTGGTCCGGTTATTTTTTCTTTTATCAAAACCGAGTGCCCAACAATTAAAAATTACATTTTAGTCTTTGAACTCTTCTATTTTATACTTTGAAAAGGCATATGTTGAAATGCATGCATGCACACGGACAAGTAGACACTACAACTCAAACACAACTACAACGGCACCTAGGCGGGTCCATTACGACGTGGCGTTTCCATGCCGCGCACGCTAAAGAATGCATAGCACGTTACATTGTACAAACTGATCAACCAATTGGTTTTGATGACAATGTTTTATATGAAGAATTTATCCAAAATACATATAACCCCTAATTTGTAGCTGTTTCTAGAAACACCACTAGAAGCGATTAGTTAAAACCTTTTAAAACCTAACAAGATGACTTGATGACTGAATTACAACATTTAACTATCTCTATTGCAATAACTTTCGATAGTTGGAATGCATGTTTAAAACAAGACTATTTATGTGTCACATGACACTATATAGACTATGATTGTTGGTTACAAAAAAAAAAACTTGGTTTTCGTCCTATGGATTTTGTACATACCGTAGACAATATTTTTAGTGTCATTGTTTCAGTTTTAAAAACTTATGAAATAACTCATCGCATCCTTTCTATCACATTAGATTATGCATCCACATTTCTTTTATCAACGGTGTGCATGTCATAATATAAATTTAGTTGTACAGTCTAGTTTGAAGAAGACGGTCGTTTAGATTGCATCAGAGATGCCCTTACGTGGATTGACAACTCTAATTCAAGATTCCGAGAATTCGGTACATACAGTGCAACTTACGATCTACGACCATGACAATTCCAAACATATAAATCGTTAAGGTGGAACTCTATTTATTAAATGCTGTAAAATTGTTTGGATTATGATACACATGTTTCTGGTTTTTATAACATGAAAATGACCGAACTTCGACGTCCAGTACTGACCCCAAACGATTGGTATGCAAAGATTTTTGTTCAATTTTTAAAGGTTTCTTACGATACCACTGTAACTCTTTCCGGGGTCTATTACCCCACATCTTCCTATGCAATCCATCAGATTGTGGAAATGTCTGATTTGTTAAACACTTGTAAGGAAAATGATATCTTAGCCACTGCCGGTTGTTGCCATAGAGACCAAGTTTAAAAAATACCGGTCAACAATGTCTTTCCTTTATGCCTTAGGTGTTATAGTAGATTATAGGGTGAAATTATCTAGTTGAGAAACTTTGCTTGAGTTTATCAGTGTTAATTTGAATGTAGATTATTCCGCCCATGTTATTGACTTTCGAAACAAGTTGTTAGAAGTTTTTAGTATTTTATAAGTGCATGTTTGGCAGCGTTGAAACACAACTTTCAGCAGAACCAGACACACACTCGTTGAAGACAAGTTTGAACATTCTCAAACGTCGAAAAAAAGACAACACGTCAAGTTCATCCCAACAAGCTGTTGGAACTTCTGGTGCCGAACTGAACAGGTACCTTGAAGCTCAGTTCGATTCATTCGATAATACAGAGGAATTTGATCTGTTGTTATAGTGGAAGAACTATAGCTACAGATATCCAATCTTGTCACACCTAGTACGTGACCTACTTGTTAACCCTATGTCCACTATTTCTTCATAATAGACATTCAGCACGAATGGACGTATAATTGAACCAAGAAGAAGTTCTTTGTCTCCAGAGATGGTCGAGGTATTAACATACCGTCGAGATTAGAAGCGTGCTCGAAAGAGGATGCAAGATGAAACAGTAGACTACGAACTTATTCAAAATATCTCCAATTTATTTGTCGATGAGAGTTTCGGCAGTAACCAGGTCCAGGACTTGTAGTCAACATGTACATTTACTTGTAATACACTAATACGATTGCACACTTTTCCCTTATCGAGTTTTTATTCCACTAGATTTTTCTTGATAAGGTTTTTAATGAGGCAATTATGTAAATATGTAATACTGAAAGTCCGAAATAAATAAATATTTCATAATTTCATAATTTTATAATTGCATAATTTCATAATTTTCATCTATTTTTTTCTTTAATCTTTAATCTTTATTTATTCTTTGTATTATTTTATTAAATAAAATAATAAATCTATCTATTGTATACATTTTATTTCTTAGATTAAAATAACAAGTAAGATAAGCAAATTATAATTAAAAATACATAAGTTAAATTGTTAAATAAATATTATTGGTATAATAATTATATTTCAATTTATTAAAAAAAAATAAGAATGGGCATGAGCCGGACCCGTTTGGCCAGTCTGAGCCAACCCACGTGCCGAACCCTCGTGGCCTCGTTTTGTTAAACGGGCCAGGCCATTGCCACCATTATATATGATGTAAATGATCAGAGAATGAAATTTTAATAGAAGCACACATATGTCTATTATATTCATATTTATTAAAAAAAATTGTTTTTTTCTGGTTAGATTACTAATTATTTTTACATTTTTAGCTAAATTTTACCTTAATATCGATATCGATATTTCGGTGATCTTTTCACCAAATCGATATATCCACCCATATGGATTCAAATGATACAGAGAAATTAAAAGGAGGGAAAAAGGAAAAAAGAAAAAAGAAAAAAGAAAAGGCCTTAGCTGTCTAACAAAAGTAGCTTGTATGAAAAACGAAATGAAAAGGAAACAGATAAATAAATAAATAAAAAATAATAAAAAGGAAGAGGAGGAGGAGTAGTATATAATTGAAAAAAGCACGCCCTACCCATATTATTACCGCACATATCTTTTGAAGCCTCTCAAATCTCAATCCTTAGGGTTTCTCTTCTCTCTATACCAATGGCTGACGAACCGCAGTACTCATCAGACAGCACAACCAATAAACGCAAATATGAAGACCAATCCACGCCACCCTCTTCCGCTCCTCGCAGGCCCACCGGCTTCTCCTCTGCCCCACCCATGCCCGCTGCCCCCGACTCCGTTCCTCCTTCCTACAACAACGTCCCCCCACCCGTCGATGACTTTCAGGCTGCCAAACGCCGCGCCGAGTTGATCGCTGCTCGTCTTCTCAACTCTGCCCCCGTCGATGTTAAGCGTCCTCGCGTTGAGAACGGCTCCGGAGGCTTTGATTCCGCCGATAAAGGCTTCAGCTCCCCTCCCTCTGGTATATTTCTCTATATTTACGCGGCAGCTACCTGCTCTCTCTCTATTTTTATTTTTATTATTTGGTCCTATTGTCTCTGCTTTTATCATTCAGATCTTATTGTATGTGGAGTATACTTTTAGGGTATTTGTTTTTTTGGTTGAGTATGAATATATTACGCTTAATGTTTTTTGTTTCTGGGTTTTATAGGGTTTTTGTTTAGGGTTTCCAATTCCGCACTGCATATGTTTTGTTCGCTGTTATTATCAGTTGTTTTTGGTTATTATTTGAGTTTAGATGCAAAATCATCGAGTATTATATGATTTATTGCAGATGTGAAGCCGAGCCCAGTTCCTTCAGCCATTCCTGTTTCATATGGCGGCGGCGGCTACCAGGGTATTGGTACAAGTAAGAAGATTGAAATTCCGAATATGAGGGTTGGTGTCATCATTGGCAAAGGTGGAGAAACTATCAAATATCTGCAACTTCAATCTGGAGCAAAGATTCAGGTTACTCGAGACACAGAGGCTGACCTCAATTCTCCATGTAGAGTGGTGGAGCTCATGGGTACTACTGAACAAATTTCTAAGGCAGAGCAGCTTATCAATGATGTTCTTGCTGAGGTACACCCTTATTTTCTTACTCTAATTCACTGCTCCTGTCTGTGTTTTTTCTTACTAACTATTTTCATCCGTGTAAAAATGTAATTTTACATTTTATTCAATCACTCTCATTATGCTTTTGTGTGTGTTTTTTTCATCTTCTTCAATTGCATGAAAAAAAATGATCTTAGCTCTTGTCTGTGTATCGATGTATCTTATGTTGATTAATGATATCCTTCGCCTTCAAATTTGTCAGGCTGAAACAGGCGGTTCTGGTATAGTTGCTCGAAGGATAACTGGACAAGCTGGATCTGATAATTTTGTAATGAGAATTCCAAACAACAAGGTAATCAAAAGTTCATATTTTTCGGGTTTAATTACTGATTTTATTTGGGATTTTTTGTGACATTTCATCTGATTTCAGGTTGGACTGGTAATTGGTAAAGGAGGCGAGACAATTAAAAATATGCAAGCCAGGACTGGAGCTCGCATTCAGGTATGTTCTTGAATTGTAATAATTTACACCAACACCATGATTGTTATTCGTTGGTAATCAAATATAATCAAATATGATATCGCTGTCTTATTTCTTTTATTTTGAACAGGTCATACCTTTGCATCTCCCACCCGGTGATACATCTACAGAACGAACTGTACAGATAGATGGAACAAGTGAACAGATTGAAAGTGCAAAACAGTTGGTTAATGAAGTCATCAGTGAGGTATGTATTGTGGTAATGTCTGCTGGCAGAATTGGGCTCTTTTACTTTCTTGCATACATTGTTACATTGTTCTCTACCGTTTGTTTAATAAAGCCAATGAGAGTGTTGTAGTCAAATTAGATGAGTTTTAAATGTGTTTTTTCAACTTACTTTGTTATGATGGACCTTAATATGGCTTGACCGACCTGTGTCTTCATCTGATATGTGGCATGATTGAATCTTTTAATTTTATTCACAATTGATATGATTCTACTTTGTTGATTTATGAGAACAGAAATTGGTGTTATTTTTCTTAAATGTGCTTTTTTTTTTTTTTGTTTAATGTTATTGCTTTGTGGTGCTTGTTATTGCAATTTGTATATGAGAGAGGGCGGGCTTCATATGCAGATATTGCATTTGTATTGCACGTGTCAGAGCAGGGTACACGGTTCATACTGTCCGCATCAGTAAAGTGTAGGAAGTAATTTTTTCTTGATTATTCATTATGCCTGTAGCAAAGAATTTGTTGCATCGTTCTACACATTTGATTTATATCTTCTCCCTCTTCTTCATATCCTGATAAATGTTCTGCAATTTTTTTCCTAACGTCTTCATTGTTCTTATTATTTTTTATAGTCCATATGTTTCTACTTTCAATGTTGCCTCCTTTTTGTGTTGTTATTTGGTGGTATAGATATTTTTCCAGATGGTTCTCACTTCTCTCAGTCATTCTACCTTTCCACTATTTAGTCATTTGGAGAAAGAAGTAGATGGTATTTCCCATTTATAGGTATTGTCAACTGTGTATAAATTGATAAAAGTTTGGATATCGTTTATCGTGTTCTTATCCTGCCACCATCCTTTCGTAAATGGATTAGATATATTTATATTGTTACCAATTTCTCTCCTATATTAGACTTGGATATTCCAGAAATTGCAGACTTCTTTAGCTGCTGATATCTTGGCATGTAATTTATCTGGTTGAGAATTTTTATTTTAGTATTGAAATGTCCTACGGATGAAAGAGGACCCGGCCCCTTGCAATAATTGCTATCTTGTGAAATTTTTTTCTTTTAGTATTGAAATGTCCTATGGATGAAAGAGGAGCCGGCCCCCTGCAATAATTGCTATCTTGTGAAAGATTACTGGTGTGTCATTCTAATTTTTGTGGTAGTTAGTTTTGCTTTAGGAGAGTCCTGTAGTGGGTAATATCCACTGCTCTAATTTTTATTTGGATCCTTTGAAGGATGAACTTGTGATTATGCATCTGAGCATGTGTATTTTGAACCCAAATGTTCTGTTAATTTGTCAAATACATCTTTTTCTGTGATTCTGCAATCATTCTCTTTTGTATATATGGTTTTAGGTGGATCATGGGTGTGAGTTAAGGATTGGATAGGGATTGGATAGACATGATTTCAATAGTTTGAACTCTTGAAAAGGTTTTTTGAAAATTGATTATTATTGTCATTAGTTTACTAAGGTGCAGTGCCGATTATTGGATGATAAGTTTGCGAGGCAGGTATTACGTACTTATTTTCTCTTTAGGTTCTTGTTGTCATTTAAACAATTCTTTGATTTTACGGAGTGATTACGATTTTGGAAAATTAGCTTGTTTTGTCGCCAAATGTGCTTATTATGTATTGTGACTGATTTTGTTATTGAGAACTATTGTAGGGTTAGTGTATAGTGGACTATTGGTCACACCAACATGGATCACTTTGTGTTGGTGTTCCCTCAGCATTTGCTCTGGTATGGCTCTAAATCCTATCTCCTGATATTTGGTAATAATATTGTGGAGGGGAGGTGCAAGTTTACTCTTGATGGGGGTTCAAGGTTATTGGAACGGGTAATTTCATTTTGGAACATAATTATTAGGATAATCTCTCTTTTAGTGTCTTTTATTTTAAAAAATGTTCATTACTATATAAGAAGTAATGATCAAATTATATTTCAAGTTAAGATTGTTCCAAATCTTCAGATATTTAGTTTGAATTGCAACTTCCTTCTCGACTTCGTACTTCACATGGTCCTCAATTTTCTCTAGCATCTTGATGTGCTTTTATCATATTCTTAAGCTTCTATTAAAATGTTTTAACTAATTTGTAAAAATTAGAAGTATGAACTGCTTCGATATTCTTCCTGTATAATTTTTCTTAGAATGCTGCTCCATACGCAGTGATCAAGAATATATTTTTTTGGGTTACTTGAATATTATCTATTATACACTTACATTGTTCTCTAACTCCATATTAGCCCAAAGATTACAAGTCTGTATTATTATTTGCACATGTTTTATATTAATTTGCTTTTGTCACACAATCTTGTGCATTACAATTCTAACCTTTTTCTCTTAAAATGTTTGCGACATTTTATCATTGTCAAATTGAGCATAATTTACTTGATAGCAGCCTTGGAAAACTGTATTTAAATTTTATTAATGCATAAATAACTTCTCTTAAATTTTTCTGTCATGGAACATTCTGCTGGTCATCCTTATGTAATTAGATTGGGTATAGGTGATTGCAATAGATATTGATATCGGCATGCCAAGCCATACCTTTTGCATAGGTGATATGTATATGATGTAGTAGTGTAAAAATGCAGTTTAAAGTGTTTGCATGTAAATTAGTGTAGAATTGCTTTTACATTTTCTTTGACTGCTCCTTTTAGCTTTGAATTGTGTTTGTCTTTTAGAAGCTTGTCTGGTCTGTTTCAATTAATAATGGAGCTATTGTAAATCCTATCCACCGGTCTGAATTATATTGATCTTCTAGGATGACCTTACTCTTAATTTGATGCCTTTTGTTAACTGCAATGCATCAATGGATTTGTATTTACATATTGAATGGTGTACGCAATTCAATGAACTCATTGCCTGGCAATTGCAATGGGTTTCTTGCCTCTGTTTGCTTTTATGTTAAAGCTTGCCTAGTACTTTCTGCTTCTTTTTTCCCCATTCACTTCAAATAGAGAGAGGATGGGCTTCTGCTGGAGTAACTCAATAACCCAATCAACTGTACGGTATGTAGGCCCTTATATTTATAACCATTCCCAATATAATATGACTCGGTTAGTCTCTGTTTGGATATTGTTTATTTGTGTATCCTTGTTGTGACTTTTAGATGTTTTTTATATTAGTTTATGTATATCTAAATATTGTATGATTTGCTATGTTGTATGTATGTTCCGGCACTGTGGAAAATTTTCAATCTGGTTATTTGGGAGATCAATTTTGTGCAGAATCGTCTTAGAAATCCAGCCATGTCTGGAGGATATCCTCAGGCAGGTTATCAAGCACGGCCACCTTCAAGCTGGGGCACACCTGGAGCTCCTCCAATGCAACAACCTGGTTATGGTGGTTATCAGTCAGGGGCATATCCTGCTCCGTCTCCCCAGTATAACATGTCCCAACCTCCTTATGCTGGCTATCCTTCACAACCAACATCTGGTGGATATTCTGCCAGCTGGGATCAGACATCTGTTCCACCTGCCCAACAAACTACGCAGGGAAGTGGTTATGATTATTACAGTAATCAGCAGCAGCCTTCACAGCAACCACAAGCCCCTGCTGGTTCAGCAGCTGCGGTGGATAGCACTGGTTATGGTTACGGTCAGTCACAAGCTTCTGGCTATACTCAAGATGGCTATGGTGGATACCATGCACCTCAGTCGGGTTATGGGCAACCAACATCATACGAGCAGCAGCAAGGTTATAATTCTGCACCCAGCTATGGTAATGTGACCAGCTCCACTCAAGAGGGGCAGACTCCAGCCTACGCAGCTCAAGGTGATTCTACCCAGGTACCCCCACCTGTCCAGCCTTCTTCAATGGGCCAGCAGGGTTATGGTACTGGTCAACAGCCTAGCCCAAACCCATCCAATTATCCAGCTCAAGGAGCAACTCAGGCAGGTTATGGAATTCCACCAACTTCGCAGGGTGGCTATGGAAATCAACCCCCAGCTCAGTCTGGGTATCCTGGCTATGGGCCACCTCAAACGCAGAAACCATTGGCCAATCCCCCTGTTTATGGACAGACCCAACAATCACCCGGCACTGCAGGAGGCTATGGACAGCCTGGGTATCCCCATTCACAGCCACCAACATCTGGCTATGCTCAGCCAGATTCAGGTGCTCAGCGAGCTCCACCATCTGGTTATAGTGTTGCTGCTGCTGCTGCTACTCAGCCAGGGTATGGACCTGGAACATATGGTGGTCAGGCAGGTTATAGTCAGGGGCCAGCATCTTACAACTATGGTGGTGGGTACTCACAGGCAGCATATTCTGCTGATGGCAATGGTGCAGCGGCTACTCAGACTGTCCAGAGTGGAGTTACCAAGTCACCCCAAAGTTGATTATGATTGTGTAGTGAGTTGGTATTGAACATTCACATTTTGGTTCTTGTTTACTTAATGAATGATGCTGATGTTTAGTGTAATATTTCTCAATGTTAGTAGTTCTAGTCAGGTTTAGAAAATGTTTAGACTTTATCAAGTTTTTTGTTTAAAATTTGATGGATGATTTTTATTATCTTGATATCATACTCTTTTGTTTCAACTGTTATCTTGGTTCTTCCATTACTTGCTGTGGTGGTATAAAAATATTGTTTTTTGTTGGATTTTTATATAGGTAGGTTTCTTATTCGGGGCTTGGTCCCAATAGAAATTATATATAGCTGTACTTTACAGGGATTTGTTTGCTGAAAATGCTGGTGTTAACTATTATGTATTTTTTTGAATTATTATAATTAATTCAGGTTTGGGAGAGGGAAACATGATTTGAGCTCACAAGTTCAATGTCCACCGAATCTTATCATGTGGATGATACTCTCTACACTGCCGCCGAGAAGGATATCTATCTACAATGCGGTATTCGAAATTCGATATTAAAAACATTGTCGACAAGGGAATATGAAGTATTCGATATTTCATACATTGGTGACAAGGGGATCCAAAATTTATGGCATGTAGCTTTAGTGGTGAGTGATTGACATGGCAAACGGTTCACCACAGATAAAAAGCTAAATGAACATACAGAATGAAACAAAATATTTTGTTGAATAAGTGAAGGTTATAATGCAAGATGAAGTCCTATCTCTTAAGAGATCTTTAATGTAATATTAAATTATTGTATCAATGTTATAATTTAACACAAAGTAAAAAAGCATGTTATAATATTATGTCAAATTTGATATATGTTGTATTTTGTATCAAATTTGATGGTATATAGAATTATGTGAAATTTGACAGTAATAAATGTAAACCTATTTGTTGATTTTTTAAATTTTAGATAAGGGGTATTATTATTTCCCACATGAGGATTGCCATATTTGTAACTTTGCCCTTCCTAGTTTTATAAATGACCACTCATTCCCTTGAAAACCAAATTATTAAAAGATTTATCCCATGCCGCTAATCGTTCAATAAAATAGTGTTTGACCATTAAACACCAAAGACAATATTGTAACCGTGCTACTTCCAAAAAGGGATATTATTAGTTTCCCCTCTGAGGTTTGTCATATTCATAATTTTGCCTCATCTAGTTTAAAAAACTGTCAGTCTTCCACTCTTCCTCCTAAAAACTAAATTATTCAAAGATTTACTCCATGCCATTAGGATTTGATCATGAAACACCAAGGACAATACTATAACAATGCTACTTCAAAAAAAAAAAAACGTAATTTCTCCATTACTTTCACAGTTTTAAAGTAAGATTAACGTTGATTTTTTTAAAAGTAATGGAGAAAGTGCATTTTGACCCCACAATAATAATGTTGATTTTTTTAAAAAAAGAAATCAGAAATAAAAGAACAAAAAAGTATCACCATCAATTCATCTCCAGATTCAATCTCGATTTTTTACCTCAGATAATTAAAATTATTTTTTTTAAAAGGAAAATCAAAATTATTATTATTAACAACAACAACAACAACAACAACAACAACAACAACAACAACAACAACAACAATAATAATAATAAACGTTTCAAAATAATAGTAATAAAAAACCCATAATAATAATAATAATAATAATAATAATAATAATAAACATAATTTAAACTTAAATGCCAAAATCAGTTTCCATTGTTTTTTTTTCAATTGATTTTCAGTTTTCAGTTTCTGGTGAATGAAATCATTTGAAAAAAAAAATGGTTTCAGTTTAGGGTTTTGAATCTGTTTCTTGTTTGGATTATGGTGAGTAGATTCGAAATCAGTGATTTCAATTTTTAGGTTTTGATTTTGGTGAAAACTAGTTTTCGTTTTTTTAATTCTAGAAAGGTTTTTTTTTTTTTAAGTAACACAGTTACAATATTGCCTTGGTGTTTCATGGTCAAATCCTAATGGCAGAGGGTAAATATTTGAATAATTTGGTTTTCAATGGGAAGACTGCTCATTTTTGAAACTATAGGGCACAAAGTTATGAATATAACAAACCTCGTAGGGAAAACTAATAATATCCTTTTTTTTGGAAATAGTACAATTATAATATTGTCCTTGATGTTTAACAGTCAAACCATTATTTAACAGAAATATTAACAACATGGGTAAATCTTTGAATAATTTGGTTTTCAGGGGAAAGATTGACTATTTTTGAATCTGAAGGGGGTAAAATTATGAATATAGTAAACCACAAGGGGAAATAATAATATTCCTTTAATAATAAAAATTTAACAAATTTGGAAAAGAAATTTAAGATTGAAACAATTCTAAAAAAAATATACAATACACTGGTTGTATTTATTAACTTTTATAATTTTAACTAATAATAATAAAAAAATATAATATCAAATAGAATTTTATATTAGAGTACAATACTATAATAAACGGTGAAGTACAAAAAATAGCATATCAAGCACTTCCACCAACCTTGAGCCACTCAGATCAGGCGGACCAACCACCCCAACCATTTCAGGACCCACCCTATAACCCGATTTCACCGAATACACACCATTGGGCTCAAATTCTCAAAATGCCATACAAAATTATCATTCACAACAGCCCTACTACAAGGAATAGCCAGAATTTCCTCCACATCCTTCACAGTAGCCCTATTTGAGTCTAATTAAGCTCTCATGACAATAGCCCTATTTGAGTCATTAAAACTGTCACAACCTAACTAATTAAATGATTATAATTAAAAAGACATAATTCTTTTTTTTTTTTAGTTTGCACATCAACTCTCAGGAGAGACGGTAGTACATATCTTTTCACACCTGATGGTCAGAGGTTCGAGTACCACCTATGTGTGGGTGAATATTAAACGTTTCTCTCTCTTATCTATAAATGTGAATCCTAATTTTATATAAGTGATCTCTCTCTCTCTCTCTCTCTCTCTCTCTCTCTATGTACTTGGTTTCATCTGTAAATGTTACAAACTTAAAACGGTGGATTTTTTCTCATTTGTCAATGTAGGCTTCTTGTTCTTGTACTTATCTGAAGAATAGGCAAGAATTGGACAGAGGATGCTGGCATTGCAGCTTTGTTTAGGCTAGAGGTTTTGTGCTGGTGAGATGATAGGTCGACGATTTATAATCACCGGTTACTATGTTTGAATGCGAAAACCTTGTGTATAGATACATCTTCACCATTTAAACCTTGATCCTTTTTTCCACCATAATAAGATGCAGAGTCTGTTCATTCTGACCACATTTCCATTTCAGGGATTGTACATTGTTATATCACTTGTTAAAATCATCAGAAGTATGTGTACACTACTTTTGAGCTTCATAACTGATTATTTCTTGAGGAAATGGTGAGATATATCACCTTTTTAAAGGTGTGTTGTGATGATGTCACCCTTTTAATAACTTAAGTTTAAAAGGCACATATTATGGTGAACTGTCCAAATTACTCCTAAACTTTAATTTTTTAAAATCCCCTTTCTGAACTCGTTGGTATCTCCCTAGAAAAGTTGTCCGAAAAACTTAATTCTTTCTCCAGATTCTGCAGTAGAAGGTAACAAATATTTATGATCTTCACTTAAATTTCTTTTATTTCTTTTATGCATTTCAGATATTTTGCATTCATTTCTGTGTGGGTTAACAATGTATCCATTTCAGATTCTGCAATAGAATGTTTTTTTCTTGTGTGACCGAGAATATTTAAAGATGAATCGATCTTATTTTATATTGGAACGAGCTCTTGTTTAGTTTGAAAGAAGCTCGATTATTTGAAAAAAATGCTCGACAAAAAATGTTCGATCCCTTAGGAAAAGTTCTCGATCCCTGGACAAAGGTTCTCGAACCGTTATAAAAGTTCTCGATAATTTGACAAATAATCTCGATCCCTTAGAAACTTTCTCGATCCCTTAAAAAAAGTTCCCGGTCCCTTAGAAAAAGTTCTCGGTCCCTTCGAAAATGTTCTCGATCCCTTGAGAAAAGTTCTTGATCCCTTGATAAAAGTTCTCGAAAATTTGAAAAATATTCTCGATCCCTTTAAAAAGTTATCGAACAGTTAGAAATGTTCTCGATCCCTTAGAAAAAGTTCTCGTTTCGTTGTTAAAAGTTCTCGATCCCTTAGAAAAAGTTCTCGTTCTCTTATTAAAAGTTCTCGATCCCTTGATAAAAGTTCTAGATAATTTGACAAATATTCTCGATCCTTTAAAAAAGTTCTCCAACCATTAGAAATGTTCTCGATCCCTTAGAAAAAGTTTCCCGTTGACTTGTTGAAAGTTGTCGATCCGTTGATAAAAGTTCTCGGTCCTTTTAACAAATATTCTCGATCACTTTAAAAAGTTCTCGAACCATTTGAAATGTTCTCGATCCTTTAGAAAAAGTTTTCGTTCCCTTGTTAAAAGTTCTTGAACCGTTATAAAAAGTTCTCGATAATTTGATAAATATTCTCGATAAAAGTTCTCGAATCGAACATTTTTATAAGTTCTCGAACCTTTTTATAAGTTCTCGATCCTTTATAAATTATTCTCGATCCTTTGTAAATTATTCTTGAACCCTTGAAAAAGTTCTCGATCCCTTATAAAAAGTACTCGATCCATTTGAAATTTTTGTAATTGTTAGTAATTGTAAAAGTAATTTTTTTTATCTGTTAATAATTGATTGTGATGATGATTTTCACAGGACAATGAATCGGGTTAGATTAGTAATATCTTATAACGGTCGATGGGAGCAATTACCTGATGGAAGTCAGAGGTTTCTTGGTTCCGATAACCAAGGAATGTATGTGTCCAGAAATATGACTTACGAAGAGCTGGTGTCGATCGTACAAACCGTTGTGAAGTACGATGTGAACAAATACATTGCTGATCTACAATCTATATCAATCGTTCCACATTTATAAGAAATGACGACGATGTTTTGTTTATGCTAGGGGAAGATAGGGTAATCCCTCAAGTATGTGTCAGTTTAATTGATAGGGCTGCAGGAGGTGTCATCGGTGAAGAAATCCCTCCTCATGATAACACCCAACAATTTCGATCTTCAGGCAGAAGCAACCAGTTGTTCACAGAAAGAAGTGAGATTGACGGTAGGGAAAACCTATGTGGTGTCCCACCGGAAGTAGGCGACCATGGTGATATAGTTGGAGCTCAATTGGACGATGATTTCGGTTGTCAAATTGAATTGAACGCTGGGCAGTACAACCACCAATACAATGAGATGTACAATGACATGAACAATGAGCAGAACAATGAACCTCATAACCTACCAATCAATGAGGTGGCTAATGAGGCAAATTTGCATCCGATACATAATGTACCGAACAATGAGGAAGATGAAGAACGGTTTGAAACGGAAAGACGTGAAAGACGTGTCCACATATGTAGTTCCACTACAGTAGATATAGCTGGGACATCTGAGGTCCTGCTTGATGTAACTCCATTTGATTTTGAGAATGCCAGAACGTGGGTTTTTCCAGGAGCAGAATCATATTCGTTTGGTATGGGTGGAAGCAAGAACTGGGCAGAAGATGAACCTACCAGCATGATATATAAAGGTCAATTTTTTCCTACTAAAAAGGATTTGAAGAGATTGGCTGTCCATTTTGTAATGCGGCACAACTTCGAGTGGAAGGTGAAAATATCGAATAAGACAACATTACATCTGGTTTGTTTGATAGACAACTGTACATGGAAGTTAAGAGCGGTTAGAAGAGATGAAGCGACATACTTTCAAGTACGAAGTTTTATCAACGAACACACTTGTCCGTTGGAGGAGATTCACCGCCGCCATCGACAAGCTAGTGCAGTCATAATTGGAGAAGTGGTTGCACCTAGATTGCAGTAACATGATAGTTGACTAATGCATCCGAAGGATATAATTGTCGACATGAAAACAATGTATGGCATCCAAATAATGTACTGTAAGGCACATCAAACCCTTGATTATGCATTGTCACTGACCTATGGAACGCATAAGGAAAGCTTCCAACTGCTACCATCATTCGGTTACGTGTTGGAACAACAAAATTCCGGAACGATTACTGACTTACAG
Source organism: Dipteronia dyeriana (assembly GCA_032871835.1). Taxonomy (NCBI): domain Eukaryota; kingdom Viridiplantae; phylum Streptophyta; class Magnoliopsida; order Sapindales; family Sapindaceae; genus Dipteronia; species Dipteronia dyeriana. Next base: position 70,288,923 of record CM065300.1, on the reverse strand, counting down.
TGTAATGAAAATGATAAATTCCTACACTTTTTCATGTCGTTGGGTGCCTCACTTAGAGGATTCCAGAGGTGTATGCGTCCAGTTATTTCTGTTGATGGTACCCATTTAAAGGGTAGATTCAGGGGCACAATGTTTGTTGCAACTGCATGAGATGGGAATGAACAGGTTTATCCAATTGCTTTTGGGTACGGTGACTCGAAAAAAAACCTATCATGGGAGTGGTATTTGGATTGATTGAAAGGTGCCCTAGGCCATATAGATGATTTGGTTTTCATTTCTGATCGACATGCAAGTATTGAAGCAGTGATTTCTAAAGTGTTCCCTTATGCCACCCATACCATATGTTGCTGGCACTTTTATGAAAATATTAAGAAGAGATATCATAGAAAGAATGTTGCCGCAATAATGGATAAAGCAGCCCGAGCGTACACCGAGTTATAATATAACAGGCACATGGAAGAGTTACGCAACTTGCACCCGAATGCATATGAATATGTAATTGATACCGGTCCACACAAGTGGTCCCGTGTTCACTACCCCGACAGAAGGTATAGGGTAATGACAACAAATTCTGCAGAATGCATAAACTCCTGCCTTAAATTTACACGGCAACTACCTATGTTGACTTTGGCAGAGTTTATTAGGAATATGCTACAACGTTGGTTTCACGATCGTCATAGGGCTGCACAATCCATTCGTCATCAGTTGACCGACACAACACATCTTGTGATCCTCAAACGTGTAGAAAAGTGCAATTTTATGAACGTTAATCCAGTTGACTGGAACATATTTTCAGTGAAACGGGCTGGAAAACAGTGGCCTGTTGACTTAGCCCGGAAGACATGCACATGTAACAAATTCCAAATGGACCTTCTTCCATGTTCTCACGCTCTCACTGCCGCAAGTACATCATACAATTTTATGTACGGCTAATATTACTTAAACATCATACAATTTTATTATCGTTTTCAATGTTTTTACAGGGACCGAAACATGGATTTCACATCCCTCTGTGCAGACTACTACAAGCGACAAACACTTATTGATGCGTACTCGGTTCTTATTATGCCGGTTGGACATCCTTCCACTTGGATTATGCAATCTGACATCGCTGAGAGAGTCGTTTTGAATCCAAGCTCCAGGAGACAAGCAGGCCGCCCGAGGGCTTCACGCTGTATCTCATCTTCGGAGAGAACATCCACATAGAATTGTAGACGATGTCGACAACCAGGGCATAATTCGAGGAGATGTTCTAACAGATGAAGATCCGAGCAGAGTCATTCCTGAGGAATACAGATGCAAATGTAGTATCTATCATACTGTTGGTCACAACAGACAGACGTGCCCTACTAGAGACGATAGGACCGTGGAATGAATTGAGGCGTTATCATGATGACATTGTTATAATTTGAACTCGTATGACTTGTTAAGTAACTGAAATGCAATTGTATTTAAATATGATTTGTATATATAAAAATATAAAAAAAATTATACAAAAGAATTTGTAAATATACAAAAGAATTGGTAAATATACAAAACTGTTGGTACATATACAAAAGAATTTGTAAATATACAAAGTAATTGGAACATATAAAACAAAATTGGTATGTATACACATGAATTACTCCAGAAATCTATACGGGTCTGGAGTTTGCAAGTATTTCAACCGCCATCTTCTCCTGAATGATCCCCATATCGTCTTCAGACCAATCGAAATCTTTTTTGTTTGCCAGTATGTACTCAATCAATCTCAACGTGTGGGGAGCACAGTTACCCCTGAAGTTGGACATATTAACAAGCGTTAATAAAACATTAGGTTTATACTAATACAATCTTAAAGTGACTATTACGTAATGTCTTACGATTGCTTCTGCTGGGGGATATGTTTTCCCGACACGACGCTGACATCAAAGGGCTTACTTGTCTTCTCAAATTTCAACAGTCATACCGCTCGTTTAGTATGAAACCCGGCCTGATGCAACATCGAGGGCACAAAGTAGCGCAACGGTGCTACCTGCTGCTTTCGGATATGAGCTTCGACCTCCTGTCTCTAGGGGTCAACTATGAACATATTCCCTCATGTGAGGTCCACAGTCACCAGCAGCCAATGTTGGCGCCCAATGTTGCACGGTATCAGGACCTGGAAACATCAACAACATGTGTTAGGATGTACAAAGCCATTTATATATACAATTGCAAACCATGTCAAGTAACACTTACCATGTCAACCTCGTGCCACTGACGGCATCCAATCGGGGCACCCCCAAGGACCGTTGTGAGGTTGTCATCCTTCCACCAAGACCTCAAACACTCCAACGGCTTTGGGTGATCTGCCTGTGAGAATTGCGAGGCATCATTTTCCTGTACTGGTGCTCCAGAAAGAACTGCAGAAACAAAAACACAAATTTATTTTTGTTTTCCATACACACATAAAACAACGCGTTATCATTATTAATTTCAGTACTTACAAAAAATTGCGAGTCCAATATGTTAACCATTTGACTATACACATTCGGGAATGCCAGTTGACGCTTCCGAAGAATATGGAGGTACGCGTCATATGCTGGGAATATAAACACGTTAAGAAATGTTATGATGCTTAAACATCTAAAAAAAATATTGAAATCAGGATTTACAGTCCCACATACCTCATCATCAACATTCATGAAGTTGATCTGCAACCGATGGAACCATGCAGCATCAACAAGCTCCAGCAAATCAAAATCACGTCTGCATTAATGTTCCAACAACTACATATTTATATAATGCATTACAAGAAAATCGGCCACCTAAATAATAATGAATTTTACTTACAGTTCCCCGTTTACGTTCTTCTTGAAGGCTCGGTACGCCTTCAACTGGTCACCATCCATCAGTCCCTAGGGACTAAATACGTGGTCAGGTCCCTCTACTATTACCCTAGCTCTCTTAGGTCGGCACGGATTTGTGTACTGGATAACCAACTGTGAACTGCGCTTTAGTACATGCCTGTGCTGTCGAACTCCCCCCGACAAGGTGTGCTGAGATGAGGATGAGGATGAGGATGAGGGAGAGGGAGCCTACTGCTCGGTCGGAGGTGGAGGGGGAGAGGGAGCCTGCTCCTCTCTAGGAGGTGGTGGGGGAGCCTGCAAATGGATTTGAGTGGGAGGGGGGGCCGACTGCTCGCTCAGAGGGGGATATTGAGGGGGGGGGGGGGGGGGGGAGACTGAGCCCCACTTTCCAGAAATGCCCCTCAGGTATGTGGATCCTTTGTATGGGTCCTGAAGCCCTGAAGGCCCCCGATCAATTCAAGCAACTCCCTATGTTGTTGCTGTCGATCCTCCTCGCTCTTCCGGAACAAATCGAGCAAATCCCGGTGCTGTTGTTGTCGATCCTCTTCACTCTTCTGGAGGGCTTCACGCAACTCCTTCAAGTTATGTTCTAAACAGGCCTGAAATCATGCAACTTTGTTAATACGAAAACAATCAACAACACTTGTTAATAAAAAGAAAACTACCATCTCAACTTACCTCCCCATCAAGTCGAACGCCTGCATGAGAATCCCCTGTAGCGGAACCAGTTCCTGGGGTGGTAAACCGAACCTGCCTCACTCGCCGAGGAGACGGCTCAAATTCGCCAGTGTCCATGCCTCTGAAATCTAGACCTGTAGGGTCTGAAGCCTCCGTCTCAGTACACCTCCTACCCTCACCCTCCTCCTCGGGACGAACTGCACTTGTAGTCGGCTCAGGGACAGTAGAAGGTGAACCATGTGGTCCTGCACATACGGGCTCCCCCCCTCACTTAGGCCTACAAAGTACGGGGCCACCGCTTCAGCTGCTGTGGGCACGATTTCCGTCCTCACCGACATCTGAAAGCGTAGTTAGATGAATTTCATTGTTACTTATCGTAAGTAATATAATTTACTTAAAAAAAAATACCCTAGCACTAAAAATCTTCTCCACTTCTTCCCTCTAGGTTGTTTGGTCAACTCCCACTTCAACAACCGAGGGGAAAAGGTCTGTAACCCTTTGAGTCCCGAAAACGACGCCCAGTTGGGGAATCACCTCAAAAGCAAATATCTGCATCAAAGATACGTACAGTTATAATCCAAAACAATTTTGGATTAAAAATTAAATGTACATGTTGGAAATCAAATTTCTTACCAAAAGGGCGTGTGATAGACCGTAGATGTTGTACCCCTCCACGGAATGTCCAACATTGCCCTCTGACTGTTGCCGTCTCTCCTCACGACGTCGCGGTAAGGCATGCTTGAATGAAAATATAGAATGCCTATAAACGTGGGCACCCCATTTGAAGCATCGAAGGCATTGAGATTCTCTACCAACCGAAATTGCCAAACTGGAATCTTCAATCTCTCGTCCACCCCCATCAATATCCAGTTCAACATGTAAATGATCGTATGCCTGTTGAAACTCTCCCTTGGGTAAGAACAACCCTCAAGTCATCCAACGATACCTCATCATGTACAGGAAAGTACCGTTGATGTATGACATTCTCAACTGCAACATACATATTCGTGTCCGGTATGACTCCAAAACGTAATTCGGTGATGAGGCTAAATTCCACCTTCGAAAACCTCACCACATGGTTCCCTAACAAGAATCGTATCTCATTTGTCGGCCCGTCATGGTCCAACTCCCGCAACAGCAGCTGATGAATAACACCACCCTAAAACTTCAGCTCCCGGTGTATCGACATGAAATGCCCGAAACATGAGGCCATGAACCGATGTCGATCCTCAACAGCAAACTCTTTAGGGACCCGATTAAGTGCATCGTCTATACAGGCGAGGGCTTCAAAATGGTCGTATCGGGTCAATTTTCCCTTGAACCAATCTCTCTCTGCAGTTTTAAGCAATTTCTTCATATTGCTCGTCATCTGCAATGTCACAGAAACAGTACATCAGTAAACTGCACAAAAATTAGAAAATATTCTCGATCGTTTGAAACAAATTCTCGATACTTTTAAAATATTTTCGATTCTTTAAAAGAGTTCTCGATTTGTTTAAAAAGTTTCCGATCCTTTGCAAATAGGCTCGATCCTTTGAAATTAGTCTCGATCCTTTGTAAAACCTCTCGATTCATTGAAAAAACTTCTCGATCATTTGAAAAAGTTCTCGACCCTTTGAAAAACATTCTCGGTCGTTAGAAAATATTCTCGATCCTTTGAAAATACTCTCAATCATTTGAAAAACCTCTCGATTCTTTGTAAAACCTCTCGATTCATTGAAAAAACCTCTCGATCATTTGAAAAAGTTCTCGAGCATTTGAAAAACATTCTCGATTGTTAGAAAATATTCTCGATCCTTTGAAAAACCTCTAGATTCTTTGAAAAATGTTCTCGATCAATTTAAAAAATCTTGACCTTTTGAAAATATTCTCAAACCTTTGAAAATTGTATCGATCCTCTGAAAAACCTCTCGATTCTTTGAAAAATCTTCTCGATTATTTTCTAAAATCTTGACCCTTTGAAAAACATTTTCAATCGTTTGAAAACATTCTCGATCCTTTGAAAATAGTCTCGATACTTTGACAAACCTCTCGATTCTTTGAAAAATCTTCTCGATTCGTTGAAAAATCTTCTCGATTCGATGACAAATCTTCTCGATTCGATGACAAATCTTCTCGATTCGATCATTTTAAAAAATCTCGATCCTTTAAAAAACATTCTCGATCGTTTTAAAAATTTCTCGATCCTTTCAAAATAGTCTCGATCATTTTAAAAACCTCTCGATTCTATGAAAAATATTCTCGATCATTTAACAAAAGTTCTATCATTTTGAAAAACATTCTCGATCACTTTGAAAAACCTCTCGAATCTTTCTAAAAAATTTCATCGATCTCGCTTGAAATATTCTCGATTTATTTTTATTTCAATACAAAAATTGCTCGATACCAGAATATTGAACCTCATTTCAAACCCAAACCACAACCAGTGTCAACCCTAATCTACAATTTCAATTAACAGAACAAGTCTAAAATGCAATGATAAGTTATGAACAACAAATCGATAAATAAAACAAACTGAACTTACCTCTGTCATCGCTGCGAAATGTACTGTATTGCCGTTCCGGTCAATAAGCTATCGATTTGCTCGCCGTCGATTTTGTTATCGTCGGTTTCTTTCTCGGTTTCTTTCTCACTCTTGCTTTTCTCAGACTCACAAAACGACAACTTTTCTCTCTTTTTCAATTTTGTCGGGATATTCTCGTCTATTTATGTTAAATGGTGTCTTTTAAACTTACATTACTAAACTGATGATATTTACACAACATCCCTCTCAAATAGTACCATTTATTTTTCGAGCCCTTATTTCTTCGGACACTCCAACATGTAATGCCTAAAAAGCGAACCCCTTCGGTCTCTTAAAGATTTGATAAAATTGTCATCCAACAAAAAAAAATAATAAAAATTATCAATTATGACCACAGTTAAGATGATTAAAAGAAACTCTCACAGATAAATATCATGTAGTGAAGTTTTATGAGAAGAACCTAGGGATAACACAACGGAGCAAGCTTGATGGTCAAAACCTGAATCCCAGTTATATTGATGCAATGAAACTTGCAAAAATTTTGAACCAATTATAGCATAGGTGGCAACATCCATTTGAAATACATTACTTGTGGACAGCTCTCAACACTCTCATCCCACTACAAATCTACAATATGATAACGAACAAGTACAGTCTTGGAATATCGACCTGGATTTTCATTCTCCACTAATTCTTACAAATCCACATATACCTCTGTGAACATATACCTCTGTAAATAGAGGGGCAAAAATATATAGATTATACATCTCATTGTTCGGTATTCTCTCAAATGTAGAAGAAATCGAATTGAAAAAGTCCACTAATGCCGCGTCATTTCTCGGAATATATTTGAAACTTTTGGGGATAACCTCGGAAGAAATTTAAACAACTGCAATACAAAGCAAACAAAATATGATTACATAATTGAAAACAGGGCAGGCTGGAAAGCAAAAAGCAACCTATTACAAACCTACATTACCCGTAGCTTGATCATATTATGGACATTTATGAAATACACAATAATGTAATCATAATCTCTTCCTACAAATTCATGAGTTTGAGTGCCTAAACGAAAATAAATGCTGGCATTTTCATATATATATATATATATATATATATATATATATATATATATATATATATAAATTTTCAAGTAGTGTGCACTGATATAAATTTAACAATACGTTGGATGTGGACTATTAGATTTACATGTTTTGAGTCAAAGTGTATGTACTTGTCAAAACTTCTCCATAATCAATGGTCCATATGAAACGCACCGATATAACTTATGTCAGTGCGTACCGACCGAAAAACCACTATATATATATATATGCACACAAAAGAAGAATTATTCTAATTTTCAGTAGCTATTTTTGGTGAAACACGAGCACAATTCTTCTACATAATAAGTTGAATAGAATAATTACGTCATGAGCAGTCATATTTCTATCTCCTTTTGTTAAGTTACTATTTAATACAAAAGCTTGAATTTGTTGGGGCCTTAAAACTAGTAGTTTTAGGCAAACATGTCAAAGATTCAAACCCATGACCTCCAAGAAGAATTCACACTGATACCAATTTTTGTTACCACACAATCAAAAGTTTGAACTTTTGGGTAAGGGCTCAAACACTGATATTTAAGCTCTAAAAGCTTCATGTCAATGTGAGGGGGAAGAAAATAGAACATTAACAAGCAAATAATCTGTATCTAACATACCCAAAGCTTCACACATGCATCAATTACAACTGGAACCAGGCAGATAAAAATGGTTATGACAGCCTGATCAACTTCAAGACCGTAGTGCTCAACAATTATCTCCAACAATGTCTGCCAACCAGATTCCGAATGATACCTGCAAATACACATTTCTTGAGTTATTATTAAGGAAAATGGAAGGGAAAAAATATTCAGTTACATAAGCATACAATTAGAAACAAAATCAACAATTTTGCTAAATGACACAGCATGTTAATAGAAACTGATTAGGTCTGGCGGTTACAATCTGATATAAGTATATAACTTAACTTGACCAACTGCTGATGCAAATTTATAAGAAGCATAACATAAATATAAAAGCAAATATCTTTTAAAATGAAGAGAATAATAAAACCTAATATATATATATATATATATCTCAAAGAGAAGGAAGTGACATTATCTACCCCAAATTACTAAATCAATAAACATGAGATTATTTCAAAGGTGGCATCAATTCTAAAACTCTTCAATGTAGTTCCATTCAACATGGGGACTAGCAAGTTTAGCTAATAATGTTTTTCGTTGTTGGACAAAAGGTCTTGTGATCCAATGCTACTAAGACTTTTGAGGACGTATTAATTCTAAAACTCTTCAATGTAGTTCCATTCAGCGTGAGGGGTAGCTTGTTTAGCTAATAAGATCTGTTGTTGTGCAAAAGGTCTTGCGAGTTGCGATACAATGCTAAAAAGACTTTTGAGGATGTTTAGTTAATGACAGGAACATGCTAATAAGTAGACTTTAGGAAAGAGCAGGAAATATTACCCCAAAAAAATGTCCGTGATAAGAATAATTAGAAATGCTTTCCCAGTATCTGAAATATTATTTATTATTTTATAACCTGTAAATTTCAGCAAAGCTACCTGCAAAATTTGGAAGAAAAGAATATCGTTATGGAAATACTGGATAATTCATGGAGATTTCAAATAATAGGTGTTCTTTGTCCATATGTACTGAAGCAGAAACATATATGGTTTTTAAGTACAACAAGAATCAGTAAGAAGAAACAAACATAATCAATCGATGATAACGAAGGCAATCCAGTCAGCAGCAATGTAATCTCCATGAGAAGTCCATAATGTTTGACAACATTTATAAATAAATCAATCTAGAATATCAAAGGTAATGCTGGAAGATAAGCAGAGTAGTTTCTCTCATTTAGATGGTTCAAATTAAATCTTACAATAGATTACCAATGTTATTGAGATACAGAAACTTGTTAAGACAGTAAATTGAAGAGCATTAACAATGATTAATCACAGAATATTCTAAACATTAAATCAAAGAACATAGTTGTTAGAATATTATCATTAATTAAGAAGATTGTATAGTTGACCTTGTATAAGTTGACTGATTTGATTTGATTTGATTTGATTAGCTTAGAATCAATTAGAGAATCAATTAGCTTATTTGTCGGTATTTGTTTCCTATTGTATCTATATTCCTAATTGTATTTTCCCTATAAATTACCTCCAATATGGAGAAAAATACATAACAAAAATCTGAATTGTTCATGGTATCGGAGCCTAAGGATTTAGGTTTCTAATTCTACCTTTTTTTTTTCTATCCTTTTTTTTCTTTTCTAAAAGCAATAGGACTGCTACCTATTGTTTTTCAGTGAGTCTTACGGCGAATAATTGTCGCCGGCATCGTATCAACTTTGTCGGTTGTCTTCAACCCATCGCCGATTGCTCCCAACCCAACACCGATCGTCTTCAGCCCTACCATTTGCTCACAGTCTATCGCGACCCGACCCGATCCACGTCAGTTCTTCCTCCTTCAGCGACCCTCGTCGCCGATTAGTCTGTCGACACCAACGTTCGTTGATTGGCAAGTGTCCGACCTAACCTAGCGACCCACGTCACCTCTAATCAGGTTGATCTTCATCGCAAACCCGACTCGACCCGTGTCGGTTTTCTTTCTCCTCCATCAGCGACCCACGTCGCCTGATTTCTTTCTCCTTCATCAGCGACCCACGTTGCCCGATTTCTCTGTTTTATATATATAAACCAATTTCTCTGTTTAAATAAATAAAAGAGTAAAAGTCCAATTTTTCTTTCATTTGCTTCCGCTGATACTATTATACTACCACTACTATGGCTAATGGTGACGAAGAATCAGACATATCTAGCCACACAATTCCGCCACCACCACCAATACTTCCTCCAATTTATTCTCACGATAACTCATCTAAGATTGAGATTAAATTGGATGGATCAAACTACCATTTATGGTCCAAGTTTGTTGAAATCTTCGTGGCTGGAAAAGACAAATATGGTTTTCTCATAGGAGAATGTGTTAAGCCTGTCACCACCAGTCCCACCTATAGGCGATGGTTGGCTGATAATGTTCTTGTGCAAGGATGGCTCCTCGGATCTATGACTCCCAAAATTATGGGGATGTTTATCCGATTACCTACAGCTCAGGCCATTTGGGAAGCAGTTGCTCATACCTACTATGATGGTACAGATCAATCCATCATTTATGAACTCAACAGCAAAGCATTCCATATGCATCAATCTGAGAGACTTATTGTTGAGTATTAAAGGGAATTGAACACAATCTGACAGGAGTTAGATCAACGTTGCCCAAATGATTTGACTGATGCTACAGATGTGGTTCGACTAAATGATCACATTGAAAAACAAAGAGTATACAATTTTCTTGTAGGACTAGACCCTAAATTTGACAAAGTACGAGCTGATGTGTTACGTATGGATCCATTTCCTGGTGTTGAAGGAGCATTTGCTTATATCCGTCGTGAGGCACAGCGTCAAGCCATTATGCTAGTTTACCCACAAGTAAGTGACAGCTCTGCTCTATTAATCAATAAATGGGTTTCAGGAGACAGAAAATGTACTCACTGTGGACAGAAGAATCATATCCGAGATGCCTGCTGGAGATTGCATGGGTATCCTGAGTGGTACCTGGAAAAAAAAAAGGGGTCTCCAAAGACTGGAACTGCATCTCTTGCATCTTCCTCCAGCAACTCATCCATTCCATAAGGTAATATTTGTGATTCCAAAATTCAATTCCTCAACTCAGGTTCGTTTCATTTTGCTTTTAGTGTTTCTACAATTTCTAGTAATAATGCCTGGATAATTGATTCTGGTGCAACGGATCACGTGACTTTTAACTCTCAAAACTTTAGTCATCGTACTCCGACCGAAACAAATAATGTGTCATATGCTGATGGTACACCTACTCCGGTTCATGGGGCTGGATCCATATCACTAACTCTACCCTTACATTTATCATCTGTTTTACATGTGCCCAATTTATCTAGCAATTTACTCTCAATCAGTCAAATCACTAAATCTCTAAACTGTGTTGTGACATTCTGGCATTCTCATTGTGTATTTTAGGACATCACAACCAAGGAGATGATTGGAACTGGTAGGAAAAAGGAGGGTTGTACTACTTTACAGCAGACAATGTTTCCAATCATCCTCACAAAGCAACACAAGTTAGAACCAACAACGAGAGTAATATTTTCCTTTGGCATAGGCGTCTAGGTCATTGTTCTTTTGAATATCTCAAATTTTTATTTCCTTCGTTGTTTAAAACTATTGAGCACAATAATATGCGGTGTGAGACATGTGTTCTGTCAAAACATCATCGCACTGTTTTTCCCCCTAGTAATAATAATAAAAGATCTGTCTTTCTCTCTTGTTCATTCTGATGTTTGAGGTCCATCTAACGTTGTGTCTATATCCGGTATGCGTTGGTTTGTTACGTTTATTGATGATTGTACTCGTATGACTTGGATTTTTCTTTTAAAAAATTAAAATGATGTATGTGATGTTTTTCAAAAATTTTATCATATGATTCTCACACAATTTCATAAGAAAATTCAAGTTTTACGCTCAAATAATGGTGGTGAATATTTGAATCATAATATAAAAGCTTTTTGTTTGAAAAACGGTATTCTTCACCAAACATCTTGTGCACATACCCCACAACAAAATGATATTGCCGAGCGTAAAAATCGTCATCTCTTAGAGGTTGCATGATCTTTACTGCTCGGAATGCATATGCCTAAATCTTTTTGGGGTGATGCAGTACTATCTACTGCATATCTCATTAATCATATGTCATCCAGTGTTCTATCTTTTCAAACCCCACTACAATCCTTGTCTCATTACTGTGATGTTAACTCTGCATTACATATTCTTCCTCGGGTTTTTGGATGTGTGGTATATGTACATGTTCATACTCCTCATCGAGGAAAGTTAGATCCACGTGCTCTTATGTGTGTTTTTATAGGATATTCTAGCTCACAAAAAGGATACAAATGTTATCATCCTCCATCCCGTAGGGTATTTGTGTCACAGGATGTTACTTTCTGGGAGGATGAGGCATACTTTACCTCTGAGACTTCTTTTCAGGGGGAGAATCTGAACTATGAAGGAAAGTCTCCTAAAACTGCTGACAATGCTATACCCATTAGTTTGAGAAGTCCATCTTTCGAAGAAAAAAATCTATCTTCGAAAAGTGAGATTCCTGATAGTTTCACAGAAAAGATAGAACCAACATTGACAGTGTATGACAGACGGAATAAAGGGAAATAGAAACAGGGGGAGTCAGTTCACATACAGGTAGTACAACCTTCCACTTCTCCATCACCGGTTCTTCAATCAGACTCTGAGGTTGAAAATGCTCCTGAGGTAACTCTTGAACCCTCCACTTTATCTAATGATTTATCCAGTGAAAATCACACAGATCCTGATCCCAGTCTAACTACTAGCGGTATCCTAGTCGAGAACATAGACCACCTGTACAATTTGGTTTTTCCCCCGAGCAACCCCTAACAGATAGTAATGCTCTTTACTCTATTACTAATTACACCTCAAATCACAGACTATCTAAAACCTTTACAGCCTTTGCACATCAATTATCCTTTGTATCTATTCCTAGTAAATTACAGGATGCACTGACAGACCAGAATTGGGTCCAAGCCATGGATGAGGAGATGAAAGCTTTACAAAAAAATTGTACCTAGGAGATAGTGGATCTTCCTAAAGGAAAGAAGGTTGTTGGATGTCGATGGGTATATACCATCAAACACAAGGCAGATGACTTGATTGAAAGATACAAGGCTAGGTTGGTTGCCAAAGGGTACACTCAGACTTACGGGGTTGACTACCAGAAGAACTTTGCCCCGGTAGCAAAGTTAAACACTGTTAAGGTACTTCTCTCACTAGCAGCTAATCTGGAGTGGCCTTTGAAACAATTTGATGTAAATAATGCCTTCTTACAAGGGGAACTCAGTGAAGAAGTTTATATGGATCTCCCCCCGGTTTTGATTCTCAAACTGGGAAAGTCTGTAAAGTAAAAAAGGCTCTCTACGGACAAAAACAATCACCTAGAGCCTGGTTCGGACGACTCAGTACTTCGGAAATTTGGATATCAGCAGAGTAACTCTGATCACACATTTTTCTTCAAACGTAAGGGTGACAAAATCACTATACTGATCGTCTATGTTGATGATATGATTGTTACAGGAAACGATGATTTGGAGATGACTGATCTTCAAAGTCACTTGGCCACAGAGTTTGAAATGAAAGACCTGGGGGTATTAAGGTACTTTATGGGAATTGAGCTAGCTCGGTCAAAACATGGGATTTTCCTTAGTCAAAGAAAGTATGTTCTTGATCTACTTACAGAAACTGGGATGCTTGCTAGCAAACCAGTAGATACTCCTATGGATCAAAATCACAAGTTATGTGAATGTCCAGACCACCCTGATCAAACCCCGGCAAACAAAGAAAGATATCAAAGGCTGGTTGGTAAGCTTATCTACTTATCGCATACTCGTCCTGATATTGCATATGCGGTGAGTGTGGTAAGCCAATTTATGCACGCTCCCACTGAGAGTCACATGGATGCAGTACTTCGGATTCTAAGATACTTAAAAGGATCTCCTGGCAAAGGATTAATGTTCTCTAAAAATGGACATTTAGACATCTAGACATCAAGGGATACACAGATGCTGATTGGGCTGGGAATGCTAGTGATCGGAGGTCTACTTCTGGTTACTTTACCTTTATAGGAGGTAACCTAGTCACTTGGCGGAGTAAGAAACAGACTGTGGTGTCACGATCCAATGCTGAAGTAGAATGCCGAGGGATTGCCCAAGGAATTACTGAATTACTGTGGTTGAAGAACTTATTAGGGGATTTGGGATTTCACCCAAAGGATAGCATGAAGCTATATTGTGATAATAAAGCTTCAGTACAGATTGCCAATAATCCTGTCCAACATGATCGTACCAAACATGTGGAAATTGATCGATTCTTCATCAAGAGAAAATAGAAGAGAAAATAATTGAGCTTCCGCATGTATAAAGTAAAGATCAACTTGCAGATATCCTTACAAAGGTCATTAATGGAAGGAACTTTCATGACTCAATTAGCAAGTTGGGCATGAGTGACATCTATGCACCAACTTGAGGGGGAGTGTTAGAATATTATCATTAATTAAGAAGATTGTATAGTTGACCTTGTATAAGTTGACTGATTTGATTTGATTTGATTAGCTTAGAATCAATTAGCTTATTTGTACGTATTTGTTTCCTATTGTATCTATATTCCTAATTGTATTTTCCTTATAAATTACCTCCAATATGGAGAAGAATACATAACAAAAATCTGAATTGTTTAATAGTGTAACTAATGAATAAAATAAATTGGAGCTATTTTAGTAATGGATGGAAATCAGATTGCTGACAAGGGTGGCAGTTACCTGGCAGCTCTTTGTTGTAGCTTTGTTGTTGTTTCATGTTGGAAAGCTTTATTTACTAGAGTTAATGCTGTTGTATTTTGTGGGAAAACATGTAATTAGTTAGTGGTCAATGGTTAATGGTTAAGGCATTAATTATTGTGGTTAGTAGTTTGTGGTTATAGCATTAGTTAGGAAACCTTTTTTGTGTATTTATATGCCCTAATTGTAATATTTTCATAAGAATCAATATATAAAATTTCCATAAGGTATCAAAGCTTTAAGCTTTTTTTGGAAATCAATTTCTCGTTTAGCCTTCATAGCTAAAGTTTTTTCAGAGCCTTCATAGCTTACATTTCTGCTGGCCTTCATTGCAGCTGTTAGTTAGCCTTCATAGCTTCTTGATTTATTTATTTTTTAGAAACCCTAATCATGACAAAAAACAGTGACTCCGATATCCAAACTTATGAAGTGATCTCATCTAGGGGCAAAGGGGAGATGCAGATTCTTCAAGCAACATATAGACTGAATGGTAAAAATTACCTAAAGTGGTCTCAGGTGGTTCAGACCTTTCTGAAAGGAAAAGGCATGCTGAGCCATCTCCTTGGAACTGGACCAGGAGAGAAAGATCCGAGATTTGCAGCTTGGGATAAGGAGGATTCTATGGTCATGTTGTGGTTATGGAACTCAATGACACTGACACGTGCATGTTCTTACCCACCGCCAAGGATATTTGGGTGTCTATTCAACAAACATAAACCAATGTGAAGGATGCTGCTCAGGTCTATGAAATAAAGAACAAGACTTCATCTACCAAACAAGGGACTAAATCAGTGACAGAGAATGCTAATACTTTACAGAATCTATGGCAAGAAATGGATCACTGCAGGTGTATCAAAATGAAGTGTAGTGAGTATTCAACAACCTTGAAGCAGTTTATTGAGAAAGATCAAATCTATGATTTCTTGGTCTTAATGCTGAGTTTGATCAGGTCAGGGTACAAATTTTGGGAAAAGATGAATTGCCCTCTTTGAATGGATTCATCTCAATGGTAAGGGCAGAAGAAAGCAAAAGAGGGGTAATGCTTCAACCTTCACCATTGGAAAGATTAGCAATGGTATCCACTGGTGGCAACAGGAGTCCCCTAAAATTGGACCAACCAACCAATGTCAATGGGAGAACGGCTTTTCCTAAACTTTCAAACCGTGATAACCTCTGGTGTACCTACTGCAAGAGGCCTAGACATACAAAAGATCGGTGCTGGAAATTGATTGGCAAGCCCTCAACCTCATGTAAAGAATGAAGATATAATGGGGGACAATCAAGAAATCAAGGACATGCACACATGACCGGTGCACATAAGGATGGGGAGTTTAACACAGAGGCAATTGAGAAACTAAATGACGTATTGAGGTCATTAGAGAAGTCTCCTATTGGTACTTATTCCCTAGCTCATTCAGGTAATTTCTTTAGTTCCCATGGTTTAACGATCTTGGATAAATGTGATATACACTCTTAGGTCATTGACTCAGGAGCTACAGACCACATGACCCATTCTCCCCACCTATTTCAAACTTATACCCTGTGTTCTAGTAGATAGTAGTTGCTAATGGATCCCTTACTACTGTTGTTGGTGTAGGAGATATACAAATTAGCCCTTCATTCAATCTTAAAAATGTTCTTCATGTTCCTAAATTGTCTACTAATCTCGTGTCTATACAGAAACTCTCCAAGGATATGAATTGTCATGTGACTTCTATCCCTCCTATTGTGTTTTTCAGGACCAGATTTCGGGGAAGAGGATTGGACATTCTAAGGAAAAGGATGGATTGTACTATCTTGAGTCATCAAGCAATCTAAGTGGTATCAAGGACACACTACTATTATCACTCCTTTCTGAACACCCTTCCAATAAAGAAAAAGTATGGCTTTATCATTTTCGATTTGGACACCCTTCGTTTGGAACTTTAAAAATTATCCTTCCTAGCTTGTTTAATGGTTTAAGTCTTATAGTTTTCATCGTGATATTTGTGAGATTGCAAAGCACAAACGTGCATCTTTTCAAATCACTAATAAGACATTCTGTTCCATTTTCGTTAATTCATAATGATGTATGGGGTCCTTCAAAAATCCCTACTATTATTGGTGCTCACTGGTTTGTGTCATTTATAGATGATTGTACTAGGGTCTCGTGGATTTTTTTGCTTAAATATAAGTTTGATTTGAGTAGGGTTTTCGTTACCTTTCATAACATGATTCAAACTCAGTTTGGGGTAAAAATCAAAAGGTTTCGTTATGATAATGCAAGGGATTACTTTAATCAAAATTTGTCTCTCTATTTTCAAAATGAGGGCATTATACATGAATCCTCTTGTGTTCACACTCCACAGCAAAATGGAGTGGCAGAGAGAAAAAATGGCCACTTACTATAGCCACAATAAGAACTCTTCTTTTTCAAAACAATGTCCCTAAATCGTAGTGGGGGAAGCCATTTTAACAGCCACCCACATTATCAACGGACTTCCCTCACGAGTTCTAGACTTCAAAACACTTGTGTCTCTACTCTTAAAATTCTATCCAGACTTTAATATTTCTAATAATCTCACACCTAGGATATTTGGTTGTTCATCCTTTGTTCACATTCACAGCCACAATAGGGGTAAGTTGGATCCTAGAGCACTTAAGTGTATTTTTGTTGGATATTCATCCACACAAAAGGGTTACAAGTGTTACAATCCTATTTCCAAGAAATTCTATATTTCCATGGATGTCATGTTTGATGAAAAGTCTTCCTTTTTCCCTAAATCTTATCTTCCGGGGGAGAAGTTAATGGAAGATAAGGAAGAGTTGGATGAATTCTTCTACTTGACCTATCATCCTCCAATAATGATCTACCTCTTGTTATAGAGGATGTAGTTGCCACTGGTGACACTGGTCTGCAGCCTACATTTACAAAGGCTATTCTTGAGTCAAACACAAATTCTGATCCAAACACTGCCTCACCAGTAACCACAAATTCTAAGCCTACAAACACTGAACCTATAAATACAAGTGAAGGTGTTCTCAATCCCATGAAGGAAGTGCAGGTGTACTCAAGGAGGAAAGCTCCAATTCCAGAACCGGTGCAAGTCCAAGAACCTGACCCAAATTCTGATATTGAAGTAAAAATAAATTCCTGATCCTATCTCTTTTGATTCTAATTTTCCTATTGCAATTAGAAAAGGCACAAGAGAGTGTACTAAACACCCAGTATATCCCCTTTCCCACTTTGTGTCATTTGACAAATTTTCACCAACTCACAAAAATTTCCTTGTAAATTTACAAACTGTTTCTATTCCAAACACATTATTCGAGGCCCTAAACAGCGAGGAATGGAGACAAGCCATGAAGATAGAAATGGATACTTTAGAGAAAAATAAGACATGAGAATTAGTGGAGTTGCCTAGAGGGACAAAAGCCAGTAAGGTGTAAATGGGTCTTCATTGTGAAATACAAGAACTCTTGAGAGGTATAAGGCTAGGTTGGTGGCTAAGGGCTATACACAAACGTATGGGGTAGACTACCATGAGACATTTGCTCCGGTGGCTCACTCACAACAGAGCATTTTTATATCACAAAACAAATATGTGATTGATTTGTTGAAGGAAACAATGATGTTGGCTTGCAAATCAGCAAATACACCTATAAACCCTAATCACAAGCTTGGAGAAGAAAATGTGGATGCTATTGTGAATAGGGAGACGTATCAAAGGTTGGTTGGCAGACTTATCTACCACTCACACACACGACCAAATATTGCATATACTGTTAGTGTGGTGAGTCAATTTATGCAAAACCCTAAGGAGATTCACCTACAAGCTGCCTATCGTATCTTGCATTACCTTAAAGCTAATCCGGGAAGAGGAATCTTATTTAAAAGAAATACAGGCCGGTACTTGAAGCATACACAGATGCTGACTATGCAGGTTCAATTATGGACAGGAGGTCAACCTCTGGATATTACACGTTCCTTGGTGGCAATCTAGTGACTTGGAGGAGTAAAAAACAAAATGTGGTTGCAAGGTCAAGTGCAAAAGCGGAGTTTAAGGCAATGGCTCAAGGAGTTTGTGAATTACTATGGTTGAAGATTATCCAAGAAAACCTAAAGATTAAGTGGGATGGACCAATGAGACTCTACTGTGACAATAAGTCTGAAATCAACATTGCACACAACCCAGTCCAACACGACAGGACCATGGTTCTAAAAAACGTTATGAGGCACGCCTCAATAACGAAAATTGGAAAAACGTTATGAGGCTTACGCCTTATAACCAGACAATGAGGCTGACGCCTCGAATTCCGCCTCGATACGCCTCAAAAGACCACCTCATAACTGGTCAATGAGGCGTACGCCTCAATGGTGAAAAAAAAATTGTTGGGCTATGAAGGTTTTTGAAGCCCAATTTGATCCTTTTAATTCAGCCCATCTAAAATTATAAACTTGTGGGTTTTTAATTATTTTTAAAGCCCAAATAAGAGGCCCAACTGTAAAAAAAAAAAAATTAACCCATTTGTCCAAAGTCAAAACCCATTTTTAGGGTTTGTTATTAACCATTCACTGATCACTAACATTTTCTTTTCTCCTATGTTCTGTTCTGTTCTGCGGCTGCTCTTCTCTTCTCCAAACCATAGGTATGTTACTTCTTTCTTTTTTCTTCTTTCTTCTTTCATCTTTCATCTTTCATCTTTCTTCGAATTTTTTGTCTATTTCTTGTTTCTTTTTCCTTCATTTCTATGCATCTTTCTTCTTTCTCCAACCAACTCATTTTTACTGCCTATTTCTTGTTTCTTTTTCCTTCATTTTAATGCATCTTCAATGTTGTAGGTGGGGATGTTACTACACTTACTAACAACAATGTGAATTTTGGAACATCATCAAAGAAGAGAAAGGATCCTCCAACCAAAGATAAAGGAAAAAGATTAGCATTGATAGATGATGAATTCATAGACATGGATGGAGAGGCGGATATAAGTGTTGGACACGATAGTGAATCGTCACTACATTTTTCAAGTGACGAAGAATGATTATGTGGAGTGGATGAGTAGTCAATAATTATGAATTTATGAAAAAAAAAAAATTGTTATGAACTTGTTATTTTATATGGTTATTGGTTACCATTTGAATTATGAACTTATTGCCTTAATTGTTGTTATATAGAATATGAAATATTGGTTGTTTGCTTGTTTTCTTGTTTTATGAAAGATGAATTATAAATTTATTGGTTGTTTTATATATTTAAGTTTTTATCTCTTCCTAATGAGGCTTACGCCTCGCCTCAGTAGAGGAAATCGCCTCAATACTGAGAACGTGTTTTAGAACATTGGACAGGACAAAGCACATTGAAGTAAACAGACATTTCATAAAAGAGAAGCTAGACAGTGGGCTAATATACACACCTTTTGTTCCAACCAAGGGACAACTAGCTGATGTGTTGACTAAGGGGGTCAACGGTGGAACATTCCAGGAAATTGTTTCCAAGCTGGGAATGGAGAATGCCTATTAACCGGGGAGTGTTGGAAAGCTTTATTTACTAGAGTTAATGTTGTAGCATTTTGTGGGAAAACATATAATTTGTTAGTGGTCAGTGATTATGGCATTAATTAAAATGGTTAGTAACTTAGTAGTTGGCGGTTATAACATTAGTTAGGAAATATTTTTTTTGTATTTATATGCCCTAATTGGAATCTTTTCATAGGAATCAATACATAAAATTTCCACATTTCATTTAGTTACTCAGAGAAATCAGGTGTGATTATCCTGCAGACATAGTGTATATGTTCTTGATTATTAATGAAAGATAATTGGTTTGGGATTGATTCCCGTAATTGCTGTGTTCTTACTTGTGCATTGTTGCATGTATTGTAAGACTTCCTTGTTGCGTGCTTGCTGCAAACAGGTTTGCTGGGTGTTTGCCTTGTGCAGTGTCTGTGTGTGCAACAATCAGACTGTGTGGTTGAGTGTTGTTGGGATCTTGGGAAACACATAGACATTGCACAGGGCAAACACATAGCAAGCCTGTTTGCAGCAAGCACACAACAAGCAAGTCTTACAGCAAGCACACAAGTAAGAACACAGCAATTACGGGAACCAATCCCAACCCAACTATCTTTCATTAATAAAATCAGGAACATATACACAATGTCTACAGGATAATCACACTGATTTCTCAACCAAAATACATAGCCATCTGAGTATGTAAATGAAACAACAACAACAAAGCTACGGCAAGTAACTGCCTAGTGCTGCCAAGTAACTGCCACCCTTGTCAGCAATCTGATTTCCCCATATGCCAATTACATGTCAGACCGCTCACATGGTATGAAACCATGTTATAAGTTTGCTACACTGACCAATGGAAGGGGTCGAACAGGTCTTCTATCGGGTAAAACATAAACTAACTAGGTCCCTTTCATTGCACATCACTCTTCCGCCAATCCAGGGTCAGCCAGGTTTCAAATCAAGATCATTTGTTATTAAAGAAAAGAAAATATAAACCAAAATATGAGGAAGAAAATATATGAACCTGAGGGACTAGGATTTTATATAAAGTTGTTAAACACAAAAGAGAACATAACCTTGTTAAGACCGTAAATTGAAGAACATTTACAACAATGATAATTTTAGAGCTTGGCGGTGGAGGTGGTAATACTACTTCTATGTTAATGACAATGCTGACGTTTTCCATAATGATGGGAAAGAAAAGAAAACCATATACAGGTATAAAATGTATGAAAAAAGAGTTAATGATGGGAAAGAAAAGAAAATCATATACGGTGATAAAATATATGTAAAAAGTGTAAATGATACTCACTTGACTCTGATTGAAGTATAAAAGAATGAATAGTGAGATCCCAAATACCATATCTGACCATATATTTGCAAATGCTCTACGATTCTCTAACCTCCATTCATCTCGCAACTCTAACCTGTTGAAAAGTAATCAGAAATCTGATGAGAAAGCATTTAGTAGATACTCCGAACTTTATGCTCATAAGGACTGAGGCACTGAGCTATAGGAAAACTTATCATTTGATAATATCTGATCTACATAACATTAGCATGTCTTGTACATTTCATCTTTCATTCACCTACATGGTATTCTTGACTCAGGCTAAGTTAAGATCAATCCTATCATCAGCTGGCTTAAGAATCTGAAGACTTGTCATTTATGTTTGGAGTTTTTTTTTTTCTCGAAAGAATTTATGTCCGGAGTTGGATACAGACTGTAAATGCAAGTCTTGGATTTCTTGAATGCACTGATCACAGAGATCTATGTTAGTATGGTCCAAGGCATGTGTAACTATCATCAGGAACTTCAATAAAAGTGGAGATCAACTTGTGAGGAGTATTATCTATTGTGTTTTCTGGCTTATTAGAGCTTGTTCCACTATCGATCAAAATACTACTAATATTTGATAAAAAGATAGAGATCATTTTATAAAATAACTGGACGGGTATTCATATATTTAGTATGGATTTGACTCATAGAGCATCTCTTGTACTAACTATCCTTGTTCTATTGCTAGTTTTTGCAATGCTACTGCCTACTGTATTCTAGTTCCATCATTTAAGATACATAACCTTGCACATCCACGTCTCTCTCCACCCTTTCACTTTGCAAACTTCACCGGTAACCATTATACTTTACAATGGAAAAAAAAAAACTGAAGCTAAACATATTTAGTTGATCAAGAATGGGAAATAATATATTTTGGGGGAGTTATTGTTATTCTTAGAAATAGGTTTTTAGTAGCAATTTCCTTTAAATTTATGATTTTCTTAGGGTTTTATAAGTTTTTCTAAATAGGCCTCTATATGTTATTGTTCTTCAGACTTTGATGATGAAAAAGAACTGATTGATTCTCCTCTCTATTTCCTCTGATTTCCTCCCCTTTCCTCTGAATTTCTTCCAACTCTATCTAATTTATCTCCTTTCCATTCTAATCTCTATCCCTACTCAGTGTAAATTCGCTCTCTCTTCTCTATCCCTCTTCTTGTCCTACATCATTATCCCTCGTTTTTATGCCATTTTGTAGTAAGGTACTTAATTGAGTGCTACTATTATATATAGATAATGGAGCTTTGTAAAGGATAGTTTTTTTCATAATGAAATCAATACCCTCAAAATCAAAATTGATTGGAATCCAGCTTTTCCAGCTAAGTACAAGAACAGATATCTTCCATACTGTTTTTTATTCCCCTTTTTTCAAACAATAACTTATGAGAATCCGTCTATCATGTACATTAATGGAACCAGCTTCATCCAGTGGGGTCACCTGCCACCGCCAGACCAATTTAAAAACATTTGCTTCCAACACAGATTGTAGCAAATTTAGATATCTAATCCCTTTGTCTTCACAATATACTGCCATAAGATTATATAATTCAACATTATTAAATAACTAGGTTTTATGTGTCTAAATAAAATCACAACTCCTAAACTTCAATGCTTAAATCATCTTTCCATTTCTCCATCATTTTTACCTTTTCTTTATCGACACCGAAGCCAACCTCTATTCAATCTCACATTGCATTTTCCTTGTGTACCTTCTCTATAAAAAAAAAAAATTCCTTACAACTCTTTTTGGCTTTAGGCTTCTGGCTTCATGGATAACAATATTGTTGTTAATATATATATGTGTATATTTGTATATTTTCATTAAGGGTAGTTAAGTCTTTTTGTTAGTTATTAGATTTTTTAGGTTTTCTTTGTCTTATAAAGACAGCAGCTGCTGCTCTTTTCTATTGTACAATAACGTTTGACAACTTCTAAATACACAGAGATGTTGTCATCACAAGATTATGCTGTTTTTGTTTGGTTCTCTGACAATATGGTATCAGAGCATGGTTCGATAAGCTGCTGTGTTTGACTCCGATTGGTGAAATTATTTTCGTTTGATTGATGCACACTGGCTGTTGTGTTTATTTTACTTTGATTTCAGAGATTGTTTTTGTCTTGCGACCTTGAACGTTTGATTGCACTGGATATGGATTCGTCGGATGATTTGAAAGCGATTACTGTTCATTTTAAGGGTGCAAATTACTCATATTGGAAATTTGCGATGAAGAATTTTTTGATTGGAAAAGATTTGTGGGATATCGTAGACGGAACAACTACAGAACCTGATTCGAAAGAAAATGATTACCCAAAACTCAATAAAAAATGGCTTTTGGGTAATGCCAAAATACTGACATGGATAAATAATTCTGTGGACAATTCTATTGGTGTGCAGCGCATGAAGTTTGATTTGGCGAAAGATGCTTGGGATTATTTGGGAGGATTGTTTAAACAATCAAATTTTGCTCGTAGATATCAACTTGAGATGGACATTAGGGCTGCCAAGCAAGGTGAATGCTCAATTCAAGAATTTTTTTCCTATATGACTGAGATATGGGATCAACTTGCATTGATGGATCCAAAAGAATGTACAAGTCTCCCTGCCTATCAGAAGTTATGTGAAGAACGAAAATTGGTGGAGTTTCTTATGGCTCTTAGAGAAGATTTTGAAGCTGTTCGAGGTTCATGATTCATCGAAATCCTTTGCCAAATCTTTCTTCAGCTATATCTGAGTTACTTGTTGAGGAAACTCGTTTCAAGACAATGACTGGAAGTTCAGAATCAGGGAGGAAAATTGTTCATGCGCAAGTGTTTGTTGCAAGTAATAATAAGGGAGGGAATTCGATTACTGAAAAATCAAAATTTCGCACACCTATAGATGAATGTTCTTACTGTCATAGTAAAGGCCACTGGAAAAAGGATTGTCCTTCTCTACCACACAAAGCACAATATTTTAATGAAAGGCAAGCTCAAAGGGGACATTATCAAGGCGGGCAGTCACAATATCCTAATCGTTTTTCACATTCTCAGTCTCGTGTACCACGACCACCAACTGCCAATACTTCTTCGGAATCAATGCATGCAGCTATGTCTTCTGCTCCCTCCGGTAATGATAGCTCTTCCGATTTGTCATCTCTTGTTGCAGCAGAGGTTTCTCAAATTTTAGGCATCTCTTCAGCATCTAGTGTGTCACTTGTATCTAGTACAGGTTTGTCTCTCATGACTCGTTCTGATACTCTCACTAAATGGATTCTTGATTCTGGTGTTTCACATCATTACTCCACATATATCACTCTTGCACAGTACTTTTCCACCATCATCGCCCACTAATATTCAAGTTGCAAACGCTTCTTCTGCACCACTTAAGTGCATAGGAATTGTTTCACAACCTACATGGACAATATCTGATGTTTATCATGTACCAAATCTTTCTGTGAACCTTCTGTCCATTGGAAAATTAACTGATCTTGGTCTTACTGTTACATTTTCTTCTGATCATTGTTTTGTACAGGATCGCACATCCAAGAAGCAGATTGGGATAGGCCATAGAGAGGGTGGACTTTATTTGCTTGATTCATTGCATTTAATGCAGCTCAATCTACTGCAACATTATCATATGAATCTTCTTTACAAAATTTGATGTCTAGGTCTAGTTTGTTTCATTTATGGCATTCTCTCTTGGGTCATGTTTCTAGTTCTCGTCTTCAATATATTATTCGTAAGAAAATGTTGAACTCGTCAATAAAGATTAATGATATTTCTGATTGTGTTGGTTGTCGTTTGGGAAAACAATGTAGTTTGCCGTTTAATGTTAGTGATTCTCTTACTTCTGCTCCTTTTAAACTTATTCACTTTGATGTTTGGGGAAAGGCACCAGTTTCCACAAAGGTTGGTGCCCAATATTATGTTGTGTTTGTGGATGATTTTTCTCGTTATTGTTGGATATATCTTATGCGAAAAAGATTTGAATTTTATGATATTTATGTCAGTTTTCTTGCTATGATAAAAACTCAATTTTCTACCACAATTAAAACTTTTCGATGAGATTTTGGTGGTGAGTATTTATCAAATATTTTTCGAAAACTTCTTGATTCTGAGGGAACAATCCATCAGCTGTCTTGCCCACACACACCACAGCAAAATGGGGTAGTTGAATGCAAGCATCGTCATTTACTTGAGACTGCTCATTCACTACTTCTTTTTGCATCTATCCCTTCAACAATTTGGGGAGAGGCTATTCACACAGCTACATATTTGATCAATCGCATTCCTTCTATAGTTTCGGGTGGTGTATCACCTTATAAGCGATGATATGGTCTTTTTCCAAATTATGATTTTCTTCGTGTTTTTGGATGTGCATGTTTTGTTTTGTTACCTAAGACAGAGCGCACAAAATTGTCTGCCAGATCTTCGTTATGTGTTTTCATAAGGTATGGTATTTGGCAAAAAGGGTATTGTTGTTATCATCCAGACACAGGTCGGTTGTTTGTTTCTAGTCACGTAGTTTTTCTAGAACATATACCATACTATCAGATTCCCAAATCCTCACCCATGTATGATAAAACATTATCGATCCGTATTGACCCGTTTACAGCTGATGAACCCGATGATGATGTTTCCTCAACCACTAGTAATATTGATTCTCGTCCTCCTATTATCCGTCAATATTCTCGTAGGACTTTGCAACAATTAGCTTCTGATGCTCCACCTTTTGATGGCTCAATCTCAACTGATTCCTTGGATGTTGCAGATCCGGTGCCAACCACTCCACGATATCCCACTCGTATTAGGCAAGCACCTAATAGGTACAGTCCTCCTTCAAATTTTTATTTTACAAGTTATGTTACCTTTTTGACTAACATCCATTCTTTGGTGGTCGTATAAAGATGCTATTTTAAATCCAAATTGAAGATTGGCCATAGAAGAAGAGCTTATTGCTCTTCAAAAGATACACTTGGGAGCTGATATAATTGCCTGCAGGTAAGCATATGATTGGTTGTAAATGGGTTTTCAAAATAAAAACTCGTTTAGATAGTAGTTTGGAGAGATACAAGGCACGTTTGGTCGCTAAAGGATACTAGTGGCATTTGTATCATATGGATGTCAAAAATGCCTTTTTGAAAGGTGATTTGGCTGAAGATGTTTACATGCGTCCTCAACCTGGGTTACCCCACCAACATGGTCAGATTTGTAAGTTACGACATGCTCTTTATGGGTTAAAACAGGCATCAAGAGCCTGGTTTGAGAAATTTAGCTCTATTTTACTTCGTCTTGGATTTTATTGCTCAGATAATGATTCTGCCATGTTTTTGAGATGGAGTGCCAATGGTTGCATTATTTTATTGTTGTATGTTGATGATCTGATAATCACCGGTGATTATGAGCAGGGTTTTGTGATCTTAAGCAACAACTTCACACAAACTTTGAGATGAAAGATTTGGGGTATTTGCGTTATTTTCTTGGTATTGAAGTTGCTTACTCTCCCAAAGGCTATATTCTTTCCCAATCAAAATATGTTGTTGATGTCATTGTTCGTGCAGGTTTATCATATTCTCATCTAGTTGATAATCCCATAGAGTTAAATCAAAAGCTTTGTCCTGATGATGGTGAACTTTTAACGGATTCTACACGATATAGCGAGGTGGTTGGTTCTCTTGTCTATATCACTGCCACAAGACCTGACATCGCGTATGCAGTTCATATTGTAAGTCAATTTGCATCATCTCCTCGAACAACTAATTGGACTTCTGTTATACGTGTATTGAGATATTTGCAAAGCACCCTCCATCATGGTTTGTTGTTGTCTTCTTCATCTGATCTTTCTATCCGTGCGTATTCTGATGCTGATTGGGCTGGGGATCCTTCAGATAGAACGTCTACCACCGGCTATTGTATTTTTTTTAGGTGATTCTTTGCTTTCTTGGAAGAGTAAGAAACAATTGGTTGTTGCTAGATCATCGGTTGAGGCTGAATATCGAGCTATGGCTACTACTGTTGCTGAAATTATTTGGTTTCGTCGACTTCTAGATGAGCTTGGTGTCCCTCAAACTGGTTTTACTCCGATGTATTGCGACAATAAAAGTGCTATACAAATTGCCAAGAATTCGGTTTTTCACGAACGCCCTAAACATATTGAGATTGATTGTCACTTCGTACGTCATCACTACTTGGGAGGCTCTATTTCTCTTCCTCATACCTCTTCTTCCTCGCAACTTGCAGATTTCTTCACCAAATCTCTTACCATTACTCGATTTCGTCATCTTTTGAGCAAACTCTCGATTTCGTCATCTTTTGAGCAAACTCTCGATGATTCTCCCACATCTTGAGTTTGACGAGGGGTGTTAATATGTGTGTGTGTGTGTGTGTGTGTGTGTTAGTTAAGGGTAGTTTACTCTTTTTGTTAGTTATTAGATTTTTTAGGTTTTCTTTGTCTTATAAAGACAGCAGATGCTGCTCTTTTCTATTGTACAATAACATTTGACAACTTCTAAATACACAAAGATGTTTTCATCACAAGATTATGTTGTTTTTGTTTGGTTCTTTGACAACAGAGGATTCTACTCATTTATTTTCAATTGTCACCCTCGTCTATATTTACAAGGGCATTATCAAACAAATCATCAAATTTCTAAATTTTTTGATTCACTATTTCATATATTATTATTTTTTTACCCTGAACTCCTTCAATCTCTCTAATATACCTCAGGTTTTGAACTAGAGGCTATTATCGGACCTTTCAACCTTGGCAACCATGAAACTCATAAGATTATTAATATGATGGGTAGATGGCCCCAAGGGGTTTTGAACTCTCACACATCTTGGTTTAAAGCCCAACCTCTTAACCACTAGGCCAATTCCTTGGAATTTTCTTTTGCCATTTAATATTTAGAACAAAATTTTCAGTATAGAATGAAAACAGAATGAATCAATATAAAAGTTCTAATATTTACAATTTTTATAATAGTTCAAAAGTGAAACATTTTCTATCTCCATTCGCACAATTTTTTTATCTCCATTCCTAATCATGTAAGGGTACTCTTAGCATTGTCATAAGTCCCAAGAATCACAAGCATGGCTGCATGTTCTTACAATTTTAAAATTATTGAGTTCTTACAGGTCTAAGTAGTTATATGTTCAAGTGGATAGACATTAGACAGCCCACTCTATGGCAAGTTTAGTAATATGCTTTAACAATGAATAAGTAGCTCCTGATATAATCTAACACCACCCATCTCTCTCTGTATCTCTCCGTATCTATCTTTCTCTTATAAAAACTAAAATTAAGAAGCATAAAAATGATATAGGTAAGCTTGTCAATGAAAAATAAATGAGTGCAAAACTTACGCCTTATGTCGCAATTCCCACCACATCTCCTCATCAGAAAGAGGTGGAGATTTTCCAATCTCAACCTCAAGACGGTATCTAGCTTTCTCAAATTTTAAATCCTTAACCATTTCAAGCTTTTGATTTCTTCTCACATCAAGCATCTGTGCTGCAAGTGGTACAGTCTTCACATATCTGTCCATGACATAGTACTTGCTTCATATTTTTAGTTGGAAATGCAGAGCTTATCGTACAGTCATCGACATTAGCGGAGTAAGTCTCTGGAAAAGAGGTACTTATACAAATTTTTAATCAAATGTACACAACACAAAACAAAAAACACACGCATAGCATGCTTACGCAGCAACAAAGGAATCTATATTGTTTTAAACACACACACACACGCAAAGAAGCATTTACTTATCAACAATAAAATCGGAATAAGAATTGATATGGTTACACGAAAAAGAGTTTTGGGAATCTATTATGCATGAGAATTATCATTTCGTTCTTTTAGTTAGGAAAATGATAAAATATTAAAATCTAAGCTAGTGTACATATTTATTAGTTAAATTGCTCAAGTCACACTGAAAAATCTAATACTGGTAGAAAACACCTGTTAACTGATAACAAATGCACTAGATGATTGAAAAAGAAGGAGAGATTGACCAAGTTAAAACATATTAAACAATCAGTTGTGTGTTTGTGCACATGGGAACAAGAAAGCCTTCTCTATACCCACTACAATTTTGCTCAGTCATCTGAGCCTACCATTTATATTTTACACTTAGAGATTTTCGAATATATCCTGCATTAATAGATAACTTGAAGGGTTGACATGCAAATGGTTTAAGCCAAAATAGTAGGATGCCCTGGAATCCTTTCCCTTTGTTAGTGAAAGAATTGCATGGGTGACCAGAAAAGAGAGATAAATTAGTCAGGCAGCTGAGAGAATTAACATTTGGATTTATGGCTGGTTCTTGCCTACTTGGATGTTGGAAGTTTCAATATATTCAGGGAGAATTCCAAAATTGAAATAGAAATTGAAAAATGCATGAGGATTGAGGGAATAAATTGCATTCAACTTTAATGTCTTACTTATCACTGGCATCATGAAAAAATATTTCACACCAATTTAGAGAGGAGGTGTCTTTACTCTTTAGTCAGTTGCAATTTTGTAGTTAACGACATGATTAATTACGTCTTTGAACTCATATTGTACTGCCCATCAATTTCAATATATAATGCCTTATCTCTTATATGTGCAAATAATTTATTTATTTTCACCTAAAGCACTGTTCCAAACTAAATAGAAATATTCAAGATATGGAGCTAAAGAATAGTACTTATATTTTCGTTACAGGTACATGTATGGTTAAGATTGATCACCAAAGCTATAACTGGTTGTGTTCAGTGATTACCTGTCTAAAAAAGGCATGAGAACATAGTCATGAACCACAAAGTCCAAGGCCCAAGGTATAATTATCAGTACTGCCAAAAATTTAGCCTGAAACAAAGAGGACTATGGTTTAGGCCTGCTAATAACCACACACATACTGCAGCTAAAAATTCTAAATTAATAAGGGTCAAAACATCCGAATGATTAAAGGAAAAAAAAAAAGATTAATAAGTGTATTGTAATAACTCAAAAACTAGGTACGTGTAATATTTATAAAATATTCAATTAAGAAAGTCACAAAAAGTTTCATAAACTGCAATCCTTAATCATTAAGCCTAGTTAAAAATCCAAATATTCTCTCCAGTATACTAACCGCCTAAACCCCAAGGTATGAAAAATGAACATAGTAAGCATTTAGCAGAACCTGAAGGTTGAAGGTACATTCCCAAGTATAGGAGACTTTTTTTTTTCCTTCCCAAGGCTTACGACAGCATGAATAACCTATGATTATTGATTCAAGGCTCTAGCAGAAAAACATAAATGCTAGCAAGATGGACAAGAAAAAATACACTTTGAATCAGAATATGTAGTCATGATTACTCTATACAAGACATAAGGTTTTGAATTCCTTTATTTATTTGTTTATTGTTGATTGGGTTGCCTATGCATTCATTGTAACAAAATAAGTTCACCGACTTTACAATTACTATAGAGAAGGACAAAGTTGTTCATAAGTACTACCCACAACTGATTATATTTATATATGCTAGTTCATTCATGTCAATGGAAACTTAACTTGAATTGCAATGCTATAACACAATTGTACATAGCTACTCACCGAATTGGACGAGGCATACTTGAAAACCCGATCTTCATACAAAATATCATCGTCTTCTCTCCCAAGAACCAAATCCCTCACAGACTCAACAAACCCCTTTTCAGGAATCAAATCAATGGGATCCGAAAGCACATCATCCTTTGCTTCCCCAGTCCCGTTATCCGAATCTTGACTCCAAGATGAATAGGACCCATTTCCATTATCATCCACAATCCAATCCTCCCACCTCCTACTCTCCTCATTCCTCATATCTTCTTGTGCTTCCCTCAACTCTACTATCGCTTCCGCCCTCCTCTTCCACGCCTCAAACTTGTCATTCTCTGATGACTCCTCATCAGTAGAACTACTGAACTCCTCCTCTCCAAGCATATCAGCATCATCTTTCATGAAAAGCCAATTTCCGTCATCATCAAAAAAGAACCTTTGCCACCAACTTCTCCTTCTCTGTGATTGATTATTGCTATTGTTCTTTTTTGCATTTGGGATAATCCCACTGAATCGTTGTTTCTTTCCACTTAATCGAATCGAATACCTTGCTGAAGAATTGTGTAAAGAAAGTGAGTTCCTACACTGGTTTTGGTTAATAAATATTAAATTGTCGCATAAGACCATTGAAGTGCTCATTAAAAACATGAATATGACAACCCCACATCTTTCAACCCTTCAAAGGTCAAAGCAATAAAGCAGCATTGAGTTGCCCTTTAAACTAAAATTGCACATGCACCACAAATTTCAAGAAGAAGAAAACAGCTGAACAGATAAATCAGATAATAAACAAGAACCCACAAATGCAAAAGCTAAAAGCAGCTAAACCACATCAACATAACTACTGAACAAGCTTGTGACTGGAAACTTGTGAAACAAAGTAGAAGAAGAGTAGCAGTAGCCAGTAGCTTAAAGCAAACCCAAAATTAGTATCTGCTTCAATTGTAACTAAGAGTTGAAATCAGAAGTGGATAACGGCTTTGATCCTACTTTCAGATTAGATTATACTTTATAGATAAACTTGTTTTGGCAAGTTACCTTTCTACCCTTTGCTTCTAATATTTTCAACAAATGCCTGGCAACCGGTACCTACATGAGTTATAGCTGTTTATACAACTTTATCGATAATCTCGATAATAACCTACCATATCGTAAGTCAAATTTAGTCAAAACTAATGGAAAAATGATATTTTCATCGATCTATACTATTTTTAACAGTTTTCTTAAAAAATAGAAAGAAAAAAAAAAGATCTCTATTTACCATCTCAAATACATAGAGTGAAAATCCATACAAAAAAACAAATTTTATTATAGTAATATTATATATCGCAACTAAAATCACAACTCTTCCATCACAACACACGTGATAGCTGATGTATCAATTGATTAGTGGATACATAGATAAGTGAGATAAATCATTATTAATGTGTATCCACTTACCAATTGACACATCAGCAGCCATTTGTGTTGTGATGGAATAGTTGTGGTATCTAGCATTACTCATTTCATTATTATTATTATTTAAAAAAGGAAAGCCAGAGCCGTTTTTATCATCTGCCATAAGGATCCCTCTAGAGATCTTTATTGATGGAGATACATCTGTTTTTTTTAATGGATCTCCATTGTCCATTTTAGTAGGGATGACAAAATTACCCGCGGGGATCCGCATTTTTGGGGTGGGGATGGGTTTCAATTTAGTAGAGATGAGGCGAGGATGAGGATAGATAGTCTAACCCGCAATGAGTATGGGGCGGGGATGGGTTTTATACTCCCCACCCCGTCCCGTCCCGCTTAAAATAATATTTAGTTAAACTACGTAGTTTCAAAGAAAATAAATATATCTAAAAAAAAGGAAATATATATAAATACATTAACCCTAACTTTACATCTATTTGTCGTTATTTAACATAAAGTGACAATACAAAATACAATTAAAAAAACCCTAGCCGCTAACTGCAACTCTAAGTCTTTATTCCACAAACAACTCAAAGTTCACCATTCAAGTTTCAACCTCAAATACAGTAATTTTTTTATCTTATGATTAGCTTCATGTTCTTGTACGACAACTGAGCGTTCCACATGTCTTGAAGAACCAGATTTTGATGAGGTAAAATAAATTATGCATATTAAATCAAATTAAGTTATTGATATTCAAATCAGATTGAATATAAAATTTTTTATCGGTTCGGAATGTTGCTGAAACCATGTGAGTGGGCGTCAACATCTTGAGGAAATGCCAGATGAAGTTGATATTACGAAAAGAGAACAAGAGAAATAGATGCAACTATTAGATGATTAACGTTACGATTTTCGAACATTTTGACTTCATACTTTATATTTATGTTTGAGAATGATCGAATTTACTTGTGAGAATTATGTTTACGAAATGTTTTTTTTAATAGTTTCATCGAATTATTTACTACTTTATATATTTTATCATATTCAATGGTTATATATTTGTAATTTTAATAAATAAATAAAATTTATAAATGGGGTAAATGGGTGGGAATGGGGAAAGCACTCCCCGTTGTAACCCGCCCCAACCCAACCCAACCCAACCCAACCCGTTTCATCTAAGGTGGGGGTTTATAAGGGGATGGGTTTTCAAAAAATAAATAGGGTGGGATGTGGGGAAGGCCACCCCGCGCTGAACCCGCCCCATTGTCATCCCTACATTTTAGAGACAGGTAGTGACGATCCGTTAAAAAATAATACAGTGGAGATCCAATATGGATTTTATTCCATCCATCTTTATATTGTTTTTATTTTCCCTTTTTTAATTTTTTTTTAGTTGTGGAGATCGATTTAAAATAATATATATATATATATATATATATATATATATGGTTAATTGCACAAATATACCCTCTATTTGTCTAATAAAGCAACTTTTCAAATAAATGTCATATTCAAACACAAACATCCCAAGTTGTTAAGTGGTCACCGTTAGAACCAACAAGAGAAGGGTATTTTCATCATTGTCAAAGTGAAAAGAAATTAATTAATTAAAAAAGGGTTAAGTTAACTTTGAACCCTGACTTGTCATTTCACCTTACCTCAGAGCAATGTAAGAGGGAAAGGTTCTTGCAGTTCGGACCATTACATGTACCGTATTCAAGTTGGCGCCAAACAACCAGTCACTTCGCAACACCTTAGAGCAGTGCAGTAGGTAGAGGTTTCGCGCCATTACATACACCTAAGTTGGTGCCAAACAACCCTTCACATCCACCTATATATAAACCCATCACCTGAGACCCTTAGCCTTAGCAAAAGTAAGTTCTCTGGAAAAATCCTTTCAACAACCCAGTATAAGACTTTGAAATCAACTCATACTAGTTTCAGGAATTTCAGTTGACACTATCAAAGTAAAACAAGGTATGTGTTTGTTTAACGATGAGTAATTTTGTCTATTTTGATATGTAAATGTGTTTGTTGTTTGGAAATGTCATACAATGTGTGTTTTTAGTGTGTTTATGAAGATTTTTTGAGCTTTAGAACAAGGGTTGTGTAAGATGGTTGATTTTTGATTAGGAAAATTGTTTTTATTATTACTATTTACCTTTGTAAGAGTAGTTGGAGGAATAAAATGATTTTGATTGATTACGGTTTTGAAATTTCTTTCGGGTAATCAATTATGGTTTCAATATAATTTTGGGTTATATATATATAATGGGGTTTAAAAGTGAGTTCAAGGTTTTATTTTTGGTAGTCTGGGCTGGGTTGTGTAATGCAAAAAATAAGTTATGTGAAATGAATAAATGAAATTGTGTAAAAATTGTTATCTTCATTTTTAGACAGTTTCATTTTGTTATCTTCATTTGTGATGCTCTGTTCTCTCATGTCTCGTTTTCTTATCTGTTAGATTGTTCCTCTTTTGTTTGTAGTCTGTCTTGTTTTCAGTGTTTTGGTGGTGGTGGTGTCTGTTGTTTTGCTTGTTGTGTTTTGGTTGGCTTGTCGTGTGTTCTGCCTTCTTTGTTTTCCTTGCTTGCTTCCCCTGTTTTGTTGGAGTTTACTCTATAGTTGGTTGTACTTGCCCTGTTTAAGGCTTTTTAATATATGTTGTTAAAAAAAAATGTTATCTCCATTAAATCACATACATTATATAATACTCATAAATTGTCCAATAACTGATTTTAAAAATGATTAAATTAAAGTGTTTTATTGCTAGATATATATTGAGGTTATCAGTCATGTAAATCTGGAAAAGATTCATTTATATGATTTTCATTATTGCATACACTATAAAGTTTGTAACTTCTGTTAATTAAATCTGGGCAATTTAATATGTATAATGTATTGTTTGGTAATTAATCTTCATATCTGTAATGTTTTAAGGTTCAATAGAGTGTTATCGGTCGTAACTATAATATAACATCACATGCTTAGTTTCATTCATGCTTATATACATACATATATATACATATATATATATATATATATATATATATATATATTGTAGTTGTACAATATAATGAATAGTAAATAGTGAAGTCATTTTATACAGTGGTATACATGCTTGATTATTTGTTTAGGTTGTAATGGTTATCTTATATACCATGCAATAATTGTTGTTGTTATGTGATGTTTTGCTTTGTTTAATATCGGCCGATTAATATATTAAGTTTACTTTTAAAAAATATATATATTAAGTTTACTATACATTGTTTTGTTTACAATTCATATTTGTGTACATATAGTAGCTATGGATGCCACTACTTTTGTCAAAGACACCCAACCAGTTCAGTCGTCATCGAAGCCTACATCTTCAAATTCCAACAATGTAACTCCACCTCTCATGCAAAGCAGGACAAACATTGTTGATATCTCCAGTGACTTTGATGATGATGAAGTTGATCAACCCAATCTTCAAGATCGGTCAACTGATGAAGATGTGGAATATATACCACATGTAGACAGTCTAGAAGCTGATAATGATGAATCTGTAAGAGGTTTCCATCCTGAGGCCAAATCTCCAATCGTCTCTTTGAGTGACAACAACTCAGAAGATGAGCAACTTTTAAATGTTGCTTCATATGATTACAGTAGGGATTTCATGGTTGAAGATAGCAGTGCCAATGAAGATGAACAAGGCAATAACCAGCCTTCTAGGAGAGCCATTTAAAGAAACCGAGGGTGGTAGGGTTATTTTGAAGGTATGACAAATTTTAAACAACCTTTATCATTTTAGAGTTGTGTTACGCGATTACGTTGTGCAAGAAAGGTTTGAGTTAAAAAGAATTAAGAATGATAAGGACAGATACACAACAGAATGTGCATATGAAGGATGTAGTTGGAGAATTCACGCCTAACCCATTGAAGACAAGACAACTTTTATGATTAAATCATTGCAAGTTAGACATTCATGTCAAAAAGTGCATAAAAACCATGAAGCTACTGTTGTATGGGTTGCAAGAAGATTCACTGCCTTAATTGAGGAGAACCCAGACATTTAAGCTAAATTCTTAGGGCGTGAGATACATAGGATATATGAGCTATAACTCCCTCCGTATACCATATACAGGGCAAAACATAGGGTGCTCAACTTGACTGATAAGGATCAAAAGAAATCTTATGACCAACTTCATGCTTATGGGTACATAGTGAGGAGGAGGAACCCAGGCTCAATGGTTTTACTGCACACACTTACTCCATATATGGGTGCTCCTTTAACATTTCAAAGGTTCTTCTTAAGTTTTCAAGCTCAAAAAGAAGGCTTCATGTTTGGTTGTAGACCTTTCATTGGAGTTTATGGATGTCATCTGAAGGGGAAGTTTCCAAGGGTGTTGTTGTCTGCTATTTTCATAGATGCCAATAATAGTGTTTTTCCGGTAGCCATATGTATATGTGAAGGAGAATCTAAAGACTCATGGAGCTGGTTTATAGACAATTTGTATAGGCATATTGGGATGGAAGACAATAGGAGAATGACTTTTATGAGCGACAGGCAAAAAGGTGTTTTACTTGCAATTGAGAAGCATTGGCCTCAATTTAATCGATTCTGTGTAAGACACTTGGCAGCCAATATGTTGGGACAGTTTAAAGGGCAACTCTCTAGTTTGTACCTCTGGAATGTAGCCAACAAGTCCACTTAGCAAGGGTTTTTGGAGGAGATATCAAAGTTGAAAACTGCTAATGAAGATGCTTACAACTACATCATAAAGGTTGAACTGCATCACTGGACACTTCATGCTTTTGATAGTCATGTTAAGTCTGACTATGTGACAAATAACATCACTGAAAGTTTCAATGTTTGGGTTGACAAGTTTAGGGGTCTTCTTGCCCTTTTAATGATGGAAGGAATAAGAAGGAAAATGATAAAAAGAATTGGAAAAAGGCTTCAAGATGCAATGAGTTGGTCTTCTGTTATCCCGCCTTTGGTGCAGAAGAAGTTGAGTGATAGACAAGATGAGGCAAGATTTGTGACAGTATTATGTGCCAGTGACAAAGAGTTTAAAGTGAAGGAAGATGTCAAATTATACATCGTCAACTTGGAGACACAAAGTTGTGATTGTGGACTATGGGAGCTGAGTGGTCTACCATGTAAACATGCTATGGCAGTGATAACTACAACAAGGAAGAATCCATCAGATTTTGTGCATCCATACCTAACAAAAGATGTTTACTTGAGAACTTACAACCATGTGATTCACCCCATACCAGACCAAGAGCAGTGGCCTCATATTCAGCACAATACAGTTCTACCTCCAGTGAAGAAAATGAAGCCCGGAAGACCCAAGAAAAATAGAAAGAGGGCACGAGAATAACCAAGAAAAATGAAGAGAAGTGGTGGAGTGAAATGTAGAGGATGTGGTGAATGGGGTCATAATGTGAGGACTTGCAAGAATAATGAATCTGCTCCACCAGTTGCAAAGAAAAATGGGGTATGTTCAACAACTTGAACTTGTAATTAACCTGAACATATATTAATGTGTATAATTTACATATTTTAATGTGTATAATTTTCAATTAATGTGCAAGT
The DNA here is from genome assembly GCA_032871835.1 of Dipteronia dyeriana. NCBI lineage: Eukaryota > Viridiplantae > Streptophyta > Magnoliopsida > Sapindales > Sapindaceae > Dipteronia > Dipteronia dyeriana. Next base: position 70,251,012 of record CM065300.1, on the reverse strand, counting down.
AAAAATCAACAAAAAGCCAGTCAATATCTCCATGTCCGCGAAGACATCCATAAGAAAAAGACTTTTTGAGGTGTACATGCATAATATTGTGAAACATTGATGTTAAAGTTTACATGTATATTAATATATGTTAACAAGTTGTTAACAATTCATTGAACTCTATACAGGCTGGCAGTAGCTCAGGCACAACTAAAAAGAGAAGTCTTGAGGTGCAGCCACAGGTTCCAACAGTAGATTACAATTCACAAACTTTGAGTCAAAGCGTCCCATTATACTCAAGTGCCAATAACACACAGTTGTCCCATGTTCCAGCAGCTTTTACATTAAGAAAATTAGACATTGTTAGTAAGTGTTTAATAATTTAATTAGTAATAATCTTAAAGGCTATTTTAAAATAATAATCTCAAAGCTATTTAATGTATAAATAGAGACTCAAAGTGCTTCTCAGCCTTTATCTCAAAATGCCCCACTACACTTCAGTTCCAATGCAACACAACAAACGGGTTCCAGAACTGACCTAGGTAACTGTTGTCTTTCAATTTCAATACCTGTCATGTTTGATTTTTTATTTTAAAAATAGTAGTTATTGAAGTTAAAAACATGATAACACCTTTTTTTTTACTCATTTTGGAATTAGAAACTGTTGTTGGGTTGGATATTGACTGGACTGAACTGTTCTAATGCTGCTCAAGATGAATCTTATTACCTAGTACTTTTTTAGTTTATATATTAAGTTATATTATTATGCACTTAAGAAGTTTAAGCACATTGTGGATATTTTCTGTGAAGCCTACTGCATGATGGAGTTAGTAGTTGCTTGGTGGGTTTTCAAGAATGCATGCAAGTAGAATTGTTTTTGTGCCTTGTTGGTTTTTGTTATGTAGGCATAATGGTGGAAGGCTTGCGAACTTGGAATTGGTTTTAGCAAACTTGTGTTCATGTGGGTATATGAGATTAGGTTCTTGCACATGGAAGGATGAAAGTAGTCGTTTGCTTATACACAGTGTAGTAATTATATAAATATGTTGTTCATTGTACCTTGACATACAGACTTGTCTCATACCTGGTACATATGCAACATATTTTCTTGATTAATGTTAGAATGTAATGTCTATTGTTTAATGTGATTATGTATTGAAAATTTCTGGATAATTAAAATCGTTGCTTATCTTCACTTCTATTGGTATTGGTTTTTTTTTAAAAAAAATTCTATTTGTATTGGTTTTATTATGAAGGTCTGTTATCTATTATGTTCATATACATGGAACAAATTAGTGTTCATAAACATAACAGTGTTACTCATTACTAGTGGTGTAAAAATGGACTGGCCCGACCCATTAGGGACGGCCTGGCCAGTCCATTTCTAGAAACAGGCCTGGCTGGGCCTGGCACGCGACGGTGTCGTTGGCCGGCCCGGCCCGGCCAACCTGTTTCCAGAGAAGCAGGCCCGGCCCGGCACGGCACGCCGGCCTGCCTCAGGCGGGCCGTACCTGAGTGCTGTGCCTGGCCGGCCCGTCGGGCCCCTCTGGCGGGCCAGGCCTAACGGGCCTGGTCCGGCGGGTTAGTTTTTTGGTCCATTTTTTTTTTCCAAATTACGTTTTTTTGGATTTAGGGTATAGGGTTTAGGATTTATAGTTTATGGTTAAGGGTTTAGAATTTAAAATGAATGAAGAGAACGAACAATTATTAGGATTTGAAATGAATAAAGAGAACGAACAATTTTTTAATTATTTATTTATTTTTCACTTATGGAATTCAGTAATACATATCTACATGATTGCCTCATTAAAAACCTTACCAAGAAAAACCCAGTGGGATAAAAACTTGGTAAGGGAAAAAGAGTGCAACCGTTTTACAACTTACAAGTAAATAATAAATACATACGTAAAAGTATAACCTAGTTCTGGCCCTGGCCACTACCTGAAGGGTCATCAATATATAGATTGTCGAAATTTAGATTAAGTTCTTTATCTACAGTTAGATTTTGTAACCATTTTTTAGCATGCTCCCAATCCCGAAGGCATGTTAATACCTCCACCATCTCTGGAGACAAACAGCTTCTTCTTGGTTCAATTATGCGTCCACTGGTGCTGAAAGCTTGTTCTGAAGACACCGTTGACACTGGAATAACCAGTACGTCACGTGCTAAGTGTGACAGAACTGGATACTTGTACGTATAGGTCTTCCACCATAACAAAAAATCAAACTCTTTCTTGTCTTCAACAGCATCGAACTGTGCTTCAAGGTACCTAATAAGTTCGGTACAAGAAGATGGGCTAGATCTTTGCCCTGAAGAAGTACTTGCTGATTTGTCTTTTTTTCTTCGTTTCAGAAGGCTTCAACTTGTTTGCTTCGGCTCTGTCTCCGGTCGTGTTGATTGGGGGATGTCAATGTTGCCAAACCTGGTCTCATAAATATGAAAAATCTCGAACAACTTGATTCGAATGTCAGTAATTTGTTCTGAATAATCTATTGACAAATTAATACCAATAAACTCAAGCAAAACTTCTAAACCAGATAATTTAACCCTGGGATCTATTATAACACTTAAGGCATAAAGTAGGGGAATGTTAGCCCAATATTTTTTCAACTTTGTCTCCATGACAACAACTGCAGCGCCTAGATGTTCATCTTCTCTATAATTGTTTAACAGTTCAGACATTTCCACTATCTGATGGATTGCCTGGGAAGATGTGGGGTAATATACCCCGGAAAGAGTTACAGTGGCATTGTAAAATATCTTTAAAAATTGAACAAAAATCTTTGTCACATACCAATCGTCTGTGGAAAGTAATTTTGGACTAAGTTGTCCTGTTTCGGTCAATTTCATGTTATAAAAATATATAATGGTTGTATCATATTCCAAACAATTTTGCAACATTAAATAAGTAGAGTTCCACCTTACCGGCATATCAGTTTGGAATCGTCGGGGTTTGAGACCGTTTAATTTACAATGTCTCTTGAATTCACTGAATTTAGGATTAGAACTGCAAATCCAAGAAATGGCATCTCTGATGCGATCTATTTGGTGGCTTACCTGCTTTAAATCAGCCTGTACGACTAAATTTATAATATGGCATGCACATCGTTGATGGAAGAAATAACCTCCATCTTGCGGGATATTTCTTGCAACAAACAATGCAATAGAGCTAGTATTTGCAGATGCATTATCAAATGTGATTGAAAGAATGTGATGCGTGATTTCATAAGTTTCTAAAACTTCCATTATGACATTAAAAATGTTTTCTACGGTATGTGCAAAATCCATAGGACTAAAACCAAAAATTCTTTTTGTTATCCTTCAATCAGAATCTAAATAGTGTCCCGTGACACATAAATAGTCCTGTTTGGAACATGCATTCCAAATATCAGAAGTTAATGCAACAGAGACACTTAAATGATGTATTTCAGCAACTAAGTCATCCCTTTCGGTTTCAAACAATCGTATCAAATCATTTCTAGTGGTGGTTCTAGAAACAGGTTCATATTAGGGGTTATATGCAGATGTGATTAATTCTTTATAAAATGGACTCTCACCAATACTGATCGGTTGATCAGTTTGTGCAATGTATAGTGCCAAGCACTCTCTAGCGTGCATGGCGTCGAACTGCCACGACGTAACGGACCCGTCTGGGTGCCGTTGAAGCTGTGTCTGGGTTGTAGTATCTACCTGTCCATGTGCAGGCATACATTTGTGCATATGCCGTCTCAAATGTCCGGTTCCCCCCGTACTTGTAGCATAATTCTTATGGCAAAACTTACATTTAGCTCTGAGGCCAGACGCCCCGTTTGGGAGTGTCATTTGGACTATGTTGAAACATTGACACACATCTGATGTTAATTTTCTGGGACGTGATGTTGGTGTAACGCCGGAACCAGAAGGTCCCGCTTGAGTATGGGTCGGTTCTGAAATATCAAATTTATCGTTGAGCATATTCAAACCGTCCGGAAAATAAGGCTGCTGGTTAGGATCCATTATCTGAATAAAAATATGAGCACTATAGTAGTTAATAGTCAAATTAAAAATCAATATTTACTAACAGTAATCTTAATTTACTAACAATAATTACTATAACTAATACGACACTTACAATAATTTATTTACTTAAAAAACAAATTAAATAAATAAATAAAAATCATAATCTACTAACATAAAATTTTAAATTCACTAGTTCACTACTGCAAATAAAATTGATAAATTTACTAACATAATATACTAACATAAAATTGATGATTTGAACCACTACTCTTAAATTTACTATCATAATCTACAAATGAAAAATTTTAATTTATGAAAAAAAAACAATATCAAACGTAATTACTACACTTAACATTCATCATTTACTTATTACAAAAAGTAATTTCAGTAATACAAATTAACTTTCTAAATTTATTAATAACAAATATTCAAATTACTACTAAACTTAAAAATCTTAATAAACTAAACAAATAATATTAACATTAAAGCCCAAAAATTGATAAACTAACTAACTAAATAGATAATGTTTTCATTAAGTAACTCAAATCTAAATATAAACATATAAATTTACTATAAGAATATGTTAGACCAAAAGTAATAACAAAATTGTACCTTTAAAATTTGGTGTGTTTGTGGAAAACGTAGAGAATTTTGTAGAGAGAGTAATAACCAAAATGAATGAAAAAGTTTAGAGAATTGGAGAATATATTAGAGATTGAGATTGAGATTTGAGAGAATGAGAGATTGAAAGAATGATAGAGAGAGTTAATGGAAAATGAAATTGATGGAAGTATTTATAGAAAAATTTGATTTGTGGGTCAAAATGTAATTTAAAAGATTGTATGGGGGTTTTGGTAATTTTTATTTCCTCCAACGGCTAGAAATCAATTCCAGCCGTTGGAGGTTTTTTGAAAAAAATAAATAAATAAATAAAATTGGGCCGAACGGACCGGCTGATCTGTCCGACAGGCTTGGCACGCCGGATTGGCACGCCGGATTGGCGTGCTAGGCGGGCCGGCCTGTCGGGCCTCCTCCCGGCGGCCCGGCACGCGGCCTGGCCCTCTTCCTTCACGGGCAGTTCCCAGAACGGCCCGTGAACTTCCTGGGCCGGCGGGACCGGCCGGCCCATTTTTACACCACTACTCATTACTTATTTGACAGTAACACAACTACAACAAACCTCATAGTAACAAACACTATAAGATATTTGTTAATGTTTTCTTCTTGTTTGTGATACTGTTTATCACTTTTCTTAACAATAAATAATAAGTATTTAATTTCTTACTTACATGTATAACATGTTTGATTGTTGGTGTATCTATACTCATCTTGACTAGAGACCAAGATGAGTAGTAATTGCAAATCCCCTTCTCACAATAGTAATATAATTTGTCTGGATTTGCCTTTGACTGAGATATTCTCAAAACAGCTCTTTGATCCTATCTATAACTGCAGTTCTTGAATTTAATCAAGTCTCCATTAATCTCATTACTAGAAGCTTTCATACATTCAAAATTGAAAAAAAAAATCTAGAAAAAAATTACAAAATTAAGACTTGTTGAAACCTTCATATATGAACTGTCTACAAACTACAGTTTAATAGGCATTTTTTTAACCGTCTGAGCATCAGCTATTCGATCGCATCTACAACTGCGGTTCTTGAATTTAATCAAGCATCCAATAACCTTATTACTAACAGTATGTGAAGCTTTCATACATTGAAATTTGGAAAAGAAAAGAAAAATCATAAAAAATTTACAAAATTTAAAGACTTGTGGAAACCTTCGTATACGAACTTGTGTAGTTAAAATAGGCAAAAAAAAACAAAATCACCGTTTCAAAATCAACAGTAAAGTGGACTAATGGTAAAAAAATATTTTGAGAGTAATATCTTAATTCTTAACTGAAAATCTGTTAGATTCATGCATGAAAGAATTTAAAACAAAAACGCATGTCAAGTCATATCAGTTCATTACTTAACCAAGGGCACTATTGACTTTTCATACCACAAAACCCTTCTCCCGTTAGTTCTAACGGTGCCACTTAACAGCTTGGGATGTTTGTGTTTGAACAGGGCATTTATTTGAAAAGTTGCTGCTCAGAACGTCCTTTATGTGTTCTTTTTCAATCAAACATCCTTAAAAAATGTTTTCAGAATGCTTTGCTCTTGAGGTTATGTAGCAGTAATTTTACCGAAATATTTGTGTTGACCGCTGTCTTGACTGAAATATCTTGCTTCAAAAGAGCTTTGGGTCGAGCGGATCAGATCGAATCCGTCATGCCATTTTGGCACCTCTTGAAACATCTCTTGGCGCATATGTCGAGTAAAAAATGGCATCTCCTGAAAATATAGGGACCAATTATAAGTCCTCCTCCACGGCTACCATTTCTGATTTCCCGGTTGAATTCGGCTGAACCCATAGCATTTATTTAATCGTTTAACTCTCATGAATCTCCTCACCTCTTCTACACCAACCCAGTTGCCACATTCAGCATAAACCATACTTAACATTGTATAACTGCCAGCATTCTCTGGTTCTGACTCTATATGCTTATGTGCAAGCACTTGTGCAACTTCCAATCTTCCATGAATCTTACAAGCTGATACTAAAGAGCTTAACATTTTCGCACTCGGTTTCATTGGCATTTTGCTCATAACCTCACAAGCATCATCAATCTTCCCTGCCTTTCCAAGAAGATGAACATAGCATGCATAATGTTCTGTAGTTAATTGAATTTTCTTATTTTTCATCACATTGTAGAATATACTTTTTCCCTCTTCAACAAGTCCAGTGTGATTGCAAGCTGACAAAATGGCAAGCACTGTGATGGAATCCGGCTCCATCCCGCTCTCTATCATCTCATGAAAGAGTTGCAAAGCTTCTTCGCCACAACCATGAAGGCCATAACCGTTGATTAAGGTGCTGCAGGACACCAAATCTTTGGCAGGCATTTCTTTGAAAATTTGATGTGATGCAGCAAGACAGCCACATTTAGAATACATATTTATTAGTGCATTCCCTATAAAAACATTGAAATCTAAGCCAGATTTCAATACATAGCAATGGACTCCTAGTCCATGATTTTGAGAGGACAAGCTGGTGCAAGCAGAAATGATTGCCAATAAAGTAACAGAGTTTGGTTGAATTCCCTCTAGTCTCATTAGGCCAAAAAGCTTCATAGCTTCACCGTGATCCCCACTTCGTGAATAGCCTGTGATAACTGAACTCCACGTCACAGTGTCTTTAATTTTCAATCTTTCGAACATAATCCTGGCAGAATGTAATGCTTCTGTGCATTCACAATACATATGCATGAGAGCAACTGACAAATGATCATTCGAATCAAACTCATGCCGATAAGCATACCCATGAATCGCTTTCCCATACTTAATGTAATCCAACTTAGAACAAGCTAGTAAAACAACCATTGCCGTAACTCGGTAAGGCTTAACGCCTTCTATCTGCATTGCTCGAAAGCAATCAATGGCCATATTGTAGTTATGATTAGCAGTGCACCCCGAAATCATGGCGGTCCACGAGACCTCATTTTTAATCTCCATTTGATCAAAAACACAAAAAGCTGTTAGCAAATTATGACACTTAGAATAAAAGTCTAATAAAGCAGTGGAGATGAAAACTGATAGTGCAATCCTTTCATCAACAATACTAAGAGCATGAATTTGCTTTCCTACTCTAAGATCTCCTGTTTGTGCACAAAGCGATATGATGCTAGCAATCAGCTCTGGCTTTGGCACAAAACCACATGAATACATTTGCTTTAACATTTTCAATGATTCGCAATAATACCCATATTGACAAAAGCAATTTATGATGGAATTCCAAGAGATGGTGTCCCTTTGAGGCATTGTATCGAACAGTTGGTATGCTGAATCAAGTTTTGAAAATTTTGCATACATTGAAATGAGAGAATTAGATGTAACTGGGTCAGAATTAGAACCAGTTTTGAGAGCTACGCAGTGGAGTTGAAGGCCAAAGTGTTGATTGGAGTGAGCAAGAGAAGATGCTTTGATGACTGAAGGAAGAATGCAAGTGTTTGCAAAAATGCCTGAAGGGTGAAGCTCTTGTTTGTAGAGTTGAAGGGTTTGGTCATATAATCCTTTTGAAACCATGTCTTTGACTTTAGTTCTGAATTCGATGACCCAGTTTGGGTATGTGAGGCTTACAGTTGTTGTGAAATTTCTGATTATAGTGGTCATGTGATTTCTGACAAACTTGACTGGATAGCTGAACATGAGTATTGTTACTGGGTCAGGCAGGTTTATTAAACATTATCAATAAAAGCTGCTTCCATTTACTATTCAGTACAAATATTGATGTGGGTATACAAATACATGTACAAATAATATTGAAGTACTTCATAGATCATAACATATATATTTATATGGTGGCAGTGAAAGCAGCCGCAACATTACGTTTAGAAGTTGAATAGCCGCATCTAGGAATGATGCAGAGAAATCCCCTAGGCAGCCTGGGACTCTGCAGCTCGTCTCGCTTCCATGAGGATGACAAAACCTCAGCTTTCCTTCCGGTTTTCTGAATTGCTTTAACCACAACTTTGCGGTTTATATAACCCAACACCCTGACCTTGTTGAACACCGAATCTGTTTCCACGCACTTCACTCCTGACCATCATGCATCAATTATTATTATTATTATTATAGGATCGTTGTTTTGTAACGTTCCAACACTTAATTAAGAGACGATAGGATACCTGTAATCTGGGTCAAGGCTTGGCGCACTGTTTTTTCACATCTCTTACAATGCAACCCAACCTTTAACTCCATCACCTGTATTTTAAGTAACCAAAAAAACTCATATCAAGAATCAAGAAATTAGAGAGGAAAGAATGAGGAAGAAAGCAGACCTCCATCTCCATGGCCATATATCTGACTGGAGATGTTTGTATGTTAATAATTATACATATAGAGATTGAGAGTTGAATTTTGAATGATGAGAGTAGTAAATGGAAAGTGAACTAAATCATATATTCTCAATTTCATTATACCTTATCAATGCATTACTAACATGCCTGCCTACGCCCCCATATACAATACTCAATTACAACAATAATGCGAGAGATAACATTATAGCATATGTGGGGGACCATTCTTGTTTTACTATACTAGCACATTTTATGTATTTCTAGTCCCTTTCCTTCTAATCCAAGTATTATTAATCATGAATCATGATGGACTATGAATAATGAATCCCTTTAGGTTAACTATTTACAATTTCATATCTTCTATCAAGCTTGCTTTTGGACATCAAAAAATGATTTTTTTTGGACTTTTAGGGAATAAATTGTAATTATTACCGGGGCCTCAATGCATTGTTTTCAAAGTTACATAGATCCAAACATAATTTCCCTATGTAGTGGTAACAAAAAAAACGGCTAACTGAATTTTTGCTTATAAATTTATCAATTAAGCAATTTTATAACAACTCCAAAACTTTCATATAAATATTATTTTGTGCTTAAACTTTCATTTTTGTATTTGGGCGTGAGATACACTTGCAACAGGAAGATTTTTTTTACATGAGAGACTTGAAGAAAATGGTTCTTTTAGTGAGCAGAAGCACCAAATGCAGTACTCTTGTAAAGAAGTTGTAGTCTTGAAGACCTTGATTAATGGAGAAGCCTAAGCCTTATGAAGCTTGAAAGTGTGGATGTAGGCACGAAGGTCTCAGCAGACTCTCCTTTACATGAGGATTGAGCATGAGCTTCTTTGTTTGCATTATGGATTATATAATAAAAAAAATGAGTTGGCAATCTTAAAGAATTGGAGTTTGTGTGTTGATGAATTGTGTAGTTGTTGTTGGCAGTGTATGCACACAAGTTGTCTGGTGCTACAAACCCGCTGTTGAGACGGCTTCATGCAGAAAGACCCTCCTTTCTGTTACTCATTCTCTACTATGTTATACCCTCCAACGTAACTCTTCATCATGCCCATGCACTCTCACACTCATCGCATCCTCTCCTCTCTTCCTCTTCCTCCTCACTTCCATGGCAAGAAGAGAGCAGGAGGACTACTTACTTTCCACCGAGATTGTCAACCGGGGCATTGAGGATTCCGGTCCTTATGCAGGCTCACCTAGCTTCTCCATCAGGGTTCGCCGAGGCCTCCCTAATTTCCTCACTTCTGTCAACTTGAAATATGTCAGGCTTGGTTATGGTTATCTTCTTAGTCATGGCTTTTACTTGTTAACTGCACCACTTATCATTCTCATCTTCACTGCCCAGTTAGGGAAGCTCACTTACCATGACTTTTCCCCTGTTTTTCACCTCACTGATGCTCTTTTTCTCATCGGTTTTTTGGCTTTGATTCTTTATATTTATCTTGATTTATCACCTCCTTCTACCTATCTACTTGATTTTGCTTGTTATCGTCCACCTAATGACCTTAAGGTAACTAATTATTAACTCACTTATACTAGTACTATATTTGCAAATAACCAACTAATTTAACTAGTTTTTTACTGCAAAATTTGATCATTTTATGTGTTCATTACAGATTTCAAAGCATGAATTCATAGAGCTAGCAAGAAAATCAGGCAACTTCAACGATGCTTCCCTCCAATTTAAGCAACGGGTTCTCAAGAATTCCGGCATTGGAGACCAAACTTACATGCCCAAATCAGTTTTTCGCCTTGGTTACAGCCCGAACCTCAAGGATGGTCGTGAAGAGGCAGCCATGGTATTTTTCGGAGCAATTGATGACCTTCTCGAGGCCACCAAAATCCTGCCAATGGACATCAAGATCCTTGTGGTGAATTGCGGAGTCTTGAACACCACACCATCGCTCTCATCAATGATAATAAACCATTATAAACTTAGGCATAATATTAATAGCTTCAATCTTGGTGGAATGGGTTGTGCAGCCGGAATCATAGCCATTGATTTGGCGAAAGACCTATTGAATGCGTATCCTGCCTCGTATGCATTAGTTGTTAGCACAGAAGTAGTGAGCAATACATGGTATGGTGGCAATGAGGCTGACATGCTTCTTCCAAATTGCTTCTTCCGAATGGGAGCTGCCGCTGTCTTGCTCTCTAGTTTCCGCCTCGATAGATGGCGTGCTAAGTATGAACTCAAGCAGGTATATATCATTACTAATTAACTAGTATTCATTTCTTTAAGATATATATGTTTAAGCGATGATTTATTAATCATTTACATGGATGGATGCTGCAGCTGGTTCGAACTCACAAAGGGATGGATAATAGAAGCTTCAAATGCATATATCTCAAGGAAGATGTAGAAGGGAAACAAGGGCTCTCAGTGAGCAAGGATGTGATTGAGGTTGGTGGGCATGCACTCAAGGCCAACATCACCACTCTTGGCCCTTTGGTTCTGCCCATCTCCGAGCAGCTTCATTTCTTCACCAATTTGCTCTTCAAGAAGAAAACAAAGCCTTACATACCTGATTACAAGCTTGCTTTCGAGCACGTATGCATACTGGCCACGAGCAGGAAAGTGCTCGACGAAATTCAGAACAACTTGGAGCTAACAGAGGAGTACATGGAAGCATCTAGGAAAACATTGGAGCGATTTGGCAACACTTCAAGTAGTAGTGTATGGTATGAACTGGCTTATTTGGAAGCAAACACAAGGGTCAAGAGAGGTGATAGAGTTTGGCAAATTGCTTTTGGGTCTGGATTCAAGTGCAACAGTGTTGTTTGGAAGGCTCTTAGAAATGTTGGGATGCCTAAGCGAAGTCCATGGTTTGAAGACTCTCAATGAAGGCTAAAACAAAACATAATAGGAACGCTTAGAAATTCAATATTCGACTTGACTTAAAAATAACTGTTCAATATAAAAACAGAAGCTGCATATATATTCTATATATACATATATTACATACATGTTTTTTCTTTTAGCATCACTCCCCTTAATCTGCATTCATCGTGCAAACTCCAAGCAACCTGTATACACCAAGCCATACACTATCTCAAGACCTACTTGATTATTAATTTACATGCTTTACATACTCCACAGAACAATAAAAAAAAAAAAAAAAACTACTTCAAAGCAATTTAATTTTAAACAAGCCAAGTTACTTTCAATGCAAAATGAAAAATTACAACTATGCCTGTGCCATTTATGGATCACTTGGCTTCTTCTACTACACCCATCCTACAAATCAAAAGGGAGTCGTGGAAAAAATTTCGTTCATGAGTTAAAAGCCTCAGAATTCACATAATTGTTAGCAGAAAGGAAATTAAACCCAGAATCAAAACCAGTAGCTTTTGGGGATTCCCTGATATTCTCTTTGCACCTGCGTAATATGGCTGGATCATTACCGCGAATCTGCAGTTTCCAGCAGATGGATCGCTTTTTGTGACTACTGAAAGGCCTGGAAATTTACAGGCATCGTCAAGCTGATTATTTTTCTGATAGTAACTGTTGAATGCATATGAAATGTTTCCTGCAATATCCAGATTTCCACAAGATGTCCCGTAACCAAGGCTAGTGCAGTCAGCTAATCCACATGCATAGCTCACACTTGATGCCACTTGTGGATCATCAAGTTTGGTAGAAGGCTTCAACACACACCACTTTTTCTCCAAGTATTTTACATTCCTAGCAGGAACCAAAGTCCCTGAATTTGTGGTGCCTAGATTGAGCGCGTATTTTGCTTGACCATCAAAGGTGAAAATCCCCCAGTGCCGTTCAAAATTCCCCGGATCAATACTCTTAGCATCCTCATCAATCAAGCTAAAAAAATAGGCATCGATTGGCCCAGGTCTCATTGGGGTTCCTTTCCCACCTGAAATATGGGACACAAAACCTTGGTTGAACCGCCGAGCATACTCTATGTTAGCATTTCGGTCTCCATCAGTGGGCCACCCAATCTCTCCAACAATAATAGGCAAGTTCCCAAACCCATTCTTTTGTAGGGCATGCACAAGGGTGTCATGATTTGCATCGAACATGTTGTAATAGGACGTCCCACCATCATCGATAGGAGATGAGTTGCCATCAAAGAAGGCGTACTCAACTGGGAAGTTGGCATCAATGTAGAGGCTTATGAAGGGATAGATGTTGACAGTAAACGGAAGACCATTGTCGCTATAAAACTTGACAATGGCAAGCATGAGATCGTGGATATCAGCTCGGAAGTCACCCCCAGATGGAAGGCCAGATGAGCTCGCATAGACATCAGCATTGAGGGGAACAGTCGCCTTTACTTTGCTGCCAAGCCCAGCCTTTATCAGGGCAGATTGGACATTCTGGAGAGCAGGGAAGGTTGTTTTGAGGAAGCTTCCATTATATGTTTCCAAGAAAGGTTCATTCCCAACCGCAACATATCTGCCAATACCGACAGTCAGATGTTCTGGAAAAAGACATTTAAGTTCATTCAAGCATTGACATATATATATATATATATATGTATGTATGTATGAAAAACCAAGACGTGATGCCAGCATTCATAGGTTTTGGATAAAATATCCAAACAAAAACCCGGCATAAAAGAAGCATCTTTATTCCTGTCGTGCACATATTTAGTTGTTATCATGTTTCAAACTATAAAGTTACCAAAGGACAAAAGAGTTTGGGCAAACTGCACGTGTTGACACAAGATCAATAAGAATGAAACTCCATATTTCAGAATCAAGAATAGCACATTCATTTTAGGGAATTGGAAACACGATTTTAAGGCATGAAATATTAACATAGAAAATTTATTAAACCTTAGCAAGAGGTAGAAACAGTTTGAGATAAGACCATTCTATAACTGAGGGTTTGTCGTATGCAGTATGATTGTCGGCTGCACCAGTAGATGATAGCAATTTATTTTTAATTGAAAAAGGTCACGTTGACGACAACAAGAAGAATGCCAAAAATGACAATCTTGAATAGTAGAAGGGACAATTTGCTTATGATTTATCAGAGGATATGGCCCTAAAAGGAGATAAATGTCAAAAAAGAATCCATGCAACTACAAGTAATTGTAAATGTGCAAGTTAGAAGAACTGGTTACACTTCAAAGTTCAAAATTAGATTAAAACATTTTGTTGGTTCCCTTACACAAATTGAGGCAGTCCTTCACTCAAGCTACAATTATTGAAAATTAAGAACATCTTGCATGCTCAAAGAGCTCTGTCTGCTTACAAATGAGAACATTTCTTCTTTCCTTTTTCAATTAAGGTTGCAAAATGTATTTCACTCAAAATGAAGAATTTCTGCATAAAAAGGTATATTGTCCACCATTAAAAGAAAAGATGGGCTCCAAGTATAAGTGTATAACAAAGTAGAACTACAACCTCTAAAAAACTAAGGGCCAACCTATGTAAATTGATAATTACCCACTAAACTGTTGAATATGGATCACGTCTATGTTCACTTCCAACCCATAAAATACTTGAATGCTATTCTTCCCAGATGTATTATAGCAAGGCAAATCGAAAGAATTTCAAAGCATCTGCCCCTTTTCAGATAACACTTTTTTGGGGGAACTATTACAATTTAGGAATTGGGGTGCAGCGACGTGACTCAAACCCACAATCTCATTGTGTAAGTGTGAGGGGCTTACACAAGGCCAAGCTAATGTTTATAACGAAGGGAACCCAGATAAAAATATCAAGTCTAACACAAGGATATATAAAAGCCCCAAATCCATGTATACGTTTATAAACAACCCTAGTAAAGTTTTCTAAGTCATGGTGTGATGCTCAAAATCATAAGAGAGCATTAGATTATTACAATGTTTAATGAAAGTCAAGCTTAAATTAAAGATAGCAACAATGGTTTCTCTTATTCAGGTTGCAACAACATAGATGACTTGAGTAGAGTAAATTACCAAATCAGAAGCACCAGATAAGTACTAAAAATTGAAATCGAAAGGTGTAGCACATCTAATACTCAAAGGCAACAACTAAAAAATCATGAAATAAATAATCCAACGAGAAAGTAACTTAATAATGAAAAAAAAAAGACCTGATGTTAACATTATTGGAAGTCATATGTTGGGAGACGTTCTTAGAAACCCACTTTTCAGCAGCTTTGACACTACTAGCCATAGTTGAGAGCATGTCATTTGGAATACCAACCATGACTTCTATTTGAGACTTACCCAGAGCCCTGAGTGTACCATAATCTGCATCAAATAGCTTAACCTGTGAAAGCCCATTTTCCCTCAATAACCTCACTATGGTTTCTGGGGGCAGAGGATGGGATGCTTGTGTGCCCCAGTTGGCTCCTAAACCACTCACTGCATAAACCAAAGAAAACAATAAAAGGACCTTAACACTTACTGAAAATGGAAAACAACCCATGATTTCTTTTTCTCCAAATCTGCTAGCCAGCAGCTTCTATGCAAGAGAATCTGGCTACCTAAATCAAAAATCCACCAGGACCAAATGAAAAAGGCAGCCAACAAAACACAGCTAAAAAAACCCAGAAAAGATTCCTTGAAATAAATCCAAGTATCAAAGAAAACACTTAGAGAGACTAGGGGTTGATAAAGTAGTTGAGATGAGTAGGAGAAGATGTGTAAAGAGAGTGATGATAGTACAAAAAGCAGAACAAAAGAGAAGCAAGTGAGGTTAAAAGAGAAGAGAAGAGTGGTAATGAGGAGGTTATGACCAAGCTAATGATCCTGTTGTCTGGAGTACGAGATGAGCTCAAGAATCTATCTATCCAGCAGAAAAAGCTATAGACCCACTCTCCCTACTTTAGCCAAGCTACAACAGCCCAGAGGCAGAGAGAGAGGTATAAAGCTAAGCTTACAAAGTGTGCACAGTGCACACAGCTCACGCAGATCTTTGTCCCAATAACAAATCAAATCATAATAGAAATATTATTTATTTGAATTAAATAAATATGTTGTTGTGGCATCTATTGATGACAGAACAGAAGACTTGTGTTGGGTTGGAATTCTTTTTTCCACTCCCCTCTCCTCTCCTCCCGTACGAATGACGTATGCTGAGGAGAGTAAATTTATCATCTATACTAGAGATTCTATTTTTACTCAACCTTAAAGGGGATGAGTATTACTCCTTTCTGTATGGATGACATATATCTATAGAGAAGCGGTAAATTTATCTTTAATACTATCATATTTTAAGATAAATTTATCATTTTTTAAACAAATACCATCCACAAGAGAGTGGGTAATACTCACCCTCGAACGGGGGAGCAAAAGTGAAACTCCGTACTGGGGGTAATGCTCAAAGTGAACTCGTTGGGTTGGGCAGTCCATTGGGCAGTCCATTGGCACAGGGACATGACATCGGTATATGTTTCACATGACAATTACATTTACATTCCTCAGCTTTAACATAACTACTGTCATTTCACAACAACTAAAAAAGTTTGTAAATAGCTTCTAATGATATAAATCAAAACATAAAATATAAAAAGTAATAGTGCTAACACGAAGAGGACGACGAGAGGAAATCAATTCTATGAATTTATTTATTTGTATATATTGAATGCTTACACAATAAACCTATATATATATATAGGTATATAGAAAATTAAATCTACAATGAAATAGGAAATAAGATCAAAAGAGGTTATTGCCCTATATTAAAATAGGAAATGAGATCAAGAGAATTAATTGCGAATTATTTTCTATACTGTAAAAGTCAATTATTTCACAACACTCACCCTTGGACGTACGCCATATAGATAATAATTTATGAAATTCTTCTAAACAAATATTGGACTTGCTTAAATATTGTCTTATTAAAAATATTGTCTTATTAAAAACCTTGTCAAGAAAACCCAGTAAGATAAAACCTGATCAAGGAAAAAATAGTGCAGTGCACAAATGTCAAAAAATGAAGAATGTTCTCCCCTTGAAAAGTTCTCCGTTCTCAATCTTGTAGTTTGCTAAGTCAATGCATCCCAATGCCATATATCAATTTCGCTAGTGTTGTCGTCAGTAGGGTCTATGTAAATAAATCTGCAAAGTTATTTGTAGATCTTTTCTGTTTGATATTGATTTGTCAACTTTCTTGGAATTCATAAGTGTAGAAGAACTTTAGTGATATGTGATTGGTTGTCTCCCTTGATATACCCTCATGTGACTTGTGTAATACAAGTAGTATTATCTTCATATATTGAGATAAGGAACACCTGCATTGTGCTAAGTATAATACAACACCAATAAAATATGGTATTTCTGGACTAAGTATCATTTCGTCATTATCTTTATATCGAAATAGATATTTCTTAAGATCTAAAGATCAGACAACCATAGGGATGCTCAAAGAATAAGACGCAACCATATTGAGACACAAACAAGTAATCCATTTAAAATATGTTCAATCTTCAGGCCGAAACAATATATTGTTTATCCCAAAACTTGCATCACAAATTCTTGTTTCAAATACTCAGTAGTTTTAGAAGCTCTTTAAAAGCTTCAATTTAAACTCATGTCATCGACATATATTGTTTCAATTACAAATCCAGATTTCATTGTGTTTAGGAATACACATGAGGCATATAGGGACTTTAATTTATATGCCCATTTTATGAGTTTTCTCTAAAACAATTATATCACATTATTCTGAATTACTTCAAACCATATAAAAATCGTTGTAACTTTACTGAACATAAGTTACGAGAATTTTAATTATATGCTTCTGGCATATTGAATCCTTCAGGGATTATTCTGATCATAGAAATATTAATTATGTAATATAATATTTGCATATGATCAATACTAGGTTTCGATAGTAAACCCTTCATTACGAGATATAACTTAAATCTCGCTATCTTAATTTTCATACGAATAATCGTTTTAACAAAAACGTTTTATGTCTTCAAGCATCTACACTATATGTCTATGAATATAGCTCTGTCTTTTAGACAATAGTTTTATGTTGACATTCACCCACAATTTGTGGTTCAAGATCCTCATCAAATCATAATATGCAGAGTAACACTATAGAAGATCTTGATTTTTGTTTACAGTACATATGCAACTTTAATGGCTACTGTAAAAATTTTATAGTGAGAAACTGTAATATTTGTATACTTCCGGTATACGTGCCTTTGCATAGGCAATTGAGATCCCTTTAATTTATGAGTCTCGGAGGGGGGAGAAATTGGTTCATTACTTTGTACCCCTTCAAAAAGGTTTTCGTCTTTTCAAAGAGATTCAACTCTTTGGGAGCCATGATGAGGATTATATATGGTTCGAGCATTATTATTAATTAACATGATCATGATCTTTCATATTCGCTTCAGGGAATAATTATTTTTAAATAAAAGTCATATTTCACACTTCTTGTGTGCCATGAATAATTTATTTGCTGTCATTTGTATAAATTGTTCTTAAGGAACAATCACCCGGGTTAATATTGGCATTTAATAAATTCATTTGAATATGCAATTTACAAGTAAATGATTCCTTGAAGTTCAAAAGGATCAAGATAAGATGAAGATGATGCATATCAACTGCAATTTGTCATCGTTAATTTTTCTAGTTGTATCTTTCTCCCTCTAACTTCGTGAATTTATTTGTTTGCATCATCAAAATATCATTTTTCGACATATTTATAATGTCATGTAATTCTTCAGGGATATTTTGTACTATCATATTGTCTTTCAGGGACTTTCACAAAAGAATCTAAAGATTATATATGATAGACTCAATTATAAAAATGAAATTGCATGGTTTTAGCATAAGACAATATAAAACAATACAACACTTATATAGGATGTATATTTTATATCTAAATAGATTCTTCAAGATCTATTAAAATAATCAATTGTCACTTGTATGCCTTTTTATTTTTCACTTTGTACCATACAATTAGCTCTCCCGGAGCATTTATATGTACTTGGTAAAATATCAACATGATATTTACATATACTTCAGATATACCACTATTTTCATCACCAATAGTAAACATTTTTCTTACTTTGTTTTGGTGTGATTCTACTTATGGTGGCTAGATTTTCTTATTATGATCACCAATTTCATAATAATTTTAATTAACCAAAATTTCCACCATGACGATTAGATGACTTAACATTCACTTCAGGGAATGATATCAGTCAATCTAATAAGACAAGATAAATGATTTTGTTCCCCACATAATCATTTCTAAGTGCAAAAAGTCATAGCAAATTTAAAACGTCAACGTAAACCATGAATATATGACAATTAACTAAGGTGATATGTATAATGTATAAAAGAAAATATATACTGTTGGTATTCTATATATAAAATAAAGTGTTTTTCGGATTACATACCGTTCATCGAGAATTTGAATTTTACGGCTAAAGCAGAATCATCTATTGGTTATATCATCAGTCGTATGGTGATTATGAATTTGAAAACAGTCCCCAAATACAAATCCCTACAATATGTTTTTCTTTGTATATATTCACTATGGTTCTATCACACGTACACGACACACATATTCACTATGTGTTTCTGTTGGCATCAAACATACTTCCATCGACACACCAAAAATCATTGTACTTCGTATGGTTTTGATTGGATAATCAGGAAAATGTGTTCAAAGTCTAATCATTTGTGTCAACAATCTAGAAAATGCAGTATTATGTGTAGACAATAAGCAAATATGTAACCATCGTGTAGATGCGTCAATTAATACCATAAAGTATCTAAATGGTCCACTTGTTGGGTGGATAAGCCCACATATGTCTCTGTGAATTTGATTTAAGAAATATGGAGATTCAAAATCAATCGTTGCAATTAATGGTTTGATCACTAATTTTTCTTGTGAAAAAACAGTACATATATTTTAATTGGACATTAGAATCTTCTGGTTCTTTAATGAATGTTCATGAGAACTATCAATTATCATACGTATCATAGTAGATCCTACATGATCGAGACGATCATGTCAAAGTAACAGTATTTTCGGATTCGTGAACTCATGGTTCATAATTGCGTATGTTTCAACTAGTTTTATATCTATATAGTATAATCCAGATGAATAAACATTGAGCTTTCTAAAATGAGCTTCTAGCTCGAGACATGTGATGTAGTATAGAGGTATTATTCTATTATCCTCACTTATAGTCTCAATGTGATGTCTATTGTTACAGATATCTTTGAAACTAAGCAGATTTCTTCTATATCTGCTAGAATATAAAGCAACATTTATGCTTATTTTTGTACCGTTTGTTAATATAATTGTGGCCCTTCTAGAGCCTTCTATTAAATTTGTAGAACCATATATAGTGTCTACCTTGGCTTTAATCAAAGTTAAATTTAGAAGTATTTTCAATCTCGAAGAATAGTTTGTGTTGTTCCACTGTCGACCATACATATATCCCCAATTTCCCTTTTGAAACTAGATTGTTCATCCATATTTCCGGAAAGAGAAATCTAATTTAGAACTTCAGGTTCTAAATAATTTCAAGGGTTTAGAACTTCAGATTATAAATAATTTTCAAGATTTAGAACTTCAGGTTCTAAAAAATTTCAAGGATTTAGAACTTCATGTTCTAAATAATTTCAAGTATTTAGAACTTTGGGTTCTAAATAATTTTCAAGATTTAGAACTTCAGGTTCAAGATTTAAATTGAAATCCAGAACTTTTTGTTCTGATGGATTAAATTGGAATATAGAACTTCAGATTCTGACCGATTAAATTGGAATTTAGAACTTCAGGCTCTGATTGATTAAATTGAAATACAGAACTTCAAGTTCTGATTAAAATTGAGTTCCATATATATCTAGAACTTTAGATTTTGACTGAATTGTAATACAAAACTTCGGATCTTGAATAAATTGAAATAAAGAACTTCGGGTTCCAATTGATGATACATTCATCAAGAATCCGAATTGTGGGGGTAAAATATTTACACAGTGTTGTATCATCGAGCGGAGAACAAAATATCTATATTATTTTTTCTCAACCTGCTCATAGGTTCCCATCTCTGTATTGTTTCTGTGTCTGTCCACGTATAATACACTATACAAACACAGTACACATTTTCGTTTAACAAATACACACAATGTGCATTATCATCTATAACGGCCAACCACACGGTGTTTATATGCATTAAAGCATAGGTAATATTAATGATTTAATTCAATCAAAACCATCCTATAGAATTGTTAGCGTATTCAGTTTTGCTTTTTCTTTTCTTTACTTCATCCTATAATTTAGAACTTTTGTTCCAAATAAACTGGAATACTAGAACTTTTGATTCTAAAAGAACTTCTGGTTCTATATAAATTTATCGAATCTAGAACCTCTGGTTCTAAATTTATCGAATCAAGAACTCGTGATTCTAATTTTTTTAATCTCGTGATTCTAATTTTCCTAATCAAGAACTTTCGGTTCTTATTTTCGATTCAAGAACTTTCGATTCTTATTTTCGAATCAAAAACTACTGGTTATAATTTTTTTTTCGAATCAAGAACTTCCAGTTCTTTTTATTTTGATTCAAGAACTTCTAGTTCTTCTTTTCGATCTTTTCGAATCAAGAACTCATTGTTCTGATTTTTCTAATCAAGAACTTCTGGTTCTTTTTTTTTTCAAATCTAGAACTTCCAATTCTTATTTTTGAATCAAGAACTTCGGTTTATGATTTTCGAATGCAAGCTTTTTGTTGCAAACCTTTATTATTAATAATAAGAAAGGAAGTTGAAGAGATTAAATAATCAAAGAAAAGCATTCGCGTTGATAACGTGTTATAAATCAAAGCATAAAATATAGAAAGTAATAATACTAATCAGGAGAGGAGAATGAGAGGAAATCAATTCTATGAATTTATTTATCTGTATATATCGATGTTTATAGAATAAGCTTATATATAAACATATGAAGAATTGAATCTACAATTAAATAGGAAATAAGATTAATAGAGGTCATTGCCCTATATTGAAGCAGGAAATGAGATCAAGAGAATTAATTGTCAATTATTCCAAATTATTTCACAACATCTAACTTTTTTTTTATAAGTTTTTCTAAAAATAAATAAAAATGGAAGTTGAACAAGGTCAACACCGCCTCTTTTTATTTCTTCAATCTTTAAGAAGTGACAAAAACCTCTTTACCTCCAAATCGGCTTTATTATTGCCTTTCTAAGGCATTATATATATATCGCCTCTTTATGTCTACAATCTGCTCACTTCACCGTCATCCTTCATTGGCCTACTCAACTATATTAGTCCTGATTTTTTTTCCCAGATAGCTATGGATTTAAGATGGGTTTTGAAGTCATGGGTTTTCATTTGAGCTTGATTTGTATAATTTTGGAAAATGATTCAAGTCTGGTGATTTGTGATTGATCGTGTCGGTGTAAATGATTTATCTTATAATTATTTTATGGGAGAATTCGTAACACTAACCACATAAATTTATGAAAATTTATTTTTAACCCACATATTTTTTATAATCATATTATATGTGTAATGTCCAAAGTACCTCAAAAAATAAAATGTAACCTAAAAGGAAATAGTGAGATTTTTGTTTCAGGTTGATGGGGTTTCGTTGGCTTTGGAAAGGAAAGAGAAGAAATAGAAGAAAAAAGAAGAAAGAGAAAAGAGAGAGGAAGAGGAAAAGAGGTAACATAGTTGATCAGTTGTTGGAGAAGGAAGCGAGCACATCAGAGAAGGAGAAACACGTTGACGGAGTAAACAGAATCGATCCTAACTTAGTTGAAGCAATTTTGACCCAATTTTGTTTTCAAGGTAGTTTTACATTGAAATTTTTACTTTTTCAATTGAAATTTCGTTTTCAAGGTGGGCCACCCAATCTCTCCGACTATAATAGGCAAGTTCTAGAGATGCACGTTTGGGGAATGTGTTAGGTCTGTGAGTTTTGTTGGCATTATTCTATATCAAAACAACATTTCCTTTGTATTGTTTAGTTGTCTAGGATTTCTGATGATTCAAGCTTCAAAGAAGAAATGACAACTATTCAAGCAAGTTCAAGTCTTCAAAGGGAAAAGTGTTTCATGATTCTACAAAGGTATATTAAGACCTTTCTTTTCTCTTTCAAGGCTTAGGCGTACACACACACAATTCATTCATATGTGTCCCTGCTTTGTTGTGCATCATTATATGCGCACACACACAATTCATACATTTGTGTCCATGCATCGTAGCACATCTTTTGGTATAACATATTCACACACTTGAAGTTAATTGTTCATGCATTTGGTATGAAAATAACATGTTTTGGCAAATGCATGATTGGAGACTATCTCTATGTAGTTTGCATTCTTGTGTGAAATGTGTTTGTTTGTTTATATGTTTGTATAACATGGATCTTGAACTTGATTTTAGTCTTAGGTTGTTCATGATTGATTTTTGGTCATTTCGGTTACTCATTCTATTGATTTCAAGTTCTAAGTCAAAAGATACTACACTTTCAACTCATGTTACGTATATTGTTTTCGTCTTCATATATCGAGTCTAATTATTATTTTTTGGGTTGAGTATCTTATATGTCCATGTCCGTGAGAGAGTTATGGTTCATAATTCGCAAACGGATTTGAATTCTGAGTTCAGAGGTCGGAGAACGGTCGAAGAACGTGAGAGAAGGGCATGGGGGTTGCACCATGGCCGAAGGCCAACAAGAGGTGCAAGCCCGAGATGGCGCGAGACCATCTCGAATGCAACTCCTTGCTGCCCCGAGATGCCCATGCGCCATCTTGGGGAAGCATCTTGAAGGGGTAGCTTTGATCTTTTCACATATATCTCTTCCCTCTCCTTTATATATCTCTTATCTCTCTCTCATTTGAATCCAATGAAGAAGAAAATGTAGTGCAGAAAATTTTCAGGTTTTTTCTCTCAACTTTGAATCACCATATCTCTCTCATTTCTTATCCAATTTGAGTGATTCAAGTTGGAGAAGTTTCGCATTGAAGTGCTCTATCATCTCCAAGCAACCTTGAAGTCATTTGTTCAAGTTTTCTGGTGGATTGCACCATTTTCGTGACTGCACTCGATATTGTCAAGGTATTTGTTTATCTTTTGATTTCCTTGATTCTAATGTTCAAATACTTTGGGTCTTCTTCCTACTTGTGTGTATTTGAATTGAACATATGTTGATGAGTGATAGATCTTCAATTAAATGCTAGTTGTGCTTAATTAGATACTTGATTGTGAGTTAGGTTTCAATCAAACCTATGTTTTCACATGATTGTGAGTTGTATTGTTCTAGCATCTTATCTAGGACTATTTGTGCTTTGATTGACTTTATTTTCATGATTAATAGTCCTAACATGTGCAAGAACTCATTTATTGAATAGATCTAGGATTAGCACATTTGATTTTATATTTAGAGTCTATTAGAGTTTAATTGACTATTTTGTGAATATATGCTCTAAAAGATTGCTAGAGATTTGATTGATCATATCTTGTGTTTCTAACATTTTTGTGTTAGTACTAAAGTCTTGAACATGTACTTCATGAACATGTTTATTTCAAGCTTTAGTAACATGAATAAAATCTAGGTTTAAAGTATGTGTTTGGAAATTTGGCATGCTCTAGATTTTTATTCATGCATAAGATCTAGACAATCTTGTTTTATGAACTTTATTGTATATATCTAGATCTTCATGGAGTGTACCTAATCCATACATTTCATATGCTTATGCATCATCTTGTGTGGTGTCATTTTTGGATTATAAACTAGAAAAATATACTTTGTGTGCTCATTGATTAATTCTAGTTTCCATAGAATTTGTTGATCATCTTATTCTATGTTGCGTGCTTGTTTGTGTTTTGCATTCATGATCACTTAGATGCCTTGTGAGAAAGAAGTCTTGACAATAGGTGTAAGACCTATGGTGTTGAGCAAGAAGTCTTGACAAGAGGTGTGAAGCCTTGGATTGTCGAGCAAGGAAGTCTTGGCTAGGGTCGGGAGGATCCGGATAGTCGAGCAAGAAGTTTTGCCTAGAGTTGGGAGAACTCGGATAGGTGAGCAAGGAAGTCTTGACTAGAGTCGTGAAGACTTAGTTGAGCAAGAAGTCTTGCCTTGGGTCATGAGGATTTGGATAAAGTGAGCAAGGAAGTCTTGACAATAGGTGTGAAGCCTCGGATTGTTGAGCATAAGGCATCAACTTCTAGAGTAGGATAGGAGGGTAGTTTCTAGGTGAAGGGGTCACTTGAGAGATTGTACTTGTCTTATCTACTAGTGGATTTTGTTTGCCGGTGGCTGCTAGCCTGTGGATGTTTCCTCTTCGGAGGTTTACCACGTTATATATTGTGTCAACTTTTCTCTATCTCTATCTCTCTTATATTGATAATTGTTATTTGAATAATGTGGATAGAACTATATATGTAAGTTGACTTCCTTATACAATATTGTTTGTGTATGTTAGATAACTTTGTATCTTGTAATATTCCATTCAAGTTGTAAAGTACCACTTTGTAATACTCTAAGTACAACTTATGGAATTTTGTCTACATTGAAAATACTTGTTCATAAGATACATTGATTCTTGTTGTATGTTTTGTAGACTAAGAGTGGAGACTTGAGCATACATGAATATATTGTCTTCTCATAACAATCATGTTGAATGTTAATTTGTATGCTTATCAAGGTTTTGTCACTAGTCTCGAAAGATTTGTCAAAAGTGAGTAACAACCTATTCACCCCCCCTAGGTTGTTTTGTATAACCTTGTACTTATTCTTTCAGAATGGGGATGGATATAGGTTCCCCCATCCCCATCCCCATCCCCACTTTTCAAACCCTCCCCTCATCCCCCCCTCCCATTTCCCCATTTGGGGGAAATGAGGATGGGGAATTTTGGGGGGAGGTCTCCCCATCCCCAACCCTAGTTTTTCGTTTTTCTCTTTTTTCCCGTTTTTTTCTGTTTCCCACAGTTCCCCATTTCCCCATTTAACTAAAAATTACAAACTAAACTAAAAAAAAAACATTCCATTATAAATACAAAATAAAATCCATTACAAATACAAATATATATTTTAAATAAATATATAATTATAATTATAATTATTTATGTTTGGGGGAAATAGAGAAATGGGGATGGGGGACCTCCCCCTCATCCTCATCCCCATCCCCATCCCCATCCCCATCCCCATTTCAATATAATTGTGGGGAAAATGGAGAAATGGGGATGAGGAGGGGTCCCCTCATCCCCATCCTCATTTCAATTCGGGGATGATTTTCATCCCCATCCCCACCTCCCCCCCTTTCTTTCCCCATTTTTTTCCATAAACAAAATCCCCAAATGGGGATGGGGACGCGGGGATTTAAGGCCCCGGAAAAAAATGTGCATCTATAGCAAGTTCCCAAACCCATTCTTTTGTAGGGCAGGCACAAGGGTGTCATGATTTGCATCGAACATGTTGTAATAGGATGTCCCACCATCATCGATAGGAGATGAGTTGCCATCAAAGAAGGTGTACTCAACTGGAAAGCTGGCATCAATGTAGAGGCTTATGAAGGGATAAATGTTGACAGTAAACGGAAGACCATTGTCGCTATAAAACTTGACAATGGCAAGCATGAGATCATGGATATCAGCAGAAATTTCTACATAAATTATCTATCAATGATCCAACCGTCAAGATCGTAAAACCATGAGAGAAAAAGAATTTATCCAAATATCAGCTCAATCGGACCACAAAACAAAGAGATATCTTCTTTTGAATAAACTTGCGCAACAGCTCCCCTATTTTTGTCCAGCCATATTCGGAACCGTAAAACTCACAACAGAGATCTCTAATCGACAATTCCACCGTCCATAATGTAGACCCCTGTGTGATGAATACGCCTGAAAAATATGAGCTCGATCGGACCATGATTTGACCTCCGATTGCGTCTGAACATAAATCTCAGAATCCTAGAAAAGTCCGCACTCTTTTTCTCTTCTTTCTCACGCACACACTCTTCTCTTCTCTTGCACATGCTCTACTCTTCTAATTCAAGAAGGGTTTATTTTATATTACATGTAAAGTGACTTGAAAGTCATTGGACCATCCACATATATTATGTGGGCTTTACTATGAATGCATGATAAACTTTTTTTGGATCATCTCCACGTTTGGAGGAAACCCAACCCAACAGTATCCAAGAAAAAACACTTGGAGAATGGAGAGATTAAGAGTTGGTAAAGTAGTTGAGATGAATAGGAGAAGATGCATAGTTATGTGTAAGGAGATTGATGTCAGCAGAAAAAGCAGAACAAAAGCGAAGCAAGTATCAAAGAAAGCACTGGGAGAGTTAAGGAGTTGGTAAAGTAGTTGAGATGAGTAGGGGGCAAGGTGCAGAGTTGTGTAAAGAGATTGATGTTCGTACAAAAGAAGGTGATCAAAAAGTGAGAGATAAAGAGGGTACGGCCAAGCTAAAAGGATCCTATTGTGGAGTAAGAATGAGCTCAAGAATCTATCCATCCAGTAGAAAAGCAAACGCTATAAACACACACTCTCCGCTTCAGCGAAGTTAAGGCCATCTCCAGTGCCACGGTATCTTAGTGTAAGAGCATCTCCAACTAGACTTGTCTTTGGTTCCGGTTCCGGGTCTGGAGGAACCTGAATCTGAATCGAAACTAGAACCGGTTATGTCCGGTTTCGGTTTCGGTTTCGGTTTCGGTTTCGATTTCGATTTCGGTTTCGGTTTCGGTTTCGGTTTCGGTTTCGGTTTCGGTTCTGAAACAGCCGGTTCCTACAGTTCCGACGGTCCAATTTTTTTTTGGGCTACAGACGGTTCAGTAAAAATAAATTTGATTTGTTGGAATTGTCCGGTTCGAATTAGACCGGAACCGGCGGTTCCGATCCAGTTTGAACCAGACGATTCCAATAAATCAGGAACCGAAACCGCTACAATACACGGTTCCAATTTTGAACCTTCAAAAATGATTCGGTTTTAGTTTTCGACGGTTTGGTTCACCGGTTCGAACCGAACCGAACCGCTGACATGTATAACTGTGTTCTTCGGATTTTAGCTAAAATGCTATTTTAGCTAGAAACATTTAATGGCATCACTCAAACCATCTTGTTTATTATAACTGGTCATAAATATTTAAATATTTTAAATTTAAAATATAAATAAATTTATTTTGTTTTAAATCATATTTAAAATTAAAAATATTAAAAAAAAGTAGAAAAGAGAATATAAGGAGCTTGAAATGACTCCCTACATTTAGAGAGCTCATTGGTGGTTCTTTAAAATAGGGATCTATTAAGAGAGTCCATTGGAGTGATATAAAACCCTGTCTAATTAGGGGTTTTAGAGAGGGCTTTAGAGAGCCACATTGAGATGCTCTAAAACACTGTCTTAGAGCATCTTCATCCTTAGCACCAATCTCCATTTTAGTGTAAGAATCCTCAGCATCTTCAACCCAGCATCAATCTTCACGCTACTTTGGCTCCAAAGGAAAACCAGTGCTAGAAGTTGCGTAACATGGTGAGATTGCACCACTTTGCTTGTTGTTTTGTAATTTTTTTAGTCCCTTAAATTTGTAGAATTCAAAATTTCAGTTACTTTATTTAATGTTATTACGATTTGATCCCTTATTTAAAAAAATTATTTAATTACAGTTTTACCCTGTTAAATAAAATTTATTACAAATGTATCCTTGTAATTATCTAATGCTTTCGGTTAATATATATTTGTTTTAATTTGAAAAATTAAATGACGGTATGTATTTTTCATTTCTCGTTTTTTATTTCTTTTATGAAATGTAATGTTGAAGTTCAATTAATAATAAATTTCTAAACTTATCGTAATATTATGTTAATTGAGGGGTAAAATATTAATTGTTGAGAATCAATGAAAAAAATGAATATTTAAGGAATATTCTTTTTAGAGTAAGATTTGGTGCAATGGGTTGAAGATGGTGGAGTGAAAGTTGCTGCATTTTGTTGTAAAGTTATAACAAAATAGTGCAATGGGTTGGAGATGATCTTAAAGTCAACTTCAATGGGTCTCTAAATCTTCAAAATGGAGAACCAAACCACTACAATGGTTCTCCAAAACGCACCAAACGAGGAGAATAAATTTGGAGATCAAGTTTTCATCTCCATATTTGGAGATCCAAATCCCCCAACTCTATTTTACTATTTACTTTTTATATTCCCACTTTACCCTCATATTTTTTCTTAAATTCATCTTATATCATTTTCAACATTTTAACTAAACGCAATTAATTTATTATAACTCTTTATCCATAAATCTAATTAATATAAAAAATTTATCATTGGAAATATTTTGTTGCGATCTTTCATACGAGTATAAGATTGACTATATTTTAATAAGTTTTTATTTTTTATTTATTAGACCTTATATTTTAATCAAAGAAGTAAAAGTGTTTTCCTTCAATTTTTTTAAAACATCAATTTTAATCAACGTTTTCAAATCACCAATGACGTTAACATCTTCAAATTAAAATATTACAATGGAAAAATAACAAAAAAAAATTACATTGAAAATTAAAATAAAACCAATACAAATAATATTGAAATTTAAAAGTTAACACTAGTATTATGATAAGTCATTTCCACTCCAACCATATCAATTTAGAAACAGACCAAAACTATTAAAATTACCCGACGACCCACCTTGAAATTGTCTGATACTATTTTATCTAAAAATAGTAATGTGTAACTAACTATTTAAAAAAACATTGGAAAATTTAATTAGGTGTAATAAGAGTGAGTAAATTATTATCTAAAATAATTAAGAGAAAACAATTATATTAAAGAAAGTTTGAGATATTATTTATAAAGTGAAATAAATTATTTTATTATTTGGAGATTGTAGAATGGAGAACGATTGGAGTTGTAATTTTATGGAGATATAATATTTCTGGGATATTCCATTTTGAGTCTCCAAAATGGAGAAATATTTAGAGAACCATTGGAGACGGCCTTAGCTTCCAATAAAACGCTATATTTCAAATAAGGATAATATTTAGTGTTGAGTGAATAATTTTTTTTTTATATTTCTTTTATTACAACGTCAAATCAATATGTTGACGGGAAATTCGTTCGAGATGAGAAATTTCTGCTAACACCATCAAGACCACTACCACGAAAGCGGTGGCTGGGGTCTGTACCGTTGGCACCTGACCTGTTAAGAGGTAAACAAGAGGATGTATCGTAATAACAGTAAATGGGAGCTTTATTATTGATATATTATTGATATTTGCTTTGGAATACAAATCACTCTCTTATATGCTCACAGCCTATCTAGGATTTAGGAAGATGGCGACTCTATGCTTATCGAATAGTGAAAACAAAGGTGACCATCTTCTAAGTACAGAATTTAGGCCTTCCCCTTCTATTTTTTCTCTTTCTTTTTCTGTCTGTCTCCTCCCTTGTGTGTTCTTTGTGCATCTATTTATATTTGATCCAAGTAGGTTTGAATTGGCTGATATCCTGCCATGATCCTATCAATCTGTCCCCTCTTTATGGGGCGAAATTCCTTATTTAAAAGTGGTTGACCCCGAGCGAATAACAGAACTGATGATATTTGAATTAGTTTGTTTCCTTTTTGGAATCAAACTCTTGGCTCGCACGTATACAACATTAATTGTTGGTTTCCACATAGATATGATCTTGTATGTTATCGCGGCATGGTGTGTCATGGAGGTCATCAAACTAGCTGTTTGTCGTCTCGTAGAGTGAGGTAGATCCCTGCTCCGACTCTATTCTCAGAAGCTTGAGATGGATTTTTCCTGACCCTTAGGGGCTTGAGGTGTTCCTGTAGACATTTCTGGGAGGTAGCCGGGGTAGTGTAGATTTAGGAGTGATTCTTCCTTTACGTCTAGCAAGGATAGCGGGCTTTGGGAGAGGTTGGTGGGCTTCTCTCGAATGTCTCTTGAGCTTGGAGACTTCTCCTGGCATTCACGGGGAGGTTGAGGAGCTCGACCTCAGAGCTGAGGTTCCCCAATAGATGGCATGGAGAAGCTCGGATTTCGGTATTCTTGTGGGGGCTCGTTCTGGTCACGCCTGGCTTGTTTTCTGGTATTTTTGAAGCCGAACCGGCCTTCCATGCTCCTGCGTGGTGGCTTTATGGTCTGTCCGGGTTTCATGATTGCCGATTATGGGTTTCGACTTGTGGTGGGAAAGTGAAAAATTTATCTTTGACCCCTGACCAAATTTCCCTATTAACACAATATTTTATATTTATTATAATTCCTAATTTAACATCATAATAATAATAATAATAATAATAATAATAATAATTAAAAATTATACCGATGGAAAAATCTCATCAAGATTTTTAAAATAAAACCAATATTAATGTATATATATAAGTTATTTTTTTACATATTCTTTATACATTTAATTAATGGTAAATTTTTGTATTAACTTAATTTAGTGCAATAAAAGAAATGAGTAAATATTGCAACAACAAAAATAGACATCACAAATTCGTTTAAAAAAAGGACATGACAAAATACTTAAAAAAATACATGACAAAAAAAGACACTAAAATAAAGCAAATAACAACATAATTTAACAATAAAAAAACTCAATAACAATTAATTGGGAAAAAAATTAGTTGGATAAATAAGTTGAATAATATTATGGTGAAAATTTTGGGGTAAAATTATGATGGTAATTATTTTATATTTTTTATATTATACAATTAATTGTTTAAGAATAATATTCTTTGTATCAAAAAAATTAATCAATTTTGTTTAAGTTAATAGATATTAATTAGTATTGTATAAAGATTTATTGAGAGAACATTCTTTTAAAGATGCTCTTTTACATTAAATTGGTGTTGGATGTATTGGAGTGAGAAAAAAAAATTAATATAAGAATATTCCCACATTATTCTTTTTTTACATCAATTTGATATAATTTTTAGTACTCTACATTGGAAATGCCTTAAAAAAACCCGAGGGAGAGTAGACAAGTAAGGTAAAGCTAACCTTAAAAAATGTGCTAGATGACACAACACGTTTGTTAAAACAAAACAAATTATAATATAGCAAATTGCCTAACCTGTTCGTACTATATACATAATTTTACTAAAACTAGAAAATGTTAAATAATAACACAAAAATACCCTTAGATATGTTAACCAACGTTAGTAAATAACAGTAGAGGGACAAACTTGTCTTTTTGTTTAGTATTATTAATAAATAAATAAAAAACTAATTTATTCAATCAAATCTCACCACGCAGGTCTAAAATTTAAAATTAATTAAAACTAAATAACTAAATAACTAATTAAATGAAAAATTAATACTCATAAAGATAACAAAAAAAGGGGGTATTATCAACTAAATCCCTGACTTTTGGTGAAAGATCAATTTTTTAAACGTATTTACTTTTTGGTACATGTGATCCCTACCTTTTCTGAAATGCATCAAATAGGTCTCTTTGACCAAAAATTTAACGGCCAAATGTGACAAACATTAGTCAAATCTATCATATCTAGAGGTAGTTATGTCTATACATAATGAATATGTCATTTGTCAACAAAAAATCCATAATAAAAATAAATAAAAAAACTTCAGGAGGAGACTAAAAATAAAAATAAAAGAAAAGAATATAAGGAGACCGTAACCAAAAAAACAAATAACTAGAGGTCCGTCATGTAAGCATTTTTCAGTTGCTGCTTTTCGAAAATAAAAATAAAAATAAAAACAATGTTTTTATTTTTAGTTTTGAATTATAAAAACGCATATGAAAGCATATACGAAAAGCTATATTTTAAAAATGAAAACGGAATTGGTAGGTTAACTGAAAAGTGAAAACTATAAAAAATTTGAAATATTAATTTTTGCATTTTGTTTAATTTTATTACAATTATAAACAAATTGATTAAATATTTAACCTATATAATTTTTGTATTGTAATTTTTAAATTAAACAAAAGTAACACATAACAAATTACTAAAAAAAAATCAATTAATCAATTAATCAAAACTAAAATCTTAAATTATAAATAAGTATTATTTTAATAAATATAAATAAAAGTAATAAAAATATAAATAGAAGAAAAATAAAGGAAACCAGATCGGTCAAGAAGAAGAAAAGAAGAAAAGAAGAAAAAGACATGAAAAAGGTCGAAGAATAAGAGGAGGAAGAGGATCAAAGAAGAAAAATAATCGGAGAAGAAGAAGCATCGGAGAAGGAGAATAAAAGGATCGGAAATAAAGAAAAAGATGATTGGAGAAGAAAAAGGTTCGGAGAAGAAAAAGAAGAAGAAGATTGAAGAAGAAGCAGGTTCAGAGAAGAAGAAGAAGAGGATCGGAAAAAAAGAAGGAAAAAAAAAGTATAACAAATTTAAAAAAAGTGACAAACAAAAACAAAAACAAAGAAAACATTTTTTTTGTGTTTTTCAAATTTTTTACTGTTAACACTTATTTTGTTTTTTGAATATAAAATGAAAAACGGGTAACGAACGTGAATTCAAAATCGTTTTTGAAAAACAAAAA
This sequence comes from Dipteronia dyeriana, assembly GCA_032871835.1. Lineage (NCBI taxonomy): Eukaryota > Viridiplantae > Streptophyta > Magnoliopsida > Sapindales > Sapindaceae > Dipteronia > Dipteronia dyeriana. The sequence continues at coordinate 70,217,693 of CM065300.1, read as the reverse complement.
CGAAAACAGACTGAAAAACAGCTATAAGACGGGGCATAATTCTCTGTTTTTTTTTAATAAAATAAAATTATAGATCTCCCTTTTGGAGAAGATTTGAAGATCTGGCACGATTGGAGGAGATTGAACTTTTCCAATGGAAGGAGCTGGAGGAGAGAACATGTGCGGGATTGGAGGAAGCGGGAGGAGAGGATGGTGCCTTCGGTAGCGGAGGACCTTAAATAATTATATTTCATTAGATTGAATTAAAGTCAACTAATGGTAGGTTTTTTACTAATTGTTCAAAGCAGAGAGTTTAATTTAGCATTTGATCAAAAGTTAGATAGTTATTTACAAATCGCTTTTTTAAAAAAAAAACAAACAAACAAAAAGACATGTTAGGTGTACAATATGCAAAATACAATCATTTATAAATAAATAAATAAAAACTAAAATATTGGGGTGATAAGGAATCATGGTAGAAGAAGAAAGAGAGAAAAGGGTCGTCCCACAGACGATTGGGTTTCACTAGCATTGGAGAGGAAAGAGAAGAAATAGAAGAAAAAAAAGAGATAAGAGAGAGAAAGAGGAAAAGGGACAAGAGAGAGAGAATAGAGTTATGGTAAAAGGGTGTGAGCATGCCAATGAATAAGAAATGCTGACGGACTAAAAAAGAGATCAAATTTTCTTTTAGTTTATAGTTTTTCTTTGAAAAAAAAAATTAGTGGACTCTTGAAATCCAATAACTAAAAACCAATTCAGAAACTATACATATAAAACATTAATAAAAAAACTTTTAAGATTGATTTAGAAATGATAATAAATAATTGAGTTAAGTTTCTTACATAATTAATGAATATTTGAGTGAATTTAGTAATAAGTGTTTTTTTTTTCACTTGGGGAGAGGAATTTAGACTTGCAATCTCAACAAAGTTGAGATTTGGTTACCAACCGCTTATTTGCTTTGGACCGCATAATAGATATTTAAATATTCATTTCTCTCTTGTTTGTCTAATAATAAGATATTTTCAAATTTATACATCTCACTTTAATTACTCAAATCAAATGAATGTAAGTGTCAAGTAAGCCTAAATTCATTGATTGTTAGTTGAAAAAATATATACAAAATAAATGGATTTATATTTTTCCAAAATTTGGATATATATAATTTTCCTCCAAAACTTGGTTGCGCTGTAGCCCAGCCAAGCCCATGGACATCTCAGTTAATATCATATTTTGTTGGTATTCCAATTCTCGGTAAGCTCTTAAAGAGCAATGCAATATCATTTAGATTCAGTTTTGTGTTGCTTCCTCAGCTGTTTTTGGGGCTAAAATCGATTCCAGACCAAAGACAAAGTGTTTGGAAAAATCGCGGGGAAGTGTTTTTGGTCACTTTTAGTTTCTCCTAACTGAGTTTTTAAAAAGCTACAAATACATGCTTTTGGATTTTGACTTCTACTTTTGAAAAATGCACTACAGTGATATTAAATGAAATTTTACCAATTTTCTAACTTTGTTTTTACCTTTAACGAAATTTATCAAAAAAAACATCGGGCTTACATTGCTGTACAAAAAAATTGGTACCATAACTGTACAAAAAAAAACAGAACTAATTAATTCAATAAAGTAGAATAAAAAAGAAATAAAGTAGAATAAAAAAAGAAATTAAAAAAATAAAGAAATGAGACTAATTAATTCAATAAAGTAAAATAAAAAATGAGACTAATTAATTCAATAAAGTATAATAATTAATTAATTAATTATATAACACTTAACGCTAAACACAAATAAACAAAAAAAATATAAAGTATAACACATTAGCACCATTTTAATGTCTATGTAGCTTTTAGTAATTTTACACACTCAGAACACTTTTTACTTCATTTTTACCAAACACGTTGAAATTGCTTTTAGTTTTCACAGCACTTTTGAAAATCAGTTTACCAAACACTCAGCTGATTCTTTCCACAACAATTTCAAAAGTAATTATCCTCACATCAATTTCAAAAGCACTTCTCCCCACAACACAACAATACCAAACTGGGTCTTAAACATGGTGACTAGCTTGGTTACTACTATTGCACAAAATATAATGCTTAGCTCTTAGGTAGATGCATGTACTCAGATTTTTTTATTAAGATGGATTAAAACAAAACTATATATATATACCATTTTTTTTTTCATTCGCATAGATTCTATACCAATTTATTGTAAATAACATCTTTAAAGGATATTATACCGATAAAATTTATATGATGCTAATTGATTTATCATTAGTTAAATATATAATTAATAAATAAATTAAATAAGTATATTAATACCGGTGTCATTTTACAGATCTCAACGACATCTTTCAACGGTATTTTTTTTTGAAATATATATTTTGTAATTATGAGAGTGTTAAATAAAGAATTTTAAAAAAATTAAAGGCATTGAAGTGACATTTAAGAAAACAATTAAAAAGAAATCGGAGATGCTTGAAATATATATTGCAACGTTTTACAGCACTCTTTCGTGCAATGCACCAACGTATTGGAGTTGATCTAAAATGGAATAGATATTTGGGGGTTGGCTGCTATACAGTTGGGGAAAAAATGGCTGTATCATACAACCATGAATAGTGATTCATTCGATCCGCTGGATCATTCAGCAACTTGATCCAACGGATCTAGTTGAATTAAAAAAAATAAAAATTGAAAAACTGGTTGAACCGGTTACAAGTTTCTAAGACAATATATGTCTCATTCCTCTGTTGATTTCCATTGTTCTCGGTTCTCAGATCTAGCTTTCACTTTTTTCTTCTCAAATTGGCTCTATTTGGCTTCCATGTCTGCTCCGCCGCCGCCAGTTGAGCAGCACCTCCGCCTGCAGATCGCCACCTCCGCCATCACCAACTCCACCACCGTCACGTCTATTCTTCTCGCTACCTCAGCCGTCGCCAACTACACCACTATAACTTTCTTATCGTTTGGGTTTTATTTTTGTTGAGAAAAATCAAAATAGCAAGACTGCTACTTCGACTCAAGTAGCAACTAATCAAACATGAATTTGATTAGCCAACCGAACCCAGTTTCGGTCTGTTCAGTTCGGTTAGCTAAGTGAATCCATGTTCGATTCTTTGATGGAGAGACAAATTTTCTACGGCTACTCATTGGCAGGGAAGAGAAAAATTTTGATAGGACTTTTTGGTCATATTACGGGTAACAATTCCTTTGCTTGATAATTTTACAAGCTTAGTTTTCATAGGCATTGCTTTAAAATGCTTCATTTTTGAAATTGTTAAAACTCCAAATGGAATTTTGAGTTTAAAGTTTGCTTAATTTATAAATTTCATGGGCATTTATTCTCTCTCCAACAAGCCTTCATTTTGATACCAAATTTTCTCTCTTTTCCACTTTTATCTCCAAACCCATCAATAAAAAACAAAGACAACCTCCAATCATCATCTTATCCTCTAGTAAGTTAAGCTTGTCATTAAACTTGAAAGTTTTCATTTTGTTTTTCACTTGTTGAAGACTTGACTCTTGTGTGTGTTTTCATGGTTGTTGGTTCAAAACATGAAGTGGGTTGACGGGTGAAGACAAGAAAGAGTTGTTGAGAAGCTATGGTCTTAACCCAGATGAGTTCATATCTGAATCTTCTTCTAAAGTTTGTCTTTTGAAGAGCATGGATATTGGATTTTGTTTATAAGTGATGGGTTTTCAATGGAAGACACAAATATTTGAATTTTATGATTTTTTTTAATGTTGTTTTGTTGAGAATTGGGTGGTTTGTAGATAAAAAGGAGAAAGGAACTGCAGAACAAAGGAAGATGAGCAATGTTTGTCCCAGATGAAGAACCTAAGAAGAAGGAGTCGAGGGAAATTCATAGGTTGCTTCAGGTATGCATTTGGGTTAGTTTTTCTTGGTTTAAGTTTATACAATGAAGACATGAATTATAGTAATTCGTACTTCAAGAGATTGTTTAATGATGATTAATGATTGTTGAGGAATTTATAGGAAGTTTTGTGATATAAAGTTGGTTGTTTTGGATTCTTTTTTGTGGTTTTACTAGCATGTTTGAGAAATGGTGTCGAAACCATATCATTGTCTTAGGGGTTTAAAAAGTGTGGAATTTAAGCTAATGTAATGTGTTCATATAGTTCACTCTCTCATTTTATTGAGGCTTTTCATTGATAATGGTGTGCACATGACAGAAAATTATGTTATTGTGGGTGTAAATGGATGGTTGAATGAAACTTTAAATGATTTGTACCTTGACATGTCAGGTGATATTACCTACTCATCAGTGTCGATCTTGCTAAACAAATTGGTTGGAATATTATGAAATCATGCCTTTAAAGTTTAATAATTACACATACTGTGTATAGAGAACACAGAGGGTGGCTTAATTTCTATAGGAAATCATAACATGCCTATGGTTTATGTAATCTTAGTAATTGTAAATTTTTATTGTCCGAGAATATCCAATAAATTGGCCATTATAGGGTCTTGGAGGAAGGCTAAAAGTAAGAAGTTGATATGTCCAAAGGGCATGAATGTGCGCCCAATGATGGAATTTGTAAAGGGTGCAGCTTTTGATATTTTGCAAGTAGCATCTGCAACACAATCTTAAGTTGATTGCTAGTTTGATTTGGAAATTTCTGTTTTCTATGCTATTGAGTTGGCATGAATTAATTAGGCAATACCATGAATAATTTATTCTACCATTCTTAGGTAGCTGGTAGTTGTCCTGCATCTTTAAGGCCTGGTCACTGGTTAGACTTGTACAGCAAAACTGGATATGTTGGTTTAGCTGAGGATGTTCTGAGGTGCATCTACTAACTTATTACATGTATCTTGATTAATCAAAATATGGTCTTTAGCTACTTTTGTCATGACCTTTTGCTAACTATAAAGTAATTAGTTTTTAAAAATGAGATATTCAATATATTTCCTTTTAACTGTTAATAACTTTCATTGTCTTTTGTTTTTCGTATATTCATTGAGATGAATTTTGTATGTATTTGTTAATCATAGGTACACTTTGTAGAGAATGACAATTGGGTTGTATCAAACAATTTGCAACCAAACTTAGAATTGACTGGGTTTCTTAATGTTTCAACAATACACGGTTCGTGTTGAAACTTTCTTTGAACGAGCAGACACATTTGTAGGTATGTCATGCTTTCTTTGATAGACACTACCCTCTCGCTTATGACAAATGACTTAACTTTGTAGAAGTTTTATATGGACATATATGTTTAGCTTGTTGGCGTTAGGCTTTGACATTGAAAAAACATTCAGCATATGAAAGTTCCTAGACTGTTAATGCTAGTGTGTGGATGATGTACTTGTTAGGCAAGAGTAAATGTTAATCCTGACACTGCTAATAATAAGATGTGTTCTTGATAAACACTGCATCTAAGTGAAAAATATTTGATATAATGTTTATATAACGCAACATGTCGTTAAGTCTGCAGAACATATTTTCTTATATAATCTGAAACATATGAAATTGTTAGCGTAGGATATAACCCTAAAACGAAAGTAGTTTGCTAGAGAATATTAACCAAAATGACACATTGGTTGACTATTTTTTTTTTTTTTGTATAATAATTTCTAAGTTCTATAATAATGAACTTTATCTTATATCCATTACTGTGACATATCAAGATCTGGATGTGTGTTGGTAAAGATGGACCGTTTGATTATATTAGTGTTACACCTCCATATACACAAGTGGATTATAGGGTACTGATGGATCAAATGTCAAAGTCAGACTTAATTGGAAAAGAAACCTTTATTGTAACTGATGAATCGTTTGTTTACTTCTTGACTTAATTTTATATTCTTTTGTTTTTCCTAATTTTGTTCTCTCTTAATTTTCATGGTTTAAGTAATAGAGTATTCTATAAGAATAGATATGCTGGAGTCGTGTGGATGCCTTGTTAAGGTACTTTCTTCTGTGAGTAGTTAGTTTATCTACAAGCATTAATTTTATTAAAAGAAATAGGTAATCTATCAGTGTTGGTAAGTTTTTTTATAGGTTTGCAATTCTTCTATAACTGTGTATAAAGGTTATGGTTTGTTGAAGGAGACTGAAGAGTACCTTGCCTCACATGGGCTTAAGAATTCCATCTATTCTGCCAGTGCCGGTGACATCAAAGAAGATCTTTTTGGAAAACTTGAACCTTCCCCATTTCAGGTTAGATGATTAAGCTCTTTAATTCTAAAAAATACAATATTTTTGATAAGATTTGAATTTTGAAGTAGTCTTTGTTAGTTTTAAGAAGCTTAATGATTGCTTTTGTTTGCTTGAACTTTTGCATACTATATTCATCATTATTTAAAATCTTTTTATAAGATCGTCAACATATGTTGTTATTTAGGATATAAGGCTTCATTATGTAAATTGTCCTCTTCAGTTATTGACTTATTTTTACTGTTATTATTTTCTTTCATCAACTTATTTTCCTATAGAGGAACTAAATCTGAGAAAGTTTCTCCTCTAAAGAGATTGCAAGAGGTAGTTGAATCAGATTACATTATAATGCTAAAACTGTTAAGAAAATTGTTGAGAACATAGTTCGTGCATATTTTGTGTGTTACCTAATGGTGTGAGTACTATATGAAGAATCTAATATTACTTGCAATAGTTGGAAGTCCATGAAAATCACATTTGAAAGTGGAAGAATGTAGTTAGTCTACTGTAATTTTGTTTACTCATTGTCTTGTTTTTGACAATGGAGGATGATGAATACATCGGTTACCAAATGTTATAAATTAGATTCAAGTTGTTTGATGTTGGGACCTGATTTGAACTTGAATATATTATGGCAATAAACATATACTTCATTATTTTTCCTGCAGGAGGCATTTGGATCAACTTCGGTTTCAAGAGCTCTTTAACAAAAGCAATCAAAATTAGATAATTGTGTTGTTACTCAAGTTGTGTGAGTTGCTTTCTGACTTGTGTACTGCCATTACGACATGTATTTTACTCTTCTATTAGAATATAGAGTCATAAATGTTTCAGTTTCAGCTGTGTGTAATTATCTATCAAAAATGATTGTATATGGTAGTAGAAATCTTTAATGTGCAATTATCTACCAAAATCAATAATTGAGTAAAATGTTGGTTGGCTATTCGTGTTCTTTGGTTCTTGCTTTTTTGGTCGAACTAAATTTATTTGACATAGTTTGATATTTGTGTGATGGCACAAGAAGATAATCTATGTTTATGTCTAGCAGTCTTGTATTCTTGAGTTCGACGGTGTCTCAAAAGGAAATCCTGGACAAGCTGGTGCAGAAGCGATTTTACGTGTTGAAGATGGCAATGTGGTATGTATGTTCTTTAATTATATAATAAGCTTCTAGGTTTTTTTGCCTCCTGTTAAATATAGTTCTCTCTAATCCTGAGCTTTGGTAGGTCTGGCGACTTCATGTAGGAGTGGGAATTGCAACCAATAATGTTGTTGGGTATAGTGTTTTGATTTTAGGATTGAATTATGCTCTTAAGAAAGGGTTTAAACACATTCGTGTTCATGGAGACTCAATGCTTGTGTCTGCTAGGTTTAAGTATATTAGATTTGCTAATGTATTTTAGAGGTTTCGGTAAATGGTAGGTGGCAATGCCATATTACATAGCATTGCAAGCATCCAGTTCCAGGTATTGACAATGGCCAGTTTTGAAGCAATTTTGGGAGAAAAAGTTATGTTTTTCTTAGGGTTTGTGATATATGACTTCAATTCTTTGAATGAAATGTAAATGATCTGAAGAAAGTATGATGACAACCTTTTTATATATCTATGAATATCCAAATGCTCTTTTTATTTTTTATTACAAATCATTAGATTACACTTATATTTTATATAACTGATTACATGTCGATTGTTTTGATCAATTGTTTTGATTCTAAAAGTTTTGAAGCAACTAAAGGAAGTAATAGATTTTGATTATAAAATTTTTATTTTGAAGCACTCATATTTTATATAACTGATTACATTGTCAAACTAAAGAAAGTAAGAGATTTTAATTATAGTTTGATAAATATTTAGACTATATTTGAATTAAAAACACTTATGAAATTAATAATCCAATCAATGTATAAGAATTGATGTAATCAAGAATGCTTTCATGGCGATAGAGTAATTATAACATCCTAATATCATTCTCAAATAATTCTGGTATAAGTATGAAGCGACATACTTTCAAGTACGAAGTTTTATCAACGAACACACTTGTCCGTTGGAGGAGATTCACCGCCGCCATCGACAAGCTAGTGCAGTCATAATTGGAGAAGTGGTTGCACCTAGATTGCAGCAACATGATGGTCGACTAATGCGTCCAAAGGACATAATCGCCGACATGAAAACAATGCATGGCATCCAAATAATGTATAGTAAGGCACATCAAGCCCTTGATTATGCATTGTCACTGGCCTATGGAAGGCATGAGGAAATCTTTCAATTGCTGCCATCATTCGGTTATGTGTTGGAACAACGAAATCCCGGAACGATTACTGACTTACAATGCGATGAAAATGGTAAATTCATATACTTTTTCATGTCATTGGGTGCCTCACTCAGAGGATTCCAGATGTGTATGCGTTCAGTTATTGCCGTTGATGGTACCCATTTAAAGGGTAGATTCGGGAGCACGATGTTTGTTGCAACTGCACAAGATGAGAATGAACAGGTTTATCCAATTTCTTTTGGGTACGGTGACTCGGAAAACAACCTATCATGGGAGTGGTTTTTGGATTGCTTGAAAAGTGCCCTTGACCATATAGATGATTTGGTTTTCATTTCTGATTGACATGCAAGCATTGAAGCAGAGATTTCTAAAGTGTTCCCTTATGTCACCCATACCATATGTTGCTGGCACTTTTATGAAAATATTAAGAAGAGATATCATAGAAAGGATGTTACCGCAATAATGGATAAAGCAGCCCGAGTGTACACCGAGTTGCAATATAACCAGCACATGGAAGAGTTACGCAACTTGCACCCGAATGCATATGAATATGTAATTGATGTCAGTCCATACAAGTGGTCCCATGTTCACTGCACCGACAGAAGGTATAGGGTCATGACAACAAATGCTGCAGAATGCATAAACTCATGCCTTAAATTTGCACGGCAACTGCCTATGTTGACTTTGGCAGAGTTTATTAGGAATATGCTAAAACGTTGGTTTCACGATTGTCATAGGGCTACACAATCCATGCGTCATCAGTTGACCGCAACACATCTTGTGATCCTCAAACGTGTTGAAAAGTGCAATTTTATGACCGTCAATCCAGTTAACTGGAACATATTTTTGATGAAACGGGCTGGAAAACAGTGGACCGTTGACATAGCCCGGAAGACCTGCACATGTAAAAAATTCCAAATGGACCTTCTTCCATGTTCGCACGCTCTCGCTGTCGCAAGGTACATCATACAATTTTATGTACGATTAATATTACGTAAACATCATACAATTTTATCATCGTTTTCAATGTTTTTATAGGGACCGAAACATGGATTTCACATCCCTCTGTGCGGACTACTACAAACGACAAACACTTATTGATGCATACTCGGTTCCTATTATGCCGGTTGGACATCCTTCCACTTGGATTGTGCCATCTGACATCGCTGAGAGAGTCATTTTGAATCCAAGCTCCAGGAGACAAGCAGGCCGCCCCGAGGGCTTCACGCCGTATCTCGTCTTCGGAGAGAAAATCCACGCAGAATTGTAAACGATGTCATGATGAATTGAGGCGTTATCATGATGACATTGTTATAATTTGAACTCGTATGACTTGTTAAGTAACTGAAATGCAATTGTATTTAAATATGATTTGTATATATACAAATGTAAACAATTTTATACAAATGAATCTGTAAATATACAAAAAAATTTGTAATTATACAAAGTAATTGAAACATATACAAAAGAATTGGTACGTACAATTATAATCCAAAACAATTTTGGTTTACAAATTAAATGTACATGTTGGAAATCAAATTTCTTACCAAAAGGGCATGTGATAGCCATAGATGTTGTACCCCTCCACGGAATGTCCAACATCGCCCTGTGACTGATGCCGTCTCTCCTCACGACATCGCGATAAGGCATGCTTGAATGAAAATATAGAATGCCTATAGACGTGGGCACCCCACGGGAACGCATCGAAGGCATTGAGGTCCTCTACCAACCGAAACTGCCAAACTGGAATCTTCAATCTCGCGTCCACCCCCATCAGTATCCAGTTCAACATGTAAATGAGGCACAACTTCACAGCATCGTACGCCTGTTGAAACTCTCCCTGGGTAAGAACAACCCTCAAGTCATGGAACGATACCTCATCATGTCCAGGAAAGTACCATTGATGTATGTCATTCTCAACTGCAACATACATACTCGTGTCTGGTACGACTCCAAAACATAATCCGGTGATGAGGCTAAATTCCACCTTCGAAAACCTCACCACATGGTTCCCTGATAATAACCGTATCTCATCTGTCGATCCATCATGGTCCAACTCCCGCAACAGCAGCTGATGAATAACACCACCCGAAAACTTCAGCTTCCGGTGCATCGACATGAAATGTCCGAAACAGGAGGCCATGAACCGACACCGATCCTCAACAACAAACTCTTCAGGGACTCGATTAAGTGCATCGTCTATACAGGCGAGGGCTTCAAAATGGTCGTGTAGGGTCAATTTTCCCTTGAACCAATCTCCCTTTGCAGTTTTAAGCAATTCCTTTAACCTGCTCGTCATCTGCAATGTCACAGAAACAGTACATCAGTAAACTGCAAAAAAAATAGAAAATATTCTCGATCGTTTGAAACAAATTCTTGATACTTTTAAAATATTCTCGATCCTTTGAAAAAGTTATCGATTTGTTTAAAAAGTTCTCGATCCTTTGAAAATAGTCTCGATCCATTGAAAATAATCTTGATCCTTTGAAAAACCTCTCGATTCATTGAAAAATCTTTTCGATCATTTGACAAAGTTCTCGACCCTTTGAAAAACATTCTCGATCGTTATAAAATATTCTCGATCCTTTGAAAATAGTCTCGATCTTTTGAAAAACCTCTTGATTCTTTGAAAAATCTTCTCGATCAATATAAAAAATCTCAACCCTTTGAAAAACATTCTCGATCATTTAAAAATATTCTCGAACCTTTGAAAATAGTCTCAATCCTTTGAAAAACCTCTCGATTCTTTGAAAATCTGGACCCTTTGAAAAACATTCTCGATCATTTTATAAAATCTGGACCCTTTGAAAAACATTATCGATCGTTCGAAAACATTCTCGATACTTTGACAAACCTCTCGATTCTTTGAAAAATCTTCTCGATTCGATGACAAATCCTCTCGATTGATCATTTTAAAAAATCTCGATCCTTTGAAAAACATTCTCGATCGTTATAAAAATATTCTCGATCGTTTTCCAAAATTCTCGATCCTTTCAAAATAGTCTCGATCTTTTGAAAAACCTCTCGATTCTTTAAAAAATATTCTCAATCATTTAACAAAAGCTCGATCACTTTGAAAAACATTCTCGATCGTTAGGAAAATATTTTCGACCATTCCAAACAATTTCTCAATCCTTTAAAAATATTCTCGATGCTTTTAAAATGTTCTCGACCCTTTCAGAAATAACCTCAATCGTATGATAAAATTCCTCGAATCTTTCTAAAAAAATTCTTCGATCTCGCTTGAAATATTCCCGATTTATTTTTATTTTAAAAAAAAATTCTCGATACCAAAATATTGAACCTCATTTCAAACCCAAATCAAAACCACAACCAGTGTCAACCCTAATCTACAATTTCAATTAACAGAACAAGTCTAAAATGCAATGATAAGTTATGAACAACAAATCGATAAATAAAACAAACTGAACTTACATCTGTCATCGCTGCGAAATGTACTGTGTTACCGTTCCGGTCAATAAGATGTCGATTTCCTCGCCGTCGATTTTGTGCCGTCGGTTTCTTTCTCACTGTTGCTTTTCTCAGACTCATAAAACGACAGTTTTTCTCTCTTTTCAATTTTGTCGGGGTATTCTCGTCTCTTTACGTTAAATGGTGCATTTTAAACTTACATTACTAAACTGGTGATATTTGCACAACACCCCTCTCAAATAGTGCCGTTTATTTTTCGAGCCCTATAAATATATACATAATCTTGTTATAAAAAAGAGGGAGATACAAAAAAAAAAGAGAAGGACACACATAATACATATGGCATAATAGAAAATAACCACTATAAGAGAGAGGCTAGAGAGATCGAGTGGTGTAACTGATTATTCAATAGTGAATTTGACTTGGTTGATCATTCAACCACCCGTGAACGTTTCTCCGATTATCGGAGTTTTACCATGTAAATTCGTGTCACTGATATATCAATTGCATTATTTTTCTCTTTCTCTTTTAACAGGTCATAACCAAATCCAACATTGTTGACTTTCTTAACCATCAAGAAATTGACATTGAAACATATTTATTTACTCAATACTTTCATAACCAAAACCAAAACCAAGTATATTATTTACTCGGGTTCGAAAATTTAATGGCACCTTTTTGGAGGGTTTTTGTGCAAATATCACCACATTAATAATTTTTATTTAAAAGGCACCAATTAACGTGTGGAGACAAAAATACCCCGAAATTGACTTTGTCGTTGTTAACCTGAGAGAGAAAAGTAGAGAGAGAAAAAGTGACATAGATTTCAATCGTTTTGGTTGTTGATTAATTGAATGAAATGTTAGATTAGATTTTATTTGTGGATTTGAGAATGATTATGGGTTAGGTTAGGGTTTTGGATTTATTGAACAGTTGTTGAGGAAGATGATATTCTGGGTGTCTGAGTTTTTTGTTGATGAACCTGAGCATTTTTTCGTTGTTTATGTTTTTATTTTTGAAATTAGTTAGAGTTCATTCGATCTTTTTTAATTCATATTCGAGCTTTTATTTTACACGTTCGAGAGGATTGAAATAAAATTCGAGCTTTTTTTATTTCGAGATTTTGACATACAATCGAGTTTTTATATAAAAGATCCGAGCTTTTATAAAGAAGCTCCGAGCTTTTATAAAGAAGCTCCGAGCTTTTATAAAGAAGCTCCGAGCTTTTATAAAGAAGCTCCGAGCTTTTATAAAGAAGCTCCGAGCTTTTATTTGACTGTTCGAGCTTTTGCATAAAAGCTCTGAGCTTTTATATAAAAGGTCTGATATTATTTTTAATGTCTGAGTTTTTTTGTTAATGCCCGAGCTTTTTTTATAAATGTCCGAGCTTTTTAGTACAGGCTTCAAGCTTTTTAATAAAGCATCCGAGACTTTTACTTAAAGCTCCGAGCCTTTTGTGATTACATTTCAGATTCTTTTGTGATTACATTTTCAGTCTTATAAGTACTGACTATAAAAAAAAAGTTCGACCCCCGAATGCTTCTGCGTAGCCCTATTAAACTAATTATCCAATGAAGATGCATTGATAATGTTATGATGTTTGACCCCCATTGGAGGTCTGTTAAAATAGACCTCTATGAAGAAGATGAAAGAATAAAATCTTCGAAAATTTCAAAGTAAGAGCTGATTGAAGTACAAAGACAACTTTTAAGGGCATTTTGAGCAGTTCACCATAATATGTGTCTTTTAAACATAAATTATTAAACTGGTGACATCACCGCAACACAAGAAAAAAAAAGTGACAATCCTCACCATTTCCACTCATTTACTCAATACTACCATAAAGAAAACATATTAGAACTCTAAACCAAATAATTTTGTTCACATTAACATAAACCAGAACCAAACAGAAATAGATGACCGTTACTCATATATATATAGAGAGAGAGAGATTGGTGATCGAACAAAGCCCGATCTAGTATTGGGTTTTCTAAATGATGAGAGAGAGAGGGAGAGAAAGTGGTGGTCGTTGATGTCGTCTGGGTTTAGAGAGAGAATCGGTGGTGGCTAGGGTTAGGGTTTGTGTTTGAGTTTGAGTTGGATCTTTGGTGGTGATTGAAATTGATGGAGTTTTAATTTTTGAATCCGTGGTGGAGATTGGAATCAGCGGTAGTTTTTTTAATTTTTGAAATTGATATGGCTTTGGTTGAAGTATTACACATATCCGGTGTAATAGATTTATTTTTGGAATTGTTTTTTTATTTATGGTTTGATGAACATGGATGAACAAGTTCTATGAGATTAGTATTATGCTTGATTGATTTTTTTATTTTTTGTTATTTAATTTAATTTATTAATTTTTTTAATTATGAACAAGTTCGATTTAAAATTTGTTCATATGCTTAATCGATTTTTTGTTATTTCTAATTTTTGATTTAAAATTTAAATAAAAAATAAGGGTAAATTTGTAATTTTATATAAAATTATAAGGGTAAAATGGTCTTCTCAATGTGGTCAGTATCCTTAGGGGTATTAAGGTCATTTCACGCGCCTGACATGCCAGAAAGTGTATTTTTGACGGATTCTGTTACAGAGGGCTAAAAGTTACAATTCAAAAAAACTGTGGACTAAACGCAGATTAAGACAAACTACAGGAATTAAAATATGATTTACCCTTTTTTTAATATATATTCTAATTTTATTGCATCAAAACTCAAGTAATCATAAATATGAATTAATATCATGATGAGTTATTTTGTATTATTAACAATATGCACTTAATCTCTAGAATGGATTATTAGTATATAAATATGTACGTACGGTTCCATGTATGTACGTTTTCATGTACGTGCATGCTCGTATGTGTGTGTATACGTATGCGTGCTCATGTGTGCATTTCTAAAATCATATATTTGGTTTTATAATCGGTTTTATTTCATGGATAAACATAAATAGTTTTGACAACATAATCAATTTAGAGATACCTACCTAAGATGGAGATCCCCTTTTTCTTGAAAGAAAATTCTTTTAATTTTTTGTTTGCTTTGTTTTAAATAGATCTCTATAGTCCATTTAATGGACCGTACAAGTTCAAGATTTTTATTTATTTAAATTATTTAAAATTAAAATTAAAAAGAAAAAAGAAAAGAAAAGGATGATGGTGGTATTGGCTGCTAAAAAGTTGGTTATTGATTCCGCTACTTTTGCCGCAATTTCCACCACAAAATTGGTGCAAGCTAACATAAGAAGTGTACTCGAGAAAAAGATAGATATTTAAAGGGAATTTATTTTTTTGATTTGGATTTTTTTTTTATTGATTAGAAAAAAACTAGGAAATGCTTTGGATATTTTTTTTCATAAACCAAACATATTTATTTACTCAATACTTTTATAACCAAAACCAAAACCAAAACCAAAACCAAAACCAAGTATATTATTTACTCAATACTATCTGTTAACGGGAAATTTGTTTAGGATGAGAAATCCCTGTTAACACCCTCGAGACCACTACCGCGAAAGTGGTGGTCGGGGACGGTACCGTTGATACATGACCTGATCTTGTATGAATATGAAGGAGGATGAAATTGAGGTATGAGACAAGCCATCCCGCCCGTCGGACTTCGTGCTTATAAAGTAGTGCTGGGGAGCTCGAGGTTCCCTTGCTGGTGCGAAGGGGGTGATCCTGGACCTTGTTCCTCGGTCGTGGTCGGAGCCCGTCCTGGTACCCAAAGCCTGGTTTTGGAGCCCGGTTTTGGAGCCCGATTGCTTCCTGTAATACCCCAACCTTGATAGCAAGTAAGAAGAGGGGCTTATCTAGCTCCTGTGTCGGAGATCTCGATTTCTTTCATATAGAGGATACAGGAGAGCTCCTCGACTCCCTTCGAACTGATCTGGGCGGTTTCTCTTCATCTTGATGTGCGAATTTGGCGTATAGATGAGAGGATAAGAGCGTTATGTCCAGTGGGGTAGGAATCTAGATTCGGCTCCTCTCATGTAAGAAAGATTAGAGAGCTAGGTCCAATGAGGTCAGTTCCTAGCCCGCATACACACATGCGTAACACAATAGATAATAGGAAATACACAAGTCTTAAGTAGATGGAGGTGGACTGACCAAGAGGGGAAAAAGCATCACGAGTGATTACATGCTGAAAAACCCCAAGGCAATATCCGGAGGAAGGAGGAATCTCTTCCTTATGTATATATCAAATAATGCTCCAGGGAGCTTACAAGGATGGTGAAGTAATACAACATAGTTGCTCCGGAGAGCTTACAATGGTGGTCGAATGTAGACCGATACCGGTATATTCTAGGTAAAGGTAACACATACATTGATGATGTCGAGAGATCTCTAAACGAAACATGTATGTCTTCTGTCATTGATCGGAGGCCGCTTTCTATGCCTTTTACAGTCGTATTTATAAATGGTGACTACCTTGGCGTGCAAGTCCAGGATTCTTCAATCTTCCTTTCCTTATTGAGTACGATTCTTCCTTTAATGTAGTTGATCAGATCGTGGCTAATATCTCGGAGGGGATGTGTTTGTTTCCTCTTAGGACTCTTCTTTCCTTGATAAGCGGGATTCTCTATAATAGTTGACCCCAAAGAATAGGTTGTGGAGGATATCTTGGAGGAAAATGTATTTGTTTCCTTTTTGGACTCTTTCAGTAATGACGACCATTAAAGAGTTGAATATTCTCTTTATTAATGGTGTTGATCATGTCATTAATTGGGTTGACTGCCTCCATTAATACGGTTGACCTCATTAATGGTACTTTAAATGCCATGAAAGTCAATCATCTCTTCTTACGTTGCCGAGATGAGAGCTCTAGTTCTGCTTGTCACTTTGGAGAGGTACTTCATGGAGGTTACCCGAGGTGACATTTGATATTTCTTGAGGGCGAGGTACCCTAGGATCCAATACACTGGCGGGGTCCCCAGGGGACCTCTCGATTGTCACGGAGCTAGATGTTGGTCTTCCCATGGAGCTTGTGCTAACCATGCAGGCTTCCTAGCGGGGTAGCAGGATTGGCTAGCAGGCCCTCGTAAGGTGTTTGCCATAAACAGGCGCCTTGGCTCGCTTCTTGAAGGGTGGAGAGGTACGCTCGAGTACTGCTCTTGCTACTTGATTTAACAATGCCAGGATCTACAGTAGATCTTGGCGCTTTTTGGTGACAATGAGGCTTTACGGGCTTTTTCCTTTAATGCTCGGACAGGTCGAGATTATACCTCGACGAGGCAGGAGGGCCTTTGCAAGACAAGTTCGGCATCTTGAAGGTTTCGTAGTGAAAGTAGTGATAGTGGCAAGCTCTAGGAGAGTGTCACGAGATACCTTGATGTCGGCGGACCCAGGTTCTTTCACGTCGACCTAGCTTTGGGCTTTATCTTGGCATAAGGAGCTTGACGCGGTCTCGTCGGGCTTTATTTGGTAAGCCTGGACTCGTGCGAGATGCTCAGATGGTATGGCCGGCCTCGCCTTGCTCCTGTAGGATCGCGTAGTAGCTCGACCTCGGGGACCTTGATACCCCGTCATATAAGCCCGAATTCGGACCCTTGCGGGAAGGCTGGGAAGTGGAAAATTCTTCTTTGGTCCCTAGCCAAATTTTACTATTAACACTATCATAAAGCAAACATATCAGTACTCTAAACCAAATAATTTTGTTCACATTAACATAAACCAGAACCAAACATAAATAGATGGCCGTTACTCATATAAAACTCACAACATCTTAGGCTTCTCCTCTAATCTCAATTCCACCACTTATAATACCGATTCTTCTTCTTCTTTCTGTTTTTTTAAGGCTTCTCCTGTAAATTCAGACATGGTTCATTATGGAATAATTGAAGATGAAAACTCAAAACTTTTCTTGAACTGAAATTGGTGTCGTAAATAGTGCACATCTAATTATACAGTGGCTGCCTAGTCTTGAAGTAATGAGAAACCGTTTCCTGCGTGAAGAGCAGCCTCGATAGTTTGAAATGGAGCATTAAGCTCACGAGCTGAATACTAATTTGTACATATCCATCACATCAGCTTCCATAATTTACAAAAAGAGAATATGGTAATTTAAATCAATTAATTTTAAAAGTTATATTTTACTTTGATCCATGCCCTCTAAAATCTCAAATATATAACCATAATTGAAATCTCATATTTTAATTCATATGTTACTTCTTACACCAATTAGCTTTTATATTTGCATTTCTATATATTCATCGGTAATGAATAAAATCATTAGAAATCGGTAATAAAACTGGATCGATAATGTGTTTTTTGTGCCAAGTGATTGATGTATTGCTTTTTTTTTTTTACTTATTAAATATGTATGAAAATAATTAGTGTTTAATATAAATGATTGGTTTTTTAAAGTATACCACACTCTGAAACAGTTTTCTCAAGATTGAAGATTCTGGACACATGGGCTATGTGTTTGTCTAAATCAAAACGTTAATCGACGAGATTAAACATGTGTTTTGATAGCCAAAAGTTGTTGGTGTCTCTTCGTAAATTATTTCCAATCCCAATCTCATTTTTGGGTTCACATTAGATTTGATTCTCTAATCTAGTGGCCAGGTAATAATCCCTTCCAAGTTCCAAATGGGATTATATGTATGGGATATTATTGATTTAGTCCCTATATTTTTTTGAATTATCTATTTTTTACTCATTTATTCGTTTTTCACTGAACAGATCCCTATCTTTTTAATAACCGCTCAAATTGGTCCCTCTTACCCGTATTTTGACGGTCAACCGTTTTAAAAAACGTAAAACGACATTTTTACCATAGACTTTAAAATTCTTAATTTTATTTATAATTATATATTAATTTTATTAATCTAAACCCAGAAATATATCTGTTGACGTTGATTTCTGGATATGCCAACAAGGATTGGATTTCGGCTATCTATTCAAAGAGAAAGAGATTAGAGGAAGTAATTAAAGGCACAAGTTTTACGTGGTAAAACTCCGATGACCGGAGAAACGTCTACGAGTGGTTGAATGATCAACCGAGCCAAAATCCACTATGAATTTATGATGTTACAAACTCTCGATCTCTCTTTCTTCTCTCTGTATTTTTTCTATTGATTGTTGTCTATCTTTTTTGGTGAGATTATGAGTCTATTTATATGTTGATAGAGCCCTAATCTGCTTTGTACAAGTAATATATCTTTGTATTTAATTTATAATTATTTGTTTGCTTGAAGCTGATTGTCTTCTTTCCCGTTTCGGAGTCTTGTATTGGAATCGAATGGAATTCTAGTAGTGCAGTCTGATTTGGACTTGTTTTCTTATAAGAACGTAGTATTTTTAAAGAAATAAAGTTGTTGCCTGATTGGGAACCCTTCCAGCTCAGTATTCTGTTTTCTTTAGGATTCCTTGATATAGATATCTTCGTGTATCCTTATGACTTGATCCACGTGAACTACGCACTGGGGCTTTTATTTGATTTTCGTCATGCTTGTCCCGAGTAAGAGCAATACTTGCTGGTCCCGAGTAGCGTCTTTTGATCCTGAGTAACATCGTTTGATCCCGAATAGTAGCGTCATTTAACCAGTCCCGAGTGTCGTTAGCTGATCCCGAGTAATATATGATATCGATTGACCCTTAGTGGGTTTTGTTCAATATCTGCTTACTCAGGTTCTCTTATTCGATGATGTCTTGTAGGATATTTTGAGTGCCTATTCGGATGTCCACCTGACAATTTATCCTCTTTGTTTGGTGATGTGTTCATGCGATAAAATTCACATATGACAATACCCCTTTAAAATATTTTTGCTGAACAAGGTTTGTTCGGGCATAAATATTTTAATTAGTTATCAATATCCTTTCAGTATCCGAGTAAATATCTTGTCATAATGACGTGTTTTAATGACGACCCTGCAAATTCGATTTGTCTCCTTTCGCGAGATCTTTAATGACGACGACGTTTTGGAGTTTCTGACGGTGAAAGATAGCTCTCCTTCTGACACGTGTCTCTTTCCTCTTCGTTTTTCGATATTATTTATAAGAAACAACCTGCTTGTTTCCCCGTGCGCCGCCTACGTCATCAATCATTATCATTGTTTTTTCTCACCTTGAGATCTAGGGTTTCGTGCTTTATTTCTTTAAATTCTTCACTCAACAGAAGAAATTTCTTAAACCCAAGTTTCTTAGCAGAAAAAATTTCTTGAACCCAGATTTCCTTAAGCAGAAGGTCGTGACTTTTCATTGAAGATCTTGCACCAGACTTTATTCAGGGTTAGTTTTTAATGGAGCCATCTTCCCGTCATCATCTTTTTAATGTTGCTCTTGATGCATTAGAACGTGGGGATTTCCAGTTATTTTATTGTATTATAAGATTACTGGGGGGAAATCCCTGTAGATGAACCTCCATTTTTAGAAGTTGATGTTTTGAGACTTCACATTGACGTCACTTTTATCCTTGTATCGAGTTCTTCATCTAGTTCTGATTTTGATATTTCTGACCACAGGGTACCTCTTCGAAGGATGGGAAAACATCAAAGTATAAGTGCAGTCCGCAAACACAACTCAGGCAATATTCTGATCAGGGAGCAGACTGTCAACGAGAACGACGTTGAAGAGGCGTTCATGGCGTCTCGTCTTACTTTTCCTGCTGAAAGCCTGAGTGGGTTTGACACCGAGCCGAATGTGGTCAGGTCAGATGAGATAATGAATTATCGCTCCCGATTCGATTTTCCTAATCCAGTCACTCTGATTCCAGTGGGTGATAGAGCTGTATGGAATCCTCCCCCGGGTATGGTGGCGATCTATGGATCCATGCTCTGTTGCGGCGTCACTCTTCCCTTCCAGCCATTCATTGCCTGGTTTTTGGCTGAAGTAGGGATTGCTCCGGTTCAACTGGCCCCGAATAACTACAAAATTTTGATGTGCCTGTGGCACATGTTTAACCGGATGAACTTATCGCCGCCATCCCCGAATGAAATCAGACACTTCTTTACGCTGAGGCAATAGGGCAAGTCGAGGACTTACTTCCTAATGTCTAATTCGCCAGATTGCTGGGTCCCTAAGGGGATAAAAGTGAGCCGGGAAGCTGATATCTCTGATGATCTTAAAAAGAGGAGTTTTATATGGGGGTTTCCTACGTCCAACAAGTTCTGAAAGAACAGTTGGTTTTTCGTCGGAGGGAGTCTAGGGCTAGAAGTCACAGTTTCAGCTGGGGATACTTGGACGGTGTTGAAGGTCCCCTGTTTCATCTGTTCCCCCGAGATTTAAACAAGAAGAAAATCGAGTACAGTGATGCGGAGCTGACCAGAATTGCTCGGGCAGCGGTTCGCACATTGGAGAAGATGAGCAAGACTTATCTCTTCGTTGAGTCGAAGATGATTGAGTTCGGCTTCTTTGAAAAGATTTCGGGCCAACGTAGGCGATGTAAGCGATTTTTGCAACCTTTTCATTTCATTATATATTTTTTGTTTTGTATTCTGACGCGGCTCATTTTTCCTCTTTAAGTGTTTGATATGGACGTCGTCTGCAATCTTCAGGCTCGCCAAGTGAAATCAATTATTCAGGCGAGTTGGAAAGAGGCTTCTTGTCAAGGCAATGAAGGCATCGCCCTACCTGAGTCCGACGAGGAGTTTGATGCAGTTGAAGAACAATTTCCCGAAGATGTCCTTGAGGACGTTTTTCAACCAACAGTGGGGGGAAACTAGTGGTCCAAGTGGCCCGACCGATACTCAGCTGCCTGAAGATCGATAAGGGCAAAGTGAAGGTCTCGGTGAGGAGCATGCAGAGCTGACTGACGTTAGTGATGGAGGTAATACCTCTGCGGGACAGGTGCCTCTAGGTCCCAAATTTTTTGAAGCCTTCCAGGATGATACTCAGGAGGATCTCGCGGCTGATCTGAGCTTACACCGTTCTCGGTGTGAGAAGCAAAAAGTAGTCAGCTCCCTGACTCGCCCACTTAAGGTCCCTCGGGTGGTCTCATTCATTGATTCCAACGATGAATATACTGTGGATGAGATTCCCCCGAGCGTTGATGCTGGAGCGTCAACGAATACGGCTGCTTCAGAATCGAACAAGGGTTTGGCTACCCCGAGGTTAGAAATCTAGGGGCTGAATCCTTGGGGGTTCCTTCATATCCTTCTCCCCAGGATATGCTGCGGAAGATGTCATCTGGTCGGGCTTTTATCGGAGACGACCGTTGGAGATGTTTAAAAAGATGGCTCTCTGACTGACCGTCTTCAGAATTTCTTCAACATTGCATCTTATGTAAGTTACCCTTTATTGTTTTGCTTGTTTGCCCGATTTTTAGATTTTTAATTAAACCTTTTTGGTAGATGGTGGCTGAATTCGCTAGGCTAGTTCAGACGCAGCAATAACAAGTCGATCGAATAAGGCGTCTGGAAGCTCAGCTAAAGGAAAGTGAGGATCAGCGTGCTCGGGTCGAAACGGCTTATCAACAGGAGGTTGGTTCTGCATAATTTTTTACCGACCACTGTTTGGCAAAGCAGATGGAGGCCTAGGAAAGAGCTTCTTCGGCAGAAAAGAAAGCAACATTACTTCCGAATTTATTGTCTTCTACCCAGGAATCAATGCTTAAGGCCGAGCAGGAAGCAGAGCAGTCTAAGTCGGCGTATGAGTGGAAAATTGAAGATCTAGAGTGCCAAGCGTTGACAGTCGAATCCTTATCCCGATAGGCCAGGCTGGAATTTGAAGTACAAAGGGTGGATCGTTTCAAAAGATCCCTTGCCTAAGATGCTCTTCTCCTTTTGGAGTTTCAACGAGGGTTGGTTTTAGCTGGCGAATTCTTTAAAGTCAAGAATCGGGCAACTGAGAAGGCCCAAACCAATTGGGAGCTGTCAATCAAACATCATGTGGATCGGTCATTGGAGTCTCTTCAAACTCAGATGAAGGAATAAAGAGCTTACTGCCATAGCCGAGGTAAAGAGCCTCATCCTATGCATTTAGATTCTATCAGAACACTCGCTGTCGACCTTCTATACCAGTCAAGAGTTGGTCATGAAGCGTGTGGAGCCTGATGTCGGGCCGATTCTAGGAGAGGATTACAGCCAATGGATGGATGACTCAGTCGACATAATTGCTTGGCCTTCTAACGAAAGTCTGCTCCGTGAATACGAAATGGTGCCAGACCTGAGTATTGGCAAGGGGTCCAAATCCTCACAATCCGGATTTTTGTATATAGGATTTTTGTAGATTTTTTAATTCGTTGTAAAGAATACAGTAATAATTCTTTTGAAAGATTAATAAAATTCCGAGTAGCTTTTCTGAATCTGGTATTTTGATTCTATTGCTCGTGAAATTTCTTTACTGTTACCGAGTATGTTATCCAACTTTAATTTTCGGGTAACTTCACCGAGTATCTTATTAAATCGGTTGTTTTTCGAATAGCTTTGATCGCCAAGTATCTAATTAAACTGGCTTTTATAATCTTCATGTCAAGTATCTTATTAAACTGGCTAACTCTGATGTTTGGGTAACTTCACCGAGTATCTTATTAAACCGGTTGCCACCCGAATAATGCCAAGTATCTTATTAAACTGGCTATTTGTAATCTTCATGCCAAGTATCTTATTAAACTGGCTAACTCTGATGTTCTGGTAACTTCACCGAGTATCTTATTAAACTGGTTGCTACCCGAATAATGCCAAGTATCTTATTAAACTGGCTCTTTGTATTAGTAACCGTGTCATCTTAAAACAGACAAGTTTATACTTGTGTTTCATACACGGTTGTTACCCGAACATTACATCATGGCTCACCATAATCATATGCTCGAGTCCTTACACATTATCAAGGATGTCTCCCCAGTTTTTATGTGCAAGGGTTTGCTGAATCGTTAAGTTTTTTGAATTGCTTAACACAGCTATGCATTTCACTGGAATTTTTCCCGATAGCGTCCCGAGCTGGTGCATCGGGTGTGCCTTTTTGCGAAGGTCATTTGACCTTGCTAGAGAAAAGAACAAATAATTTAAGGATAGAAAATTTTCAGATATTATGCATTGCATGGTAGGGGTAAAACCCCTCCATTGGGTCTTGCAATCCAGTATGCTCCATGACCAACTATTCCTTCGACTTTGTACGAGCCTTCCCATTTGGCAGCCAGGGAACCTGTAACTTTATTTTTTGTGTTCAATGACACCTTCCTAAGTACCAAGTCTCTTAGCTGGAATTTTCTGACCCGAATGTGAGAGTTATAGTGGCGAGCAACTCTTTGTTGATATGCCATATTTCGTATTCGGGATTTCTCCCTTTTTCTCTTCTAGCTCATCTAGACTTTGTAATAGCATATCAACGTTCTGATCTTCATCGTATAGCCTGACCCGGGGTGACGTGTATGACGTTTCTATAGGAATAACAGCTTCTGTTACAAACGCTAAAGTGAATGGAGTTTCTCCTGTTGAAGTTCTCGCTGTTGTACGATACACCCATAACACTTCGGGAAGCTTTTCAACCCAGCTTTCTTTCTTGGCATCTAGCTTTGCTTTGATTGTGTGCTTGATGATTTTGTTCACTGCTTCCACCTGCCCATTTGTTTGAGGGTAGGCAGGTGTGACATAGTAATTGGTAATCTGATACTCTTTGCACAGCTGTCTGAATCTCAGGTTGTCGAACTGGGTACCGTTGTCTGTAATTATAGTGTTTGGGACTCCAAACATATAAAGTATATTCTTTTTCATGAAATTTGTGGTGTTTGCTTCAGTGATGTGCACTAATGCTTCAGCTTCTACCCACTTCGTGAAATAGTCAACGGCTACTATTGCATACTTCGCTTCACCCCCTATCCCGACTGGCATTGGGCCGATTAGATCCAAGCCCCACATGGCAAATGGCCATGGGGACGTGAGGTTTCTGAGCTGCTCAGGGGGCTGTCGGATGTTATTAGCAATTCTTTGGCAAGTATTGCAATTTTCTGAACACTGATGTGCATCTGAGAATAGAGTAGTCCAATAATAGTCTTGCCTGAGTACCTTGTGTGCCAAACTTTTACCCCTAGTGTGGTTTCCGCAAAATCCTCCATGGATTTCCTGTAATTTCTGATATGCATCTTCCTCTGATACACATCTTTGTAGTGTTCGGGAATACCCCATTCTGTATAGTTCTCTTCCAACCAACATGTATCTGGTTGATCTATACCTGATGCGTTTTGCTTGTAAGGGATCTTCCTTGAGCACGCCTTCATCTAGGAACCTTTTTAGCTGAGTCATCCAACCATCTGGCGGTGTTCGGATTTCTGAAATTTCTAAGTTTCTTGGTTCAGCAGTGCTTGGTTTAAAGAGATGTGCAACCAGAATAGTCTTTGGCCTGATTATGGTTGTTGCTGACGCTAGCTTGGACAATGCGTCTGCCTTTTCATTCTCCTCCCTGGGGATCTGGGTAATCTTATATTCTTTAAATTTCTAGAGGAGCTGTTTCGTAATGTCACGGTAGATTATCATGCCTTCATCCTTGGCTTGGTACTCGTCTAGAACTTGGTTGACAACTACCTGTGAATCACTGAATATCTCAACCTCATCTGCCCCGAGAGCTATGCAGACTCTGAGTCCAGCTAGTAGCGCCTCATACTCGGCTTGATTATTGGTTGCTTTGAAGTCGAACCTCATGGCACACTCGACATCGTCTCCTTCTGGAGTGCATACTACAATCCCTGCCCCGCTGCCATGAGTGTTTGAAGAGCCATCAACATACAATTTCCATATGAAGCTTTTACCCAACATCTTTTTTGCTTCCAGGTTCGGTTCTGTGAATTCTGCTATGAAATCTGCCACTGCTTGCCCTTTGAGAGATGTCTTGGGGATGCAGTGGATATCGAATTCACTTAGCTCGATTGCCCATTTGGTTAATCTCCCTGAAATCTCAGGCTTCTGTAAAATCTGCTTCAATGGGTAATCGGTGAGAACCTGGATTGTATGAGCCTGAAAGTATGGCCTTAGCTTTCTTGCTGCTGAAACTAGTACCAGAGCCATCTTTTCTACCTGTGAATATCTGGTCTCAGTTGGTAGAAGTGCCTTGCTGGTGTAGTACACTGGCTTTTATATTCCATCTTCTGTTCTGACTAGAACTAAGCTTGCTGCCAGTTCTGTAATTGACAAGTACAGTTGGAGTGTCTCCCCCATCTGAGGTTTTGAAAGGATGGGAGTCTGTCCTAAGTATTCTTTAATTTTTAAGAATGCGTGCTCGCACTCTTCATTCCATTCAAGTCCTTTCCCTTTTCTAATTACTTTGAAAAGGGGTGCACATCTGTCAGTGGCTTTTGAGATGAATCTTCCTAAGGAAGCCAAACATCCTGTTAGGCGCTGTACTTCTTTGAGTGTCCTCGGTGAAGTCATTTTCTGCAGGGCCTAGATCTTCTCAGGGTTGACTTCGATTCCTCTTTGATAGACTTGAAAACCCATGAATCTTCCTGAAGGAACCCCGAATAAACACTTGTTCGGATTTAGCTTCATTTGGTATCTCCTCAAGACATCAAATGTTTCCCGCAGATCTGAAGTATGTTTGTCTGCTATGATGCTCTTGGTCAGCATGTCATTAATGTATACTTCCATGTTCCTTCATTTTTACCGTGAAATTTTTTTGTTGACCAACCTTTGATAAGTTGCTCTTAAGTTTTTCAATCCGAAGGGCATCACATTATAGCAGTATAAACCTTGATCAGTTGTGAATGTTGTTTTTTCTTCGTCAGCCTTGTTCATCTTGATCTGGTTATACCTTGAGTAAGCATCCATGAAACTGAGTAGCTCATGGCCTGATGTAGCGTCTACCAACTGATCTATCCTCGAAAGTGGAAAACTATCTTTCGGGCATGCCTTGTTTAGATCTGTCAAATCTACGCACATCCTCCACTGTCCATTCTTCTTTGGACGAGGACTACATTAGCCATCGATTGAGGGTAATTGACCTCTCTAATCGATCCTCCAGCGAGTAGCTTCTCTACTTCCTGTTTGATCGCCTGCCTTATTTCAAGATTGAATGATCTTCTCTTTTGTATCACCGGTTTTGCATTCGGGTCTACTGTGAGACTGTGAGATAGTGAGATATTATTTGGACATCTATCCCGACCATGTCTTAATGACTCCAAGCAAACACATCCCTGTATTCTTTAAGTAGATCAATGAGGCTTTGTTTGACTCTTCCTTCCAGGTTAGCCCTAATCTTGACCTTTTTGTCTGGTTCATCTTCTTTCAAGGTGATTTCTTCAACTGGTTCAGTTTTGGATTCGTTCGACTCTTCTCTTGGATCGAATTCGAATGATAGTGGCTTTTCATTTTGACTCGGCTGTGTTATAGTGCAAACCTGTTCATTCTTGTCCTTGTATATTGACAGGTTAGCTCTTTGGGCTATCTCTTGGGATCCCTTAACTATCCCGACCCCCTGTTCGGTCGGGAATTTCATCATTAAGGCATAAGTGGTTGTTACAACCTTAGTTTTATTCAGGAATGATCGTCCTAATAGTGCATTATATGGCCAATTCTTCAAGTCTACCACCACGATGTCAAGCAATACAGTTCTCTGGCAAGGTGCTACTCTGATCTTCACAGGTAGCTTTACCGTCCCGAGTGACCTGACCTCAACTCCCCCGAATCCTCTGAGTGGGGTATGGAAGGGTTGTAGGTCCTTTCGGTCTAACCTGAGTTGATCGTAGACAGCTACATTGAGAATATCTGATGAGCTTCCATTATCTATCAGGATTCTCCTGACTTTCCGGTGACCAATCCGGGCACTTATGACCAAGGCGTCATTTGGTCGAACATCGATGCCATGTGAGTCTGCTTCTGTGAATGTTATTAGGTCCCATCATTCCTTTACCCTCTTCAGGTCTGGCTCAATCGAGTTTACATCAAAGTTATTTCTTGCTTCTACTGTTTCTCTGATTTTCTGAGTTCGTTCTCGGTTACTTCTTCTAGTGGATGGTCCTCCAAAGATCGTATGTATTACTTGTTTGGCCTCTTGACTGGCCCTTTGATTTCGACCAGAGATCGATCCTGATCTCTTTCTTTGCTTCTGATTTTTTATCCCTTTTCAAGATCACATCCTGTAGATGTCCTTCCCAAATGAGGGTTTCTATGTAATCTCTGAGCTGGTACCACTTGGAGGTCTCATGACCGGTTTCCTTGTGGAACCTGCAGTATTTGGTTGTGTCTCCCCGAGCCAACTGAGATTGACGGCGTGGCTCTTGTACTATATTCTTTGTTTCCAGAATGGCTAGGATTTCTTCTTATTTTTTCTGAAGAGGGGTGTAGTTGGCCTACCTGCATTGGTATTTTTCCGTGGTCTGTTCGGCGTTACGCCCATTACCCCCGTCCTT
This sequence comes from Dipteronia dyeriana, assembly GCA_032871835.1. Taxonomy (NCBI): domain Eukaryota; kingdom Viridiplantae; phylum Streptophyta; class Magnoliopsida; order Sapindales; family Sapindaceae; genus Dipteronia; species Dipteronia dyeriana. The sequence goes on along the minus strand of CM065300.1, from coordinate 70,189,545 downwards.
GCTATTTTCTTTATCGTTTCCTTTATGTTTTCCCTTCTGGTTCTGAACCTTGGACTCAGTGTCCTTCTGTTCAGGTTTTTCCCCATGCATGTAGCATCCTCCCGTGGCTAACTCTTCTTCCTCGGCCAGTGCATATCCTCCTGCCATATCCATAATGTCTGCATATCTGGTCAGTCGGGCTTTTCTTAAATCAAAAGATAGCTGTCAATTCTGCAGGTTGTTGATGAATGCAGCGATTATTGCTTTATCGTTTGCACAACCAATTTCTGATACCGCTTGGCCAAATCTCCCTAGGTATTTCTTTAAGGACTCATCTTTCCTTTGTTTTATTTGAGAAAGGTAAGACACTGACTTTTTCCTGTGAACATTACTCAGAAATTGCCTTGAGAAGCTCCTGCTCAGTTCACTGAAACTTCTGATGCTTGCTGGGGGCAATCTCCCGAACCATCTCGAACCCATATCTCCCAGAGTTTATGGAAAATTGAGACATAGTAAGGGATCACTGTGGGCATACTGAGCCATGGCACTTTTATAGCGTCTCACGTGCTCATTTGGATATGTATCTTTCTTAAACTGCTCTACGTGTGGCATCCTAAACCTTCCCGGGAATGGGGTTTATAAGATTTCCCTCGTGAATGGACTGTCAGAATCGTCATCAGATAAATCGTTATACCCATAACGTCTGACCAATGCATCCATCTGTCGTCCATTGTTCTCGACTTCTCGAATTAAGCTTTGGATTACGACGTCTCTGCCTCCCACTGGACTTCCCCAATGGTTGAACCGCGGGATGATTGTCAGTCCTTTTTCTGGCTCTTCACTCTGATGTCAGGTTTCACGTATGATTTTGTGATGACTCTTACGATAGTGCTGATCGCTGTCTTCAGAAGACGATCGATCCCGGTGTCTGTCATGTTTGCGGTGTCTAACTCGGGCTGTCTGATCCTGGTTCTGCTTCTGGCGTGGTTGTTCCTCTTCAGGTGTTTCACGTCCAGCCTGTTTGATTGGAATAGGGTTCCTTCCAACTTCTGGTGTATTTATTTCTGGCCCTACTACCACATAACGAAGCCTTGCAAGTGGGAGGTTAGGAGTTGGTGCTTCTGTAGCCAGTAGATCAACTTCTTCCTTTGCTGCGTCTGCCACCAATTGCTGCAACGCTTCCCGGAAACGTTGAGTCAGATCTCCACTGGTTAGAGGAACTTGATGGATCCCCGCCAGGAATGTAGGTTGGTTTTCTGTTGTTGCAGTGAGATCCCGTGAGATACTGCCAACATGGAAGTTATCCAGAGATTTTTAGACATCCCCGGAATTGCTTCTACTTTCTGCCATCGCTTTTGATCAAATCGGAGGTTCAAGCCCCTATTTCTAGCTCCAATTGTTGACGTTGATTTCTGGATATGCCAACAAGGATTGGATTTCGGCTATCTATTCAAAGAGAAAGAGATTAGAGAAAGTAATTAAAGGCACAAGTTTTACGTGGTAAAACTCCGATGACAGGAGAAGCGTCCACGGGTGGTTGAATGATCAACCGAGCCAAAATCCACTATGAATTTATGATGTTACAAACTCTCGATCTCTCTTTCTTTTTTCTGTATTTTTTCTATTGATTGTTGTCTATCTTTTTTGGTGAGATTATGAGTCTATTTATATGTTTATAGAGTCCTAATCTGCTTTGTACAAGTAATAGATCTTTGTATTTAATTTATAATTATTTGCTTGCTTGAAGCTGATTGTCTTCTTTCCCGTTTCGGAGTCTTGTATTAAAATCGAATGGGATTCTAGTAGTGCAGTCTGATTTGGACTTGTTTCCTTATAAGAACGTAGTCTTTTTAAAGAAATAAAGTTGTTGCCTGATTGGGAACCCTTCCAGCTCAGTATTCTGTTTTCTTTGGGATTCCTTGATATAGATATCTTCGTGTATCCTTATGACTTGATCCACGTGAGCTACGCAATGGGGATTTTATTTGATTTTCATCATGCTTGTCCTGAGTAAGAGCAATACCTGCTGGTTCCGAGTAGCTCCTTTTGATCCAGAGTAGAAGCGTCATTTAACCAGTCCCAAGTGTCGTTAGCTGATCTCGAGTAATATATGATATCAATTGACCCTTAGTGGGTTTTGTTCAATATCTACTTACTCGGGTTCTTTTATTCGATGATGTCTTGTAAGATATTTTCTAAGTGTCTATTCGGATGTCCACCTAGGAATTTATCCTCTTTGTTTGGTGACGTGTTCATACGATAAAATTCACATATGACAATATATTTTCTTATCGGTTAAGAAAATCACATTCTTTCCTACCGGTCACCACCAGGCATATGCTTCCCTAACACCCATATTCCCCTAATCCAAAATCCTATAATTTCGAAATTATTAGTTAATGCTATTGCATTTCGAAATTAATAACTTTTCAAATACACTAACTGGATATATTCTTTGTTTAATGACAAAGACTTGTTACTGATATGATTCGGGTTGTAAACAAATTTAAAGCCGACTTCGGAGGACAAATTGTTTCTCTGGAGCGTGTGCAACATTCCTCAGACCACGTTCCTCACAGGTTTCTTATACTGCATCATTATCAACACCAAAACCATCTCAAATCATTATCAACACCATCATCTAATCATCATTGAAGAACTAATTCCCAGTCACCACCACTCCAACATCACCCACACAATCAAACCCGGAACCGAACCGGACCACATCAACACAAAACCCAGAACCGAATCACGCCTCTACCACCAAATCGAACCCAAAACCACCACTAATACACAAATCGGTTCACCACGAAATCATGCCCTGAACACCACCAAATCGAACCTAGAACCACCGCCAAAAGCAAATCGAACCACCAGCCACCCAACCCCACGAATCCAGCCTCTCAAACCCACGAATCAACCATCAAGTGAGAGAGAGAGATGAAATCGAAACAAATCTGGAATGCTTCGATCTTCAATAACATTCTCTTACATTTTCTAACTCTGAGCATGGAATGAAGGAAAAATCGCGGGGCACTAATCTTTTGAATAACACCTGAAAAAAGGCTGAGAGTAAGGTCTCTCCCATATCCATGGATTGGTTTTGTTGGTGGAAAGAAAGGATTATCACACATAAAGAAGACGGTGAGAGCAAAGAAAGAGATGTTGTTTTTTAATTTTTAATTTTTTAATTGTTCTTTTTGTTTATAATTTTTTAATTTGTATTTATATATTAATTTAATTATTATATATATATATATTAATTTCTGTATTGACACGTGTCATACTAATGTTTAAAGATAAAAATACCATTAGAACCGTTTAATTTGACTAACGGTTGACTCACAGAAGACGAAATTGAACGGTTTTTAAAAACATAGGGATCGATCAAGTGAAAAATGAATAAATTAAAAAAAAAACATAGGAACTGAATCAATAATATCCCTTTTATATATATATATATATATCCATTAATCACACGAATTAGGATTACCAAATGAAATTATGCACCCACTCTAATTGCTTTGTTTTTTTTTTAAGAAAGAAAATGGTTAGCAAATGACAGCTACACCACCATTAATTCTAAAGTTTATAATTAATTTCTTTGTTTCATTATTCTTTAGCCAAACTGTTTTCATGAACATTGAACTGAAACTTTTGATCAAAATAATGACTTTGACGATGTTGACTACGTCTACGAGATAACAATTAAAAAACATTCAGCTTAAAACTTTTAATTTTATTCTTTCTACTTTAAAATTATAATAAGTCAAAAAGCAAATTTTTAATGTATATATATATATATGGAAGGCATACCTTAGTGATTATGAACACGAGTTGTCGATATAAAGTATTTTCAGATGATGAGATGCATCCCGGCATGTTGATATAGTAAAAGTTTGTTGCTTTTTGCCTCTCCATTTCATAGGTTTTCGGAGACATTTTTGTCTTGCAGCTTATCAACAATGAAAATTATTATTATGGTTACCTCTCTAAAGGGTAGACCACATTCAGTTCAAGTTTGAAGCTGTCTCTATAAACCCTTGAAGAAAATAATAATAATTATTATGAGTTATTTTAATGTTGATAAATAAAACTGAAAATAATGAAAACTTGCTTCTAATATTGAATATTACAAGTACTTTTAATATCTTCTTCTCCAATAATTTAGAAAGTGACAGAATATCGTTTATGGCAGGGTGAGGGTACCCTAGATGTTGGATGAGAAAGGAATCAAGAAAGCTCTATATATGTTTGAGCAATTGATTCTTATATATGTTACAAACCACCAACAAAGACTTGCTAACATTCATGATTTGGTCTTGTTTTTAGTAACTACAAATAGTGAGAGCTTTGTGTAATGGTAGTACCAGAAATATGATTTTAATGACGGACCATAGTGATCACGCAAAGCAAAAATTAATATATAAAGTCACTCAACACAAATATATTAATACTGAAAAATTAAGTTATTAAAAAATAAAATAAGCAGCACTGACAAGGTACGGAATATGGCATGTTCAATTAATACCATGATGTGTAAAATCGGGTTTATCTCACAAGTGCAAAAATCGTAGATTCATATACCGTAAATACGAGTTCGTTCCACCTGAATTGTGAGATTATCGGTTAAAATAATTAAACTATTACATGCAGAACTCTAAATCAAGTTTGTTTGAAAGTTATTTGAGGGAAAATTAAACTTCATTAAAGTAATACAAATTAAATTCAGCAACATGAAAGAAATAAGCAAGAAAATGTATAGGAATAAGATGGGTTTAAAGTATAAGACACTATGGAATTAATGCAACCATTTAATCAATTAAACACCCTATAGAATATCACCAAATCCCAAACACCCTGTTATCAAACCAACCAAATTGCTAATATTTGTAGTATAAATAGATGTGAGAGATTGCAAGCTAGTCATCTCGATTGGACTTTCAGTTTAGATTGATATATGGTGTGTTTTGATTGGAATTTAGATGAGCAGAGTTAAAACATTTTTTTTTACAAAGTTTTCTGTTTTTCCTTTCACTCCATTTTGACACTCTTTGAAATAATAAGTCTATGTTAATAAAAATGTAATTGACAATTTCAACTGTCTGTTTAAAGAAAAAGTATGAGAAGTTTGAGAATAACTTCAAGCTTCTATAATGGGGGTTTTGCAAAGAAAGAATGAGTGATGAAATGCTTTGGAAATTTATGTAACTAATTCTCATAAACAAATTTTGAGTTATACCATATTATAAATGGTGGCTATATTGCCACATGTGAAAATATTAGCCACACGCTTTTTTTTTTATCAAAACATTTTAGTATTATTACCCATAATTGAAATTACTAAAACACATAAGAGGATTTACGGTGGTGTATTGTTTTGAGATTTTAATGGATAATTTTAGGACGTAAGGATTTTATAGATTTGTAAGACTATTAGGATTATTAGGATAATTAGGATTATACTTTTAGATTATTATGATTATATGGACTAGACTTTTAGAATTCTGAAAGAGTCTTTGGATTTTATTTATAGACTATTAAGATTATCTTGACTTTGTTTCATGACTTTTTGGAGTTTTGTAAATGTAGATTTTCATGAGTCGATTGTACTATTCAATTTTCTTCACACATTAACAAATACCCACACCTAATATGACACCCAATATGAATGTGTGGTTGTGATTGAACACCCTTAACTTCTAATTTCTAGACGTTCTTACTAGAAAATCACTATATATATATATTAGTAAAACATCTATATCTTATCCACACTAGTCATTGCAATTTATGTATAAATAAACCATTATTTACACCTATCAAAGAAGAATGAATAATAGTAAAGATGTCACGGTCATGAATCATTATTTAATATCTGTTCAATGAAATTTAAGTTTTTTTTAAAAAAAAAAAACGAAGTAAAGTTTCTGCTTTACTCTACCCTCCTATCTCCAATCTCCCGTCACCTATCACCCATCCATAGACCACAACTTGTCCAAACTAAAGATGATTTTGAGGAAGAGAGAAAAGTCTAAAAAGTATAGAGGGAGATGACAAGACAATTTTGATAAAAGTCTAAAAAGTCTAGAAAATTTATTTTATCATGAAATCCTAAAAATCTTGACCTCAATCCAATACCTCCAGACAATTTGTTGCCTCTTGAAAGTCTAGATCCAATATCACAAGACAATATAGACTTTTTTAAAAAAAAATCTTAAAAGTCTTGATCGAATATCATCAGACTTATCTAACTTGTTAAAAAGTCTCAATCCAGTACCACTAGACTTTTACTTTTCCAAATTGTCTAATAAAATATTGAAACAATATACCCCCTTTAAATGATAAATCAAAATCTTTTTACATAATTTAATTTACAGTTAAGTTGTTTATATAATGTCAGTTCATAATAAAGAACATAAAAGATTAAAAAAACTCAATATTGTATTTTATTTATTTATTTTCGTTTAGATAGTAAAACAGTGAAAAAAGAAGAAGAAAAGAAACGGAAACTAGTTGTTGATAATTTGATTTGAGGTTAATCCTAAAATTTTGAAAAAAAATATCAATTTGAGGTGTACATACAATATCATTGGGTGTAAATATCTCATCACTCTTTAAAAAATTCTAAAGATATTTTATTTTATTTTTTTAAAATTATCCTTTTTATCTTTTAACACCCCATCGTGAAAACCTAATTTTTTTTAATAAAATCAATTTGTTTATTTTTTTTATTGAATATTGAAATTGAAAAGTTTTTTATTTTTTTCCCCTTCATTTGACTCTTTAAAAAAAAAAAAAAATCATCAAGAGTCAAAGCTTAAAAAAAAAAAATCTTTTTTGTCAACACTTTGTTTTTTTTTTTTAAAAAAAATCACTCTTATCATTTTGAAATCAAATAAAAGTTTGATGATATTAAAAAATAAGTTCTATGTTTTTTTTTCAAGAAACCTCACAATACCTCATTTAAAAACAAAATGTCTCAATTACCAGGTAACAAAATGAACTCGAGTTCAACACAAAATATCATTAAAATAAGTGTTAAAACAACACCGTGCAGTTTTTGACCTATCTAATGCTTCATCATTTCAAGCTTTTTACTTCTAAGATGACTAGATGAGCTGGGTCGCCTCTTCTTGCCAAAACCAAAAACAACTATAATGAATCGGTGGTTGTATTGCATGCACATGTGCTTTGTGACCACACAACTTCTTCTTCTTGTCACGCTTTGCTACCTTGGGAGTTTGATCTCTAACCCCATCGGCACAAGCCAAAGATGTGTGAACCCTACCCATTATTGACTGTTATAGAGTTTTCTATTGCCGCCACTCACTTTAAAGAATGTTGTAAATCATTTTGTAGTGTTATTTAGAATTTCTTTGTATTTCGTAATAATTTAAATTAGGATAAAATTATCATATTATAAAAAAATTTAAAATGGGGTATAGAAAAATATATATTTAATGAATTGTAATGGAATCACTCTTCAACTTAACTCTCACTATTAAATTGTCAGTTGGATTACCATTTTGTCCTTATAACTTCACTTTTTTGTTAAGAAAGTAACGTTAATGGGTAAAATGGGGAAAACCGAGCAGTGAGGGGCTAAAATGATGTTTCCTGAAATCTCTGGGAGAAAAATAATAATATGAATATCCTAAAAAAAATTGTCCGAGAACCAACAGCTCAGCACAGCAGCAGAACTGTCCGACACGTCAATGTCCACATAAGCACATATGACGTGTATTATAGAAATGAATTTGTCTTGGAAACAAAAGAAAACCCCATTTCTCGTTGTTGCGAAATCGGGCAGTGTGTGGACTCTCTCTCAAACGAGAAGATGATCAATCATCGTAGATCTATTACTAATTCTACTTTCACTGTCTTCTCTTGTATTCTTTTCATGGTAAGCTTACCATTCATTAGTTTCCGCTTCGATCGATTTTTATTTTTTTTCTTGATTTACCTACTGTGTGTTTGATTTCAACATCAAATTGTGTATTATATTTATTCTACCGTCGTTTTGGTTTGGGAATTCGAGAATTGCCTTGCATTTATGTAGTAATCTAGTGGAGAGTCACTGTTTTTTTGATTTAGGTGTTAGCGAATATTTGTCAAAATTCATTTTTAATGGCATTATCGTTTGGTTTCAACATCGTGTCGTTGGAGTAGACTGTTTTGCTCTCCTTTTAAGTGTTTGATGATTCGTAGCTTGTAAAGACTCTGATTACTGAGTTTTGTTTATCAGTTGCTTGTGTCTGGTTCAAATGGATCTCCATCCAAAACTGCTAGAAGTGGCAGGTCATCAGTTTTCTCTTTGTTCAATCTTAAAGAGAAGAGTAGATTTTGGAGTGAGTCTGTTATACGTGGCGGTATGCCCCTTTCATTTTTATTATGCCTGTTTATTGTTATTTTTGTTCCTTTTTGAGGTTTACGGCGATGATTGTTCTATTGCCATTTTTATGGTTATATATGTTGATTTTCAGATTTTGATGATCTGGAGTCTTCCAGCCCTGGCAAAGTGGGAGCTCTCAATTACACTGGGGCAGGTAGTTACTTGTGTTTCTTAAGTGTTGTAAATCATTATCCTCATTAAAAGGTTGTTGCATGCATTTTATAATTGCTGTTTGCTTGATTTGCTATAATAACAATATGAACTAATTAATTCTCTTAATTTTTCTTTGGAAATAGTCATTATAAATATAATATCTTTGATAAAGTGAATTTAGTTGTGAGAGTTTTCTTGAGAACTTCGAGGGTAGCAGTTTGTAGAGCATCCTTGTGGAATGTATCATGTATGGTTAGTGATTCTTTTTGCTTGAGGATTTGGTGGTAAAGTTTGGGAGTTCTAGTACCTCAAATTTTAAGGCAAGTATCCCAAGGACAAGAAGGTTGAAGACCATCTTCACTTTCTTCCTTATTAACCTGATTCACAAAAAAAATAAGTAAATTATACCTAGGCGGTTTGTGATTCATGTAGTAAATGGTACTTTCTTTTCATCTTCCAATTTTTTGTTTTGAGTGCTGCTATTAATAATCCATTTATGGGCTTTTTGGTATGAGGTAATCTTTGCATGGGAATGAGAATATGATAGCATTCCCACATTTGGTAACAAATTTGAGTTTTTTGTTTCCTGAGAAAGTGAATCCCATGGGAATCACATTACCCTCCAAGGGGGTAATTTGAAACCCCATCCCAATAGGTGGGTTTCACATTACCTCCATCTGATTCCCACCGTGGGACCCACCCTCATCAAAAAAATTTATTGTTATTCTTTCTTCAATTATTTTCTTCTTCATTCTTCTTCGATTATCATTCTGGTTTGTGATTTTTTTTTCCTTCTATTCTTTCCTCTTCTTCTTCTCTTTTTTTTTTTTTTTTCTGGTTTGTGACCTCCATCGATGAGTGGTGGAGATGGTGATGACGGGGACCCTTGTACGGAGAGAACAAAGGCATAACTAATTCAGAAACAAATTATATGTGGCCAAGTGAGATTGAAAACAGACAAAATCTATACTGCATAATTGAGTAAAAACGGTTTTAAACACTGCCAAATTAGTTTATGCAACATCAAAGGAACAAAAAAAATCCCTAAATTCATGATAAACAAGAACATCAATTAGCAAACTTTAACTTTCAAATGAAAACTAAATATTTTAGGAAAACTAAACATTAACGAAGGTTGAAATTCAGTTCAACTTTTGGACTAATTTGTATTTCTTCATAGGCTTGAATGAAAACCGTGGATAAACCCTTCTAGACCTAAGACCCTTGAAATTTTCCTTCTATACCTGAAAATCTTGTCATTTCTATAGACCTTTTGTTTCCAAATCTCCAAGACTCGAGTTGCAGCTTTCTAGATCGGGAATGAACAATACTTTGCATGCTTTTTACCATCTCTCACATACCTAAAAATTTGAGGAATCCATCCGTCGAATATCGCCGGCGCATCCTCCTGCTTTACCGTTGTAGTCGTTGTCTCCGATTGTTGATGTTTTTGATGAATATCGGAAGGAAAGATAAACAACAGTGTTGTTGGATTGAAATTGGAAGAGACGCCGCTGCTTTCTTTTTTGAGATGTGGGATGTGACAATCTATCCCCTTCAGACCTCGTGTCCTCGTGAAGGTCCAAACACGATCACAAATCCAAATCCACATCCACACTGGGTAGCGAGCCTGCTCTGATACCATTTTGTAACAGCCTAAGCCCACTACGTAGATATTGGCCGCTCTGGGCTTCACGCACGCGTCCTTTACCCTCACAGATTTGCTTTGGATCATAGGCTTCACTCAATCATCCTTCAACCATTGCCCAAAACGCGTCTACTTGTGAGGAGAGACCAAGGCTTATATACAAACCATGGACCTCACTCGCTAGCGATGTGGGATGTGACAATCTACCCCCTTCGGATCTCGCGTTCTCGTGAGGATCCAAACACAATCACAAATCCACATCCATACCTGGTAACTTGTCTGCTCTGATACCATTTGTTCTTCTGATTTCTTCTGATGCATTGCATAACCAAAAACCCAAACCCGGCAATCGATCAATTTTTTAAAAGATTACATAGCCAAGACCCAAACCTAGTCAGTTGATCATTTTTTCAGAAGATTTTATAACCAAAAACCGAAATAATAAATATTATTAATTTATATAACTATGAAAAAAACTGAAAAAAAATTCAAATTGATTCAAAAGATTAAAAAAAATAAAAAATTCCCATGTACAACCAAACCCTATTACTTGATATTCCTAGGAATCCGACATAATATTCCTATGCACAACCAAACACATGTATATAGGTTTCCCATGAAGTGTTTAACTTTCCCGGGTATCACATTATTTTGATTACCCAATACCAAACGGCCCCTTAAGAGTTTTATTATAAAGGACAAATTTTTCCTTGATTAAATTACTGAAAATGACAAAAAGAAATACATAAATTCTAAATCATTCTGTATGTATTTTGAGTAAGCTTGTTTCCTGCCTAGGTAAACCAACCAGCTATTAAAGATTGAGTGCAAAAAGCCTGAAATTGCTAAAGTGAGTATAATCAAATCCAAATCCAAAAGCTCCATCACCACTCACTGAGCATAAAATTGTTCTGCACCTCGTCAGTCCACAAACCAATGAGTTAATGATCTAAGCGTAAGCTTGCCTTCGCTCACTAGCAGGCGACATTAGATTTTATTTTATTTTATTTTTATATGTTTATATGTAATGACCGTATTATGTCTATATCTGAGTCTACATTGATGCAGAGCTTCATTACAGGAGCTGTATTAGAGACCTTTCTGATAAAATGAAACTGAAGATGTAAAAAATCTTAGTATTAATAATTTTCAAAGAGGTTGAAGAAAAGTAAATCAAAGAAACAGACTCTTTTTTAATAAAAAAAATTTCCTCAATTTTATTAAACTTCTCCTCTCTTCTTATTTTAATTTTCTTTATTTTGTCAATTGTAGATTCAATGCTGTTTTCGTTGGGCATTAATTGCTTTTGATTATTGGTCAGAGCTCAAATGTCAGTTGACTTTACTTTTATTGTAAATATGTGATTGCTCAAGAAGTTCAGATTCCAATTTTTCCACGGGTTGTGATAAAGCCATGAACTTGAATTGGTCGGCTATAGTATTATTATTTCATAAGTTGGAAACCTGTCTGCTTAATTATGAATGAATCTATTCCTATAATCAGTTTGGAAATAATGATCTCTCTTTTTGTATATGGATGGTATCAAGGCCTTGTGATAAAGCCATGAACATGAATTGGTTGGCTCTAGTATTATTATTTCATAAGTTGGAAATCTGTCTGCTTAATTATGAATGAAGCTTTTCCTATAATCAATTTGGAAATAAGGATCTCTCTTTTTGTATATGGATGGCATCAAGGCATTTAATTTTCTGTTCTTGATTTGTGTATCAGGTAATATTGCTAATTACCTAAAGCTTATGGAAGTAGATTCAATGTACCTTCCAATTCCTGTGAATTTCATTTTTATAGGATTTGAAGGAAAAGGGAACCAAGGTATATAACTTCACTTTCACTGTTTAATTTTTTGGTCTTATTTATTATGTCTATTATATCGTTGTATGAGCTCTATGATGACTTCTGCATTTCAATTTTTCAGATTTCAAGCTTCATCCTGACGAACTTGAGCGCTGGTTCTTGAAAATTGATCACATCTTTGAACACACACGAGTTCCACAGATTGGAGAAGTTCTCACCCCATTTTACAAAATTAGTGTAGATAAAATGCAACGTCATCACCTTCCCATCATCAGTCACATAAATTACAAGTAAAAATACTTACTGAAATATTGGATTATCTTTTTTTTTTAACCCCTATTATTGTCGTATTGATGATGATATATCTGCTTGTTGCAGTTTTTCTGTTCATGCCATAGAAATGGGCGAAAAGGTTACTTCCATCTTTGAGCATGCCTTAAAGGTTTTATCCCGCAAGGATGATGTGTCTACAAACAGGTGATTAGTTACATCCATTACTTTTGGTGGTTGGTAATTTATGTTCATTTATACGAGAAAAGCACCAGGTGCTTCTTTCTACATGCTAGCTAAAGTTGACTTATTTATTCTATATATAAACTTGAAATATCTCATTAGATCTTTCAAACATCAGTAACTTGGTTTAACCATTTCAATATGTTGTTTGGGACATGCATGATGTGCCACACACATGATTATAACTCTATAACCTCAGAGATGATTTATCTGGATAGCCTAATTACGTGCTTGATACTTTTATAGACTATGGGGATCCATCAATGTAAATATCATGTAGTTCTATCTGTAGAGACCCACTTTGATCTTTTTTCACTTGCTTGTGTTACATATTTGGTTTCCTTTTGATTGGATAAACCCCATGTGCATGAATGGGTACAAAAGATAATTGCTCTGACTAAATTGCTTCTCTTGGCGTAGAAGATACTGTTAATTCTCCTGATTCTTTTCTATATTTATCATATTAATTCTCTTAACATTGATCCTATATTACTATTATTATTTGTTTTGTTTCTCTGAATTTTGTCACTTTTGCTGATTCATGAATAATATTTAGCTCACTTCTGACAGGGATGATGGTGATGCACTTTGGCAAGTAGATGTTGATATGATGGATATTCTTTTCACTAGCCTGGTCGATTATCTTCAGCTTGAGAATGCATATAACATTTTTGTTTTGAATCCCAAGCATGAAGTGAACAGAGCTAAATATGGCTATCGGTGCGTAATTTTGATGGGATATTTGCTTTCTGATTTATTTTTGTACATTATATAATATTAGGATGCAAAATTTTGTCACCTTTAAGCTAGCCTGCCTCAAATTGCTGGCTTGAATCGTAGCTATTGTGACAAACAATTTTATGGTGCCCATTAATCATAAACTGGAGTATAATTTTAAAAAAAATTGTCATTTAAGTTAAGCTATGCCTTCTTGTACTTGCAATGAACTGATGCTGTGGAAGGCTACTTAAGGCATCTAACTTGTACATATCTAAGAATTTAGGCATTACTTCATTTTTATTGGTAAGAACCAGTTTTGTAATGCCAACCAACTTTTTTGGATTAATGAGTGACAACTGACAAGTTGATATCGGTAGAATTGTTTGTCTTAGGACTTATTGACTAGGAAAATTTTCTTGTATTCTTCCTTCTCAATATACTTTTTTGGTTTCTAATGAAAAAAGAAGAAAAAGATTTTCTTGTATTCTTTTCCTTTTTCTCACTCTCTTTCCTTTTTCTTTCTCTGGTGGTTAAGCTGTGGCAAACCGTGATCAAATAACAGGAAATGGAAGTTGCTTGCTGTCTTCTTGATTTCTTGACACCTACATGGCTACATATAGTCACTGGCTTAATGAGCCTAGTGATTGAATAATTTGGCGTGGTTTAGTTTTAGTGTGGTTTGAGAGCAATTGAAAACTTTAATTAGATGCACTTAGCACATTTTGACATGAATTAATTTTGTATTTTTTCCTGAGGTGTTTAATTGATAACCATTGTTTCAGGGATAAGATTTGAGTTTCCTCGTCTACATTGATGAGATATGAAGGAGTTGTAATTTGAGGGGAGAGTGAAGCAATGTTAAGTGATCTGGATAATGGCAGAAGAATCTAGCGAAATTAGAATGCTTAGTTGTGAAAAAAAAAATGAAAAACTTAAACTGAGAGGCCATGATCTATTTGTTATTTGGTGTCATCCTCTGCTTAGTAGACTTTTATGTTGTGAGATAGCCAAGTACAAGGCTTATAAAATGGCATGAACAATGGAAAAGCGATGTCTTCTTTCCTGTGATGCCTATGGACAAAAGTACTTTGCAAAAGGTAGTAGGAGTTCTTATTGCTTGAAACATGCCCTGACTTGTTTTTAAACCCTTAGTTTTTCTCTTGTAAAATTTGAACCCACTCTAAACAGAACTGGGATGCGGTGGAAGCATGTTTAGTATAACCTTCCCAAGCCATTTGAACCAGTGGTTGTGCAACAACTCATATTCATATACTAACAACTTTCACTTTGTGGATAAGGCTACTCTGGTTGGAATGAGCCTGCAATAAATTTAGTTGATGTGGGATGGATATTTTACATGATGATTGATCTTTTGAACTAATGTCATTGCTTTATGATTCAGTTTCAATTTATTGCTACATCTTGTTTTTGGTTGCAATATGCATGATAATCTAAGCTACTTTCTCTGCTTATAAACTCTCTGGCCCATTTTCTGTTTATGGTGTTTGACTGTTTGGATGTTCCTGCATTGTCTTCCAAGTTGTTTAACATTGTATTGATTCTTTTTGTCAATCTCTTATTTTGAAATCTTTTTCAGGAGAGGTTTATCCGAGTCAGAAATAAATTTCCTAAAAGAGGTACTTCTAAATATTTTTGCTGTCTTTTGTATCACTGTGTTATTTGGAGTATTTTATAATTTGTTAGGTTTGGAGATAATTTATAATTCACAATCGTTTCATCTACAAGTAGGATGCTTGGTAAATTTGATGCTTAATGAATATAATGGTAGATTCTCTTATTCCTGGTGCCTAAATTGTGTTGAGTTACTTGAGTAACAGGCATTTACAATTATTTTGTTTTTACAGAATAAGGACTTGCAAAAGAAAATTCTTCAGTCTGGGAGCATTCCTGAGAGTCTTTTTGGTATAAAAAGAAATATGATATTGACGTATTCCATTTTATTTCTAAAGATGTTTAGGCTCCTGCATGATTTCTTAAATCAATTTCAGAATTAAGATATTCTGAATACTAAATATTTTGCAGCTCTTGAAAAGATTAAGAGGCCTTTGTATGAAAAGCATCCAATGACGAAGTTTGCATGGACGGTAGCTGAAGACGCTGATACGGTTAGTGCTTTTTTTTTGCATAACTTGTTAAACACTTAAACCAGTAAATATTGTTGTTATATGTTTTCCTGAAAAGTAGTAGTTTAATTTATTTTAATTCCTTGATTGGGAAACTGCTGATCTCATGAGGTGTTTCTTCTTTTCATCTGTGTGAGGACTCTTTGTATAGGCCTGTCCTTTCGTTTCTATGTATTCTTTTGTTGCTGATTCTGGTAGCTTTTGTAAGCTAGGGGCCTAGGGTTGTCCTGTCCTCCCTCCCTTGAATGTTGAGCTCTAATTTAAAAGAGATTTTGGCCTCAGGTGTTTTATTTTTCCAACACATTAATTTTTGTACTTCCAAATGACAAACTTGTTGAGGCAAGTTATGTCAATATACAATGCAGTATATTTATTCTTGTATCGGTGAGATCTCATTTAGATGAAAATTGAAAACATTAATTCTTGTTGTTTTAGAAAGTGGATGGAGTTGGTAAATTTGATAGGATTAATCATCAAGGTCTTGCACTCTTGCTGTGATTTGATTTGGTTGGTCAGTTTATAGATTGCAACCAAATTAAAGAAGAAATGATGCAAGCATTAAGAGTGCATGAGAAAGAATTTGTAAACAAATGGAGAGTCAAAGACTCAATTCAAAATGCAAGAAGAAGAGATTTGAAGACTCAACCTTGTTTCTGTAAAATATTACAACATGCACTCTAGAAAATGCAAGGGTTTTTAAGGCTTTTTCCCAGTTTTGCACTTAAGAAATCTTGGTGCCATTTGTGTTTAAAGTTAATAGGTTGATAATATACGTACATAAAGAAACGGAGAGAATAAGAGATCAAAAAAATTATTCCTATGAAAGAAGGCAGTCATAACCTCATGACTACAAAATTACTGGAAGTTTTTTGCTAGGAGTGATAAGAGTGTTCAAAAAGTACTTTTGGATTTATTAAGAGAGCCAATAGTATGAGGACGTGAAGCATGTACATTAGCATTTTAATTAGCAAAAATATCTTTGGCAATTAGAATTAAGTAAACTGAACTAGAACCTTTTTTTATATAGGAAACAAAATTTTATTGCAAAAGAAAGGATAAAACAAAAGATCCCTATACAAAATCGTAGATTATAGCCTCACATCTCTAAACAGGAGTGAACAAGCAGCCCACCTAGGCTGACAAAAACCACCTAGGGTAACAAAGATTGCCTACAAGACAAAAACATGGGTTACAAAACAAAAGGGAACTCAAAGCAGAACAAAGTACACCTTCCCCATTAAAGTGAATTAAGAAAAAACATGAAGCCAAGTAGTGAACCCGATCCCACAAGCCATCAATATTCTCCTCAATCTTCCTTTCAGAAATTCTGTTATTTCTTTCTTCCCAAATAACCCACAGTAAGACCAGGACAGCACACTTCCATAGGAATTTTGCTTTCTTTCTCTTAGCAAAAGCACCAAAATGATCCACAAAAACTTGATTACACAAAGCAGGAGCTGCCCAACAGAATTCTACTTCTTTTAGTAATATACTACAAAGATTAAAGGCAACATCACTGGGAAGGAAAAGATGTTCTATGCTTTCTCACTGTGTTTGCATAATGCAAAAAGGAGAGAGGCTCATGTGTGGGAATCTCCTTTGAATAATCTCCCCTGTACTTCCCCATTGCCACAACCCAAGCAATATTGAATTTTAAGAGGCACTTTAGCTTTCCAAATTAAGTTGAAACACTTTAAATTACTTTGATTGGACCATTGACTACCCACTTGAAGTAGGATTTACAAGTATATGATCCCAAAGAATCTTATCTCCAAATCCTTCCATCTTCTCTTAGTTGATCGAAGGAGATTTTCTCAGGGGCAGCCAACATGTATATAAGATGTTGACATTCTCTATCATTCAAATGTCACCTGAAATTAAAGTCCCAACTCCAATCTGAGGTGATTTGAGTAAAACCATTCTGTACTTAAAAGATACATTATGGACCCAAACCAATCTATAGAGTCTAGGATAAAGATCTCTAAAGGATGTCTCCCCACACCAATTGTCTTCCCAAAAACGAATCAACTCTCCATACCCTACCTCTAAAGAGATATGTCCCAAGAAATAATATTAAGTCTAAACCTGAACTAGAACTTATCCATCATGTTCTGATTTAAAAAAACATAAGATTAAGACTAAACCTGATCTTAAATAATTCAAAGTAGCTGTACATCCGTAACAAAATTCAGAATTAAAGTTTGGGCCTTGCAACCATTTTTTCCTCCTTTTTAAACACTTCTACTGGATGCTGTCAGCATCACTTCCTATCAGAAATGTTTTCATTATTATTTGAAATAATTATTCAACTTTATTCTCCAGCTCATAATTTTACATAAAAAATATGAATATTTGAATGTTATCTGTTATCCCTTTTATGTTCGGTATTGTATCAACAGTCCTTTTATTGATTTATATCTTTAGGTGGAATGGTATAATATTTGCTTGGACGCACTTAATAATGTTGAGAAGCTGTATCAAGGAAAGGACACTGCTAATGTCATCCAGAGCAAAGTTTTACAGGTATTTGGTCTTCTTTTGTCAATTCTTTGCCATAAGATGCAGAATTATGAATTATTGTCAATGTTTGTTTAGTAAACTTTCTTTGTCTTTGTATTTCAAGTTGTTAAAAGGGAAGAATGAAGATATGAAGCTTCTTTATGAAAAGGAACTAAAGTCTGGGGACTTGGGCAATCTTCATGCAGAATGTCTAACAGATACATGGATAGGAAAGGATAGGTTCTCTTTTCCCCACTTTCTCTCCCCTTCTCCCCCTTTTTCTCTCTCTCACACGCACGTGCACACACACACAAAGCATTATGATACTTAACAACAAAGTACTGTTTCAGGTGGGCATTTATTGATTTAACTGCAGGCCCTTTCTCATGGGGTCCTGCTGTCGGTGGAGAAGGTGTTCGTACAGAACTTAGTTTACCAAATGTGGGAAAGACCATTGGTGCAGTTGAAGGTAATTCCAAAATTATTCTCTCATCGATGCTTATTTACTTTTCTGCCTTTGTCTGCACTATTCAGTCATCTTTGATGGAGATTTCCTCATTTATAATGATATAATACATTATTGATATCGGAATGTTGTCAGCACAACCATAAAAGTGCTTCTGACTAATAGATATTATTACATATTAATTTGCATAGTTGATATTCCTTGTTTCCACTTTTTCTATGAATTATTTGTTTCACCTTCCTGCAGAATCTGCCTGAGTTCTGAATAAGTAATTTCTGCTGTTTTTCGATCAATTTATATTGCCAGTCTCAACCTTATTGGTGGCAAGTGATATTGAGCATAAGTTGTCAAGCGTTATATTTCCACTGATATTTTCTTTCATTTTATTGTTTTGTGGCAATTAGAAATTTCTGAAGATGAAGCTGAAGATCGCTTGCAAGATGCAATTCAGGAAAAATTTGCGGTATTTGGTGATGTATGTGCTATTTTGGGGAACTTAGTAGTGATTAAATATGACATATCTTTGTTCACATAGGAACCTTTTCTCTTTCCAAATTTAGGTGGTTTATTAATACAAGGGATAGTGTTTTCTTTGTTATTGTAAATGGAATCTACAAATGTAAGTTCCTAGGTTCTGACCTTTTAGTGTAAGTGTGCAACCACTCCTTGTTGGAAATATTATTTGTGGACTAGGGCAAAGGAGTTTCATTTATCAGTACTGTGCTTGCTTAGAAGTTTTGCATGCTGGAAGTTGGTTTAGTATTATGAGAAGTATTCTTTTAATATAAAGCTCAATATACATGGCAGATGACATAGACAATAGACTGAAGACGTAGGGTGTTTGTGCTAGCTTTATATATATATATATATATAGGAATTATCGAATATGGGATCTCATACGAAAAATTCGTTGGGGATCCTGCACCTGATAACTGCTCTCTCTCTCTCTCTCTATATATATATATATATATTCATTTTCTCCTCAGCTATGGACATTATAAAATTAATTTCCCAGCTATCAACCGTTAGATTCACAACTTCTACTTGGTCGATATTCACCCATGTTTAATTAGTGGCGCACAAGTCTTGTACTGATTTTATTAAATTCAATACGCACCGGAGAGTATATATATATTTCAAGTACTGAATCCCAAAAATAATTTATGCTTGAGAAGTCTAGATCGTCCTTATTAGAGTCTTCATCACCATGTTAGAGTTTAGATGAGTCTTTATCATGCACAAATTTTGTCAAGACTCTAACAGGACGACTTAGACTTTATGTATGTACCTTATTTAAGGGATCCCGTACTAGATAAGGACTGTATATATTTTATTTGTTAGAGTCATGACATGATCGAGACTCGTCTAGACTCCAACATAGACGATCAAGACTCTATAATACAGTCAATCTAGACTTCTCACACAAGTTATATCAGGGATCTTACACATGAAAATTTATATATTCCAAAAAGTTTATTGTTTACCCAAAGGAGATGATGTTTTTTGCCCCAAATGTTAAGATGAATTTACTAGAGAATAGTTATCTTTTCACCAAATATGTTGTGGTTTGTTCTACTGAGAACCAAGCAAGTAGGAAGATTCTAGTGGTCTGCATGAATTTGACTCTAGTGTGCATAGTACTCGAAAAAAAATGCATAAAGATTGTGAGTTACAAGTAGTTGACATTGTATGTATCTATTCTGTGGTTGTGTATGGTTAAAATATTTAGGGATTTGTCATCTGTAGGTTATGACAATTCTAAAAAATATTAATGAGTATACTTTTGCTTTTAGACTAAAAAGGCACTAACTTCAATATGAGTGTAGGTGTTAATCAATGCTATATGATTTAGCTTCTCATATGTGGAACAATGTATTAAGTTCTGTTATTCCCTGTTGTAATCGATTGTGCATTTAAAAATTGCAGAAAGATCATCAGGCCATCGATATTCTTTTAGCAGAGATTGATATTTATGAGCTTTTTGCTTTCAAACACTGCAAGGGAAGAAAAGTGAAGCTTGCTCTTTGTGAAGGTACTCAACTACTGGAGGGCACGAGCCAGTGTGTGCCTTTTATGGGCACCTGAAAATTTTCAAATTTGTTTAAAACCTTATAATATGCTCTTCATCTGTTATAGTGAAGTCTGTTCTTGATCTTTTGGCATGGATGTTTAAGATGTATAGTACAAACTCAAAATTATAATCTGATTTTATTGTTGAATAATGTCTACGAGAGATGAAATCTGCTCTTTCAGTTGTCAGACTAAGAGATTGTATAAGAAGTATGCAATTTCATTGAAGTCTAAATGATGTTTGTGCTGTTTGTTCTGTAGGCTTATGGTGCTGCAGGATTCTTTCTTTGTGCAGTTTGTTATATGTTCTGATATCTGATAACTATAATTTCAGAGCTCGATGAGAGAATGCAAGATTTGAAAAACGAACTCAAGTCGTTTGAAGGTGAAGAAAATGATGAAAATCATAAGACAAAGGCTATAGAGGCCTTGAAAAGAATGGAGAACTGGAATTTATTTACTGATACTCATGAGGTATGCCACCTTGCTGTTGAGGATTATATGTTATTTTCCCAGTTCAAGTTACGCTCATGCTTTAACTAGAACATCGTATATGTGGTGGTCACATGATTTCTATGCAGGAGTTTCAAAATTACACAGTTGCACGGGATACTTTTCTTGCACATCTAGGTGCTACGCTGTGGGGATCTATGAGACATATCATATCGCCTTCAATAGCTGATGGTGCATTTCATTATTATGAGACAATATCCTTTCAGTTGTTTTTCATCACCCAAGAGGTATGTCGTGGTGTATATTTGATGTTTAAGCCTTTTTCAAAATTTTGAAAAGTTGTAATCTGTAAGCTTTCATTGGTGCAGAAAGTTAGACATGACAAACAATTGCCTGTGGATCGCAAGGCTCTTATGGATGGGCTGTCCTCTCTGTTGTTACCTTCACAGAAGCCTATGTTTAGTCACCACATGTATGCATTCTAACAGTCTTGTTACTTTGTTTAATGTTCATGAATAATGCCTGCGTATTGGGCACTGGGTATGCTCAGATGTCACTTTTATGTCTTTAATCTTCTTTATGGTTACTTTAATGATATATCTCTTCATATTAACAATAAGTTTTAAATATTTGTTTAGTGCTGGTTATATCCATTATAGGTGATACTTTTGTCTTTCCTTTCAACTAATATATGGTTTAAGGCCCACTGATGATGATTAGAACTATAGGTTAACGCTGTCAGAGGATCCTGCTTTAGCAATGGCCTTTTCAGTAGCACGACGTGCAGCTGCTGTCCCTCTTTTGCTTGTTAACGGAACATACAGGAAAACTGTTCGTTCCTATCTTGACTCCGCCATCCTCCAAAATCAATTGCAGAGGTTGAATGATCATGGCTCCCTTAAAGGTCATTTACTACTTTAAATTGCTTATCTTTTATCTACCATTCAGAATTTATCATTATCAAGTGCTGGTTCTTGCATTGATTAACATATTGTTACAGTCTCTTGTAAATAATTCTTTTACTATTTATTAATCTTTGTATCTGAGTTTGTTGTTCTGGATTTGTGCAAGTTGGGTGAAGTCTTTGTATGTGGCAGACAACAGTAGAAATTACTACATACATTTGCATTTAAAGTTGCAGGTTCATTAGGGTTAGACCTGGCAAAGTCAATCTGAATCTGTCACCATGCCCAAAATAAATAGGCCCGGTGCCATCTTAATAACTTATCCCAGTAAAAACCAGGATAAGGCGACCTGAATCTGAATAAGAGACTGTAAATATGTTACAGTCTCTTGTAAATTCATCTTACCAGGTCGCATTTTGACTCAACAGTAGAAACTGATTTGAGTCAAAATGCGGTTGTAAGTTGATGCTAACTGCACTCTTTAGTGGTAAAGAGATGCTAGTTCCTACCTTTTTTTTTTTTGTTTTTAATTTCATTCCAGTTTCTACTCTTTTTTTTCTCCTTTGGTATGTATGAGAAATTTGTTTATTGACTTGAAATCGTGATCTGTCAAACATTATTTATAATGTTAAGGTTTTGGGCTTTCTTGCCCTTCTGAAGTTATTTTTTTTTTTTTGGATCAATTTACCCTTCTGGAGTTAATGTTACAAGTTTTCTTTAAATGAAACAGGGGCACATGCTCATAGCAGGTCGACCCTGGAAGTTCCTATATTCTGGTTTATTCATGGGGAACCATTACTAGTTGACAAGCATTATCAGGCCAAATCACTTTTTGACATGGTTATTGTTGTCCAGTCGGAGTCATCATCTTGGGAAAGCCATCTGCAGTGCAACGGACAATCGCTTTTATGGGATTTACGGTTAGAATTTGCACATTAAGCATTGGTGCTTCAGTTGGTTCATTCTTTGGATTTACTAATTTAGTCTAGTTAGGCACAAACCTTTGTGGAAATAGACAAAACATATTGATATGGGGTGCTCATGATAGTGACTTAAAAATGAATTATGAAATATATATTTCAATTCACTCGGCTGCGCACAGGCAGCTCGCATGCTTATTCAATCTATTATGTGGATTGGGACTTGATGATCAATTAATAATGGGAGTAGGGCCTGTGTTTGACTTCCTTTTCGCTATGTTAACTTGCATTATTTCTACTTTTGTGGCAACAACTGATACTAACAAACATTAAAGAAAGAAGTTGGTGACAAACAAAATTGTCTGGGTGAAATTATTCAGAAAAGTACCTAGTCAATATAACTATACTTATAAAATTCTTTTTTCCTTTTTCATTCAGAAAGCCCATAAAAGCTGCATTGGCTGCTGCTTCTGTACATCTGGCTGGTTTGCTTCCCCTTCATCTTGTTTACAGTCAAGCCCATGAAACTGCAATTGAGGTATGCTTTGTCTAGAATATAAAGTTAAGTGTGTTTGGTGGTTTTACTTGATGACTTTGAAGAAGTATGTTTTGGTCTTTTAATATGTAAAAGGTAGAAAATAGGAATCTGTATTCTTCTCCTACTGGTGAAAAACTGCCAAAAGTTTAATGCAATATATAATTTCAAGCAGTTTTGACATTTAAATCAATTTTCCCTGAAATTGTGAAAGGATCCTTCTTTCATTTTTGCCTTTTTTGAGGCTTGAGTTTATCTATTTCAGCATGTAAGAACTACTTTAGTATTCAAGAATCTAAGTTGAAATTGTATTTATATCACCGTGATAGTAGCCATTAGTTTGATCATTGATGAAATATCACATGTTAGAAAACCTTGAGTTTGAGGTAATATAGTTTAGTGTAACTGATGGGGAATTAGATTGGCATTATTAGATAATGTTATTAGTTATTATCTTGAGAATAAATTATCTCCTTCAGAGATAAGTTTAGGTTTATTTATCATTATCATGTTTTATTTATCATTTTCAGGATTCAGTTGTTATCCTTTTGTTAGCTATAAATAGGCTCATTCAGAGCCTATTGTAATTAGACTTGATGAATTGATTATTGTGATTCCCAATCTCTACTTCTTCTGTGTTTGTCCCCTTTCTGCTTCCAATCCCTAATTCTTCTGTGTTTCTCCACTTTCCCCTTTCTGTTTCCAATCCCTAATTCTATCTGTTTCTCTCTAAATTCTCTATCTAGTCTCTATTCCTAGTGTTAGTTCTACATCAGTTTGGTATCAGAGGAACTTGTATCCATAAACACTTCCGCAACCTACTCAAAATCATCTACTGTCACCAAATAATAATAAAAAAAAATCAGCCACAGTTCCAAACAGTTCAACATCAAATAACCACTGTTCCGGTTAACACCTACACATACCACTGCTCACGCACCACCACCCATGCGCCGTTGCCGGAAACTGTGCATGATCCTCATCGATGAAACCATCAGATTCACATAACGTCAGCCATCAACTCTTCCTTCTTCGTCGGTCACCGATTCTACAGATCGACGATTCAAAGTGCTGTCCACCACTGCCAGCCATCACCTCCGATCGTCGGCACGTGAGGTCTCACTGCTAGTCCCAAGCCAGCTGTCGATCCTTCTGGTCGGACTTCTATAAGGTTAACTGATTTCAACCGGGGCCCTCTCTCTAAATTTAGATAGTTGAAGGGTTTGGTGGGAATTGTTTCGAGTAGTTGTGCAAATTACAAAACTTGCTGGGTCCTTTTGCAATTACACATACTTCAGCGGTGTTTTTGTAATTGTGCAAATTGGAGGAACTTTTTCTAAATTAACCACATTGGCAGATTTTTAAATTCAGATCATGCAAGGACCTCATTCTACCTTCTATTATTCCTCAACAAACCAGTGGCGTGCCGACACCATTGATGAGTCGAACCAAGTTCTACTCTTCACAATCCATCATGTGCTTTATCCTATTACCAATGAAGTGCTACATCAAGTTTTTTCTCCTTGTGGGTTTGTGGAGAGGATCAAAATATTTCAGAAATCAACCTGTGTTCAAGCCTTTGTCCAGTTTCAGTTCCACCAGAGTGCCTTTTTAGCGAAAGGTTCTCTTCAAGGTCGAAATATTTATAATAGTTGTTGTCAGCTGGACATCCAATACTGGCAAGATGAGCATTATCTCACCAGCGTAAACAACAACAAGAACTCATTGTTGCATGTCAAAATATCCTTTCCGAATATTTTAAGCAGAGAAACGACCTAATTACGGGAGAAAATAATGGTAAAGTACATGTGGCCGTGGATACGGTGGATCATCCATCACAACCCACTTCACAAGTATATGGACCAAGTGGTCATGTCCATGAAGTTCAAGTGGCCAATCGCTCATCCTCACTTGCGGTTCAAACTCATGAAAATGTGAACATGGTTGTCATTAAACCGATTCATCTTGCTAAGGCGATATACAAAGGATTAATAGATGTAACAATGGGCTCTACAATTACTCATTTTCCATATCTATGACGAATGGACCTTGGGATTAATAGATGTAACAATGGGCTCTACAATTACTCATTTTCCATATCTATGACGAATGGACCTTGGGTTGATGAATTGGCTGTCCCAAAACGGAACAAGCTGTGGTATTTTCTTGTTCGTTGGTTGCAACCCGTTTGACTCGACATGAGTCGAGTTCTTTTTAGTGCGGGAGAATGATGGGGAATTAGATAGGCATTATTAGATAATGTTAGTAGTTATTATCTTGAAAATAAATTATTTCATTCAGAGATAAATTTAGGTTTATTTATCATTATCAGGTTTTATTTATCATTATCAGGATTCAGTTGCTATCCTTTTGTTAGCTATAAATAGACCCCTTCTTAGCATTGTAATTAGACTTTATGAATTGAAATGAATTGATTATTGTGATTCCCATCTCTACTTCTCCTGTGTTTCGCCCCCTTTTGCTTCCAATCCCTATGTTTCGCCCCTTTCTGTTTCCATTCCCAAATTCTATCTGTTTTTCTATCTAGTCTCTATTCCTAGTGTTAGTCCTACATCATGTAACATTTCCCTTCGACAAGTTTTTGTAGGGCCTATTGTAATTAGACTTGATGAATTGAAATGAATTGATTATTGTGATTCCATTCTCTACTTCTTCTGTGTTTCTCTCCTTTTCTGCTTCCAATCCCTATTTCTTCTGTGTTTTGCCCCTTTCTGTTTCCATTCCCTAATTCTATCTGTTTCTCAATCTAGTCTTTATTCCTAGTGTTAGCCCTACATCATGTAACATTTCCCTTTGACAAGTTTTTGTCTGGTCTGATTGATGATCTTTGTTATTTTATACTTCTATTTGGATTTTGAAACACCATGGCGGATTTGCTATAAGGATCAATTGTTTTTTGTTGTGCTAAAGTTTTTACACAAACTTATCAGATATATTTTTTATCGGAGCTTAATAAATATATATATATATATATATATATATATTTATTTATAGGAAACACAAACTTTATTCTAGAAAAATCGGCCTGGGCGTTAGGACCGTCACGATCTAGGCTTAGTCGGCCTTCCTAAGCGGCCGGGCGCTAGTCGCTGACTAGGCGGAGTGAAAAATAGCCAAGCGGCAGCTAGGGTATTTTCTTTTTATTTTAAAAAGAAGCCCAAAACAACTTTGTTTTGGGCATCTTTTTCAAAAAAAAAAAAATAGCCTCCTCTCTTGTCTTCCCCACGTCTCCAATTAAGGGCGGCCACAGCTCTGTCTAGGTGCTGCCTTGTCACGTCCTAGGCGCTAGGTGCCGGGCCACCACCTGACTAGCGCCTAGCATTTACTCGAACATTGCTTTATTAAAAAATGAAGAAAGTACATAAATGAACCGGGGCAATTCACCCAAAATAACAAACTAACTAAAAATAAAAATTACAACGAATTTAATCAAAAACAACATCCTTCCGATCAATGTTTTAAAATGCTTGAGGTGGTTCTGTCCTTGCGAGGCATGGTGGTCGCCTCAATTAAAAACTGATAAATGATGCAACAAAAAAAGAGTAGAAAATCATTCATAACAGTTAAATGAATAGTCCACAATCAACTTACTAATATAAAGACCAGCCCTGCCCCCCATCCCCCCCCCCCCCCCCCCCCCCCCTCCCCCCCAAAAAAAAAAGATGCATGACAAAAAAAGGTTCTGACATGCTTTTATATAATAGTACTTTTGGTTTGGTAGTGGAAAACTTGTACCAATCTATTCATGGTCAATGTTTCTATATTCTATACGGTAGGCATTTTAATGTATTAATCATTTAAATTTTAAGTCTTAATTTTGTTAATCATTCAATCATTTGTCCTAAATTTGAATCACCTTTTTCTCTATTGTCCGGTGGCCATAAAGATACGAGTAAGTTGTTTTCAGTGGTGGGTTTGAAGTGGGCTATCCCTTGGTCTGTCACTTTCTTTTTGGAAGACTTTAAACCTTTTGGGAGAGGAAAGCTATGATTCTTCGGTATTGTGGCATTTTTTCTGTTTTTTGGGTTATTTGGTTAGAGAGAGATAGAATAATTTTTTATGAAGCTAATGACGGGTTTTCAAGGGATAAAGCTTATTATTTAGCTTCACTATGGGAATCTACCTCGAAAGATTTTAGAGACAATTCCCTATTTTTCATATGTTGGATTGGAAGGTTGTGATTGAATTCCTTGTATTTTTTATTTTTGTTTAGTTTGTTGTTTTGGTATACCATTGGTTCACTTTAGTACTCATTTTCTTCATTTTTGAATAAAGTTCTTTTTCCTACAAAAAAAAGGTTTTATTTTAGTCCCTCTCACCATCTCTCTCATGCATACTTAATTCACTGTGAGAATGTGTGTGCAGTGTGCATGGGCATGCACGTACTTGGTTTGGCTTGTTTATGGACCCTAGTAGATTACATTAAGTAACCTCTTTTAGTAATATGCTCTACAGTTAAATTATTATCTGTTGCTTACGATTTTTGCAGGATTGGATATGGTCAGCAGGTTGCAACCCCTTTTCCATTACTTCTCAAGGCTGGCACATATCACAGTTTCAGTCTGATACAATTGCTCGGAGTTACATCATCACAACTCTTGAAGAATCAATACAACTGGTTAATTCAGCGATTCATCTTCTACTCACGGAGCGTACAAGTATCCTTTGCGGAAAATGAATAACTGGAATAATTTGTATATACATGCTTGCACACATGAACATATGTACATATAATATGATCTAGGTTACGTGCATGCATTTACAACTTTGAACTGTAGGGTAAATATGCAAAGTAACACGTTCACTAGATTTTAGTTGAATGTTAATGTTAGGGTAGTCAAACATTTTGAAGTGTCGCAAGCCACACCATGCTCAGAGATGATAGACAGTGGATTGGATATAGTTGTCTGGATGAGCCAAACTGTCGCTTGGATTGCAAATGCTTATATCTGTAGCCTTTCCGCCATTAGTTTTTGATGGTTTTCTCAATCAAGAATTGCATTGAAGTTACATATAGTGGTATGTTTGTAATGATCATTGTTACAAAGTTTCTATAGATGGAGAGACTTAACAGAAACCAATTGAGAAAAACTTTCATTCTTTCAATCCCAGAAGCATGAGCTAATGAACAAGTATAATTATGGTTTAAAAGTAGACATATAGTCATAGATAAAAATTACCAGGTTGGTAGAGTCCTGATTTAATAAAATAAGTAATGTTAGATTAATTATTTAAGTCTTGATGGATCTTAAAGGTCTTGAAAGTTGATCAAGACCTTCACATCAGTGATCAAGACTGCATTGATTTTTGTTTAAATTAAGACACTCTGACTAGATAAAGACGGGTAGCTATTAGATATATCTATAGATGTATTACAAATATAATTATGTTAGCTCCATACAGGTCTAGATATACATACTAATATACATGCATTAACACGTGCTTGACTGCTTGGTAAGATGTTGACAATGACAACCAAGCATGCACCATGCTCAAGAGTGATCCATGTCCTTATTAAGACTCTTGGTCCATCAGGATTCAATATATTGCTTTCTGCATGTGCCTATTATGCCTTTGCTGGTGGGAAAAAATGTTTTTGCCTACATTTCATTTACAGAAACACATTGGAACTTGTAAAGTTAAAATGCTGAAATTTTTGTTCCTGATTTTAAATGAGTTATTTAATATGAAGATCGAGATTGTCTTTGTGATTTGATTGTTGCTATTGGAATGGAGGTTTCTATTGATCAATACTTAACAAAAACTAGCTGAAAAAACCTTTAAACTCTTCCAGTCTCAAGAGCGCGAGCTAGTGAACAAGTATAACTATGTTATTGGCTTGTGGAGAAGAGTGAGTACACTTTTTTGTTACCTAGCTCTTTTTTGGATTAGAAGTCCACATCAAGTATTTGTGCAATACGGTTATAATACTCTCATTATTTTTTCAGATTTCAACTGTTACTGGAGAATTGCGTTATGCGGATGCTTTGCGACTACTATATATCGTAGAGGATGCAACTAAAGGGTAAGAGGCACTTTTTACCAAAATTCTTTATAATTAGTGGTTGTGAATGTTGGGTTAATATTGGTATATATCACATAGAGTTCCTTTCACCGACATGAAAACTCGGAAGCAAGGCTGATTTAACTCTAAGTTGAGCTTATCAGATGACAATCAATGATTTAAAAATAATATTTTGTTGTGCTGGTAGAAGTTGATATGTTGGTGATGTTGAGTGGGAAATTTGGTAAGCAGTGGACTTGCAAGCGGGTATGTAAAGTTGGCTTATTTAGGAGTTTCATTCTGATGTAGGTTTGCTGATCAAGTTAATACAACTATAGCCCTTCTGCACCCAATTCACTGCACAAGGGAGAGGAAAGTGGATGTGGAGTTTGATATGACAACAATTCCCGCTTTCTTGATGGTTTTGGGTATTCTCTATTTTGTGTTAAAACCAAGACGACCGAAGCCAAAGATTAATTGAGACGAATTCTGAGCAGAGATCACGAGCAAATTGATATACTGTTGATGAGCGCATGGCGTTTCAGAGATGTTCTCAAGGGGAATGCCTAAACATTTTGCCCCATGATAATCAAATATATAGATAATACACTAAATCCTTTTTCATTCTGCCCAAGGCAGCAAAGCTTTGTTTAAATCATAGTTATTGAGAAAGAAAATAGGAATTAGAATGCAGCGACACTGACACCACCAACCACCACCCACCAGGTTAGTCAAAATCACAGTTGCTTGTAGGTTTCATTTTAGTTACCGGGTTGATAGAATCATAACTTAATAACTACTTGTTCATCCCTTGTAATGTGGTGGAAAGTGTACCTTTGTGATAACATCTATTTGTTCTTTTTAATTGACTTGTATATCTCGACTTTGCTGATTATGTAACGAAGCAGGAAATTTTGCGGTGGTGCATTTTGTAATAGATTCATTGAACCATTTTAAAGTTTTCTCTTTAGTTCAATACCATATTGAATTTCTTTATATTTATCTAGAGTATAAGGATATATATATATATATATTCAAGTTAATTTTATGCTATTAACTTTTCTCCCATGGAGTTTGATTTTCATTTGCAAATCGGTTCCCCTCAAAATTTTCTTTCTTAACAACTATTTTTTTTTTCACTTCTCCACATCCAGAACTCATATTTTAACTGAAAACATAAATCAAAATATCCATTGAACTGAAAGAATATGAAATCCTTTGAAAATCATCAATACTGTATGCTTTTATCTTTTTCATTCTCAATTATGTGCCCATGTAAAAATATAAACAGTAAATCAATTCAAAGTCTTTTTTGATCATGATTAGATCGAAAAGTTTTCAGACTTGCATTTTCACCTTATAAAACAACCGTCATTTGGTCCAATAAACCCTTGAGAGCAAAGAGAGCTGCATGTGACCATGAAACGGAGAGGCCATAGCCCTTATTATTATTATTATTTCTTAAATAGTTAAATTATTTTAATTTTACCTCAATTTATTTTGTTATTTACATTTATTCTACGAAATTTCTTGCCATGGCCATCCCCAAAATTTAATTTGCCTCTGCGTGAGCCGTGACCACGATTTTATGTCCCACACAAGTTAACTGAAGTTCCATCATATCTCAATTAACTCAAAACACAAGTTATGTCCAACAAACTAGATATGCAAGGAACAAAAAATTGATAAACATAAACTAAAGCTTTCCAGCTGATGTAAAACATCTCACTAAAGAGGAATGAACCTTGAAGAGTGGGTGGCACCAATACTCAATACTGGCTTCTCTTCATTAATAATGTCAAAAAATTAATAATAATAATAGTGTAGTGGGATGATTAGTATAGTTCTATGATGACAAATACAAGCAGTCGACCAGAACAACAATACCTGATACCATTTCTTTGTTGATTTGAAGAAAAATAAGGCTAGTGATTGGAAATAAATAAAAGAAAATACAACAAACAACAGTCGTTACTAGACATTAATGATATAATCCCCCCAAAAAACTAAGGTAAACTAAAGATTTCCTGATTGTTGAAAGTAACAATACTTCGATCAAATGTCTTTTATTTAGACAATACTAACTACTAAGTGAAGACAGAAACTGAAACCAGTCATTTTGAGTCGGATACAAGAGTGTCAGTCAATTCCTGTCCCTTGGTTTCAAATGGAAAGAGAAGTATACAGATCACTGAAAGGATAATTACAACCTCCAAGAGAACGATGGCAGCTCCTTGATGACAATCACTCACCAATCCAACTGCTACCAAAGGGCATACCATCCCACCAATTCTTCCCACTGCACTTGAAATCCCAGAACCAGTTGCCCTTATAGAAGTTGGATATACCTACAATAACAAAAGGGTCATTTTTACATAATCAGAGACGAGTAAATCAACTACAAATTTCACCATATCAATGTTCCTTGTGGTTCGTATGGAGCAGTACAGAAAATGAAGCATATGGCACATTTAGCCTTCAGAATCGTGAATTCGTTAACAGATCTGCCACCACTCAAATGTATTAAATGTTTTGATGTAGACTTGTTTCAGATGCTACAAATGCCACAAAATTTGGATTTATTGCCCTTCCAAGATTAACATAGGAATACTGAAGATGTTGAATGTTTAATGGTGCCAGTGAATTACATACATGAAAGTTAGCTGCTTTAATCTTTTACAAAAATTTTGAAACTAGAAATGGAAACACCATACAGTCTGTATATCCTAAAAAAAAAAAAAAACTCACATTTTGAGATTTATTTGTAAGTCAATGCAGTCAAACATGCAATGATGCTCTGAAGTGTAAGAAATAAAAGATTCTCTCTCAAAGACTGTAAAGAGGACAAGGGGAAACCTCTGGAGCATAAATACTAGCAACTGTGTAGGTTCCATTAGCGAACATTCGAGCTCCAAATAATAATCCTGTTGTTAAAGTAACAGGCTCAATGATAACCAGCGGTAGAAGGAATATGAAAGTCAAGATGGACATAATCGTCATGGAAACTTTGCGACCAACTCTATCCACGATTACTGCAGAAAAAAGAAGCCCAGGAAGCTCTGGAAAACAACATTATATCAATTGTACGTGAACCAACAGCAACAAAAGTACTTAAAAAGGGTCACTGTAATGAACAAGTTTTCAGGACATGTACAAGATAGTGAACATCATACATGCATTACCTGCCAAGCTAGTAACAAAGACATTAATGTAGAGGCTTGTATCCTGGGAATCTTCCAAAAGCAAGAGCGTTGAGCCACATTTGGTTTTTCCACTACTTAACTCTGAAGTCAGCAATATAATCCCATAATATAAGAATGAATTTCCAAAGAATAAAACCCATAGCAGAAAGGTAGTTCTAATTAATCTTGATGAGAGAAGCATTGAAAATGATGAGAAGCCTGATTTGACTTCTGAGGTTTTGTTTGTAGTTGAAAAGAGAAGAGGGGTGTGATCCGCATTAACAAATTCTTCATCTATTCTAGCAATCTTTTCAGAAACAAGTATGCCAGACGGGAGATTTCTCTGGTTCCTTATAGCTAATTTCTCCAGAACAAGATGAGCATCAGTACTTCTGCCTTTCATACATAGATACCTTGGAGACTCTGGTGAAAGACCATGAAAGAGAAGCACGGCAAATGCAGGTACAGAGGACAAGGCTAGCAGCCACCTCCAATTCAATCTTGGCATGACAATCTGTAGAAATAAGATTATAGAGTTTTACATTTAGTGTCTTTCCTATCTTTATGTCAGTGTGTGTGGTGGTGTCATAGATAATGAATTTATTCATAAGGAGTTCTTGAAGGTCAATAGGCATCTTTAATGCTATGCCTAAATCAGTGACCAATAGACAGTATGATAGATTATCAAATTCATCCATAATAAGTTTCTGCATCTTTGAGACCGTGCTTCATAAAGCTCGGTGGATCATTTGCTCAGCTGTAGCAATGTTGCTTTCTAGTCTATCCCTTTTCTCCGGTGTTCTTATTTTTATCTTCAGAAAACTAAGGGTTTCACCAACAGAGATATGTTGCTTCACCAAGTATGTCTTTAAGAAGCTGGGTGGGTACTGGGTAGCGTTGGGGATACAGCAAGGGGTTAATTAAGTAGGGTGCCTAATGAAAATTATATTACTTTTCTCTTAAGGCTATCTTTTCCAGAGTAAAGGGGAACGTGAAGGACAAGGGTTTAGCATCAAGAATCACATTTTTCACACAATTTATGACACTAGTTGTAATCCATAGATTAATGCACTTTAAATGGTTGAGATTTGATAACATGTGCTATTTTTAATGTGTATTAATAGACTGTTTGATCCAGTCAAATTACTACAAATGTATCAAATGCCACAAAGGTTATAGATCTAGAGTATAGACAAGCATTCTATACATACTCATCCTAAAATATGCTTATCTTGCAAATATTATTCCTGGAACTTAACAATCCATGTTTGTCAAAAAATGGATGAACGTGCAGAGTGGGCGCATGTTAAATTTCAGGGGCTATAAGCAATATTAAACGAATGAACAAAAGTGCATGGTTATATTCTGCTAATTAGAACCAAGCAGAACAAAAATTATGGAATGTGCAAAAGCATTTCTGATTAAAGGACAGGCCTAGTTAAGCCGACCTAGAATAGTCTCCAGCAAGAACAATAATCAAATGAGGAAGATACAGAAATTCCAAAAAGGTTAAAATTTTTTCGGAATAACTAAAGGTCAACAAGCTGATTGTCTTCTAAAATGTGCATGATTATCTAATTTGGGAGCGTTACAGACTCATCTCTCCGTTTTTATAAACTCGGCCATTAAATTTTTACTGCCCGCTTTCAACAACCATTCCTATTGCTAATAATCACACATTCCTTTTTCTTTGCAGAAGAATTACATCTCTTATGAAGGACCCAACAGAGAAATAATATCAATCAGATTTTAAGCAACTGGTTGAGACAAAAGAAAAAGAATTCAAATAGTAGACATAATAATGGAAGCTCTACATCTAAATTGCTTCAAGTAGCATAGAACATGATCATGCATTTTAACAGTGAGAACAAACAACATACAGTTAATAATAACAGAAGAAAATAAACTCAGTATGAATAAAAAAATTCTAGTTTCTGCTCATCAGTAGAAATATAATTTTTTTCCTGGAAACTTTGATGATAGAAGATGTGTATATTAGTGTGGGAGACTCTGTGTATACATACCTATATATGTGTATATTCATAGAGAGAGTGATTGAGAAGTCCCATGATATGAAAGCAACGGGATCAAAATATAAGGAACTGACAGAAAGTACAAAAATAACTCATGTGAAACATTCTTTAGCTTCAACATTCATGATCCAGATATCTATGCAAGTGTATATACATGCATGAATATATTGAAGCTGCCAGCTAGGTGGTTAAGACTAGGCGCTAGGTGGTCATAATAGTTGTTCTTGGATGTTCAAATTTGTTTTCTTAAATGCGATTTTGTTTCTTAGCAATAAATAAATAAATTAAGAAGAAGAAGAAAAGAAAAACAACCAGGGACCTTATGAAGGCCTAACTAACATTACATTGAGCAGAAGCTGTCTTTCCCTTTGGGGGAAAAGAAAAATGAAAAAGGAAGGAACAATAACAAACCCATGCAAGCGCAGCCTCAGAAATTGTTCCAAGCGTCCAGAAAATTGATATAACGACCATCCACAAGCCTCTACTTGAAGCAGGAACAAACTCTAGAAACCAAGATAAGAATACAGGCCCACTGCCTAGGCCAAAACCAACCAAACCACGTAGAATCACCAATGATAAATAATTTGGGGAGAAAGCACTCAACAAGCCAGTTAAACTAGCTACCAAAGCTATGCCAAGAAAACCCTTCCTAGAAAAAGCAAACAATAGAAGCAGTCAGAAATAAGACTGGCATTGTCCAATATCATAAATCAACTGAGAGTAACAGTGTAACACATAATAAAAGACAGTGAATATACGATTATAAAGATAACAATAACGTTTAGCCACAGTAACTGACAAACTGTATTCAAAAGTAAGCATTTGGCTGATAAAAATTCAACAAGAAAGGTGTACTTGTCATTAATTAGAATGATTAAATTTATGGATCAGAACCAGAGTTCCTTGCATATGACAGGAAGGAAAGTCAGCAAAAGACTTGCCTAAAAAAAATCAAGTAAGTTTATAGCAGAGATCACACTAGAGAAGCAATCTAGTTTTGTAATGTAAATGAAGAATGACAATAGTAAAAGAGACATAAACAGGAAAAAAGAGAGACATGCCTTCTACCGTAGTGATCAGAAACAAAGCCCCAAAAAAAGGATCCAAGAAGCAATCCAGCAAAAACAACACTTGTTAAAAGGGTTTGTTGGGTTGGTGAAAGGTCCCATTCAGATTTAACAGACGGACCAATGAAGGAGAGGATCATCATTTCCATAGCTTCTGCAAACAAACCAAGCCCAGCATAAACAAGAACAAGACCTTGATATTTCCCAAATCCCACATGAGTAAATGCTTCATCTATACTATACGTAACCCTCCTCTGATCATCATCCATCTCTGTTTCTCAAATCAGTTTACTTGTGTATATCTCTGTTGAGTGTTGACCCAATGTGCTGAAAATATGGAGAAAGAAGAAAGAAAAGTGAAGGAGGTCACTTGCCATGGTCACTCAACACAAACATTCGTTACTACCGTTAAAATTTAATGTTGACCCTTTACCGGCCTACCCCGTTAGTAATTAATGTATTTTTTTTTTTGAAATACAACAACTGTCTACTGCTCCCATAAACCGAAACTATGATGGAACTCGAACCCCTAACCACTTAGTGTTAAAGGGATATGTACGATCATCTCTACTCTACTTTACTAAAACGAGATGTTAGTAATTAATGTATTATGTTGGTGGTCTGTTGAGTGTTTGAAATGGTAAAGGTTAAATTTTTTAAATCATATTAAAAACAAATATAATAAGCCTTTTTATATTTATTAGCAAAAATGTACAACCGGTCTAGAGATGCACGTTTAGGGAATGAGGATGGATAGAGGTTTCCCATCCCCATTCCCATCCCTACTTTTCAGACCCTTCCCCTATCACCTATTTTCCTATTTCCTTATTTCCTTATTTCTCTATTTCCCTATTTGGAGAAAACGGGGATTGAGATTTTTTGGGGGAGGTACCATCCCCATCCTCATCCCCATCCTCAGATCTTAATTTTCTCTGTTACCCTCGGTCCTCCATTTAACTAAAATTACAAATTAAACAAAAAAACAAACATTTCATTATAAATACAAAATAAAATCCATTAATGTATTACAAATAAAAAATAAATTGTTTTAAATAATTCAAAATTTATGCTAAACCAACTTCATATGTGAAGTAATACAAACTGTTTGGTAACAAAATAAACTTCGCATCATAGATAATCTAAAAGATTAACAGCCAATTCATTGTCAAGGACTTTGAAAAATCTTTAGAGTTAGGTTTTAAAGGTAAAAAAAATAAATGTGTTTATATACCTAAGGTTTCAAAGAATAAAAAATAAAATTAAATATATATTATAATTATATTTCTAAATGTTTGAGGGAAATGAGGATGAGGATGGGGATGGGGAGGGATCCCGTCATCCCGTCATCCCGTCATCCCGTCATCCCCTCATCCCCATTTCAATTTGAGGATGATTTTCATTCCCATCCACCTATTTTATTATTTTCCCCAAAAAAGAATCCCCAAATAGGGATGGGCGTATAGAGATTTATGGCCCCGGTATCTCTAAACCAGTCTAGTGGTAGAAATCTCATTTTCAAATTTCAAGCGGGGTGAAGCTACCTACCTTGAAGCAGCCCAGTCTGGCTTTATCAAATAAATAATAACAATGACTACTAAAAAAACATAACGGTTCGGTATTTGCCTAGGCGGTTGGTGGATAATGTTAATACTTAATAGGGATGATTTTGAGTTATGATGTGTGGTGAATGGTGATGTAGGGTCTTGATTATGATGGAAATGCTCTCGATCCATTGTTACAAATTGAATAATAAACTATAAATTTATATATTATTAAATAAATAAATAAAATTGATTTATTATTCGTAAAATATTTGCACCAATGAAAATGATGAGGGTATTTGGTAATTTAACAAAATATCTGTTTTTGAAGCTGATTGTTGAAGCATCGAATTCAGCTCCCGGAAGAAACAAGAGACCATAGTGGTAAGGAATGGTTCCTTCACGGTCATAAAAAATGCAGCCATCACAACTTTTGTTTTTTTTTTTGTTTAACGCATCGGTATCCGGAGGTCCACTGGCCCCGACTAATCTGGTTTCGAGCCGGGTCGGCCCATCAAGAGATAATGCTCTCCCAACGCAGGGTTTTTGCTTTTACAAGACTAGAATCCGAGACCTTACTTAAACGAAGGAGTGCAAAACCACTAGAACCAACCTGCATCGGTGATAACAATCTTTTTTTAATCTCAACTGTTTCTTCTTTTCAGATCATGTGGAACCAGAAGAGACGACTGATCGTGGGCTGCTGTTGAAAGACAGAGAGATGGATGATTGCTTTTGATGAGATGCTATTTACCAGTACGAGTGTTAAAAATTCCAACAAATTGAAAAATTAATTGATAACAGGTATCCATGGAGCATTGTTGTGCTCGTTCCAAATGCAAATACAACAATTAAGGATCTAATGCATCCACATTGTCTTTCAGTTCTTTTCCTTTGGTTTCAAATTTCGAAACAACAACGGAGGCTATTGCAACAACTATTACAACTTCAAACAGAATAACTGCAGCCATTTGATGACAACCAGTCACGAGTCCCACTGCAACAAGAGGGCACACCATGCCACCGATTTTTCCTGCTCCATCTGCAGCTCCATAACCAGTGTTTCTCATGGATGTCGGATATATCTACAAAGGTCAAATTACACATACGGTCAACCAGGGATCATAAAGATCAATTCTACATTTTTGACATCATTCACATTTTAAATATACCCCTCATGTGGAACACAGACAGAAAAGCTGATCATCTTTCCAACAAGAAGATTAATTCTCACTTATTCAGTAGTCAGACAAGTAAACTATAAAAACTCAAAACCAAAACGAAGACATGTAAAGCAGATCAAAAGCTGTACAAAGTCTTGCTGTATTCGTTTTATTATTATGTTTTTATAAATAAATTTAAGATTGATTTCATCCCAATTTCAGTTAATTCATGTTAGTGAAACTTGAAACACTGGAATAATTGTTAAGTAAAACTTGAGAACTCAACCCACAACCAAATATGACAACCTTATAGCACATGTCCAACAGGTCCCACAAGATTACCTCTGGGGCATAGATGCTGCCAACCGTTATAGTTCCTGTAACACACATGCGAGCTCCAAACAATAACGCCGTCGTCAAAGTGCCAGACTGATGGGAAACCAGTGGCAAAAGGAAAGCACAAGCTAAGATAAACATAACAACCATGGAGAGCTTGCGTCCAATCTTGTCGACAATTATCGCGGACAAAAGAAGACCGGGAAGCTCTGTAGAACAAACAAGGGACAAATGCTATGAAACAATCACTCTATCCAAGGAAAAAAAAAATATAGACAATTAAAAGAGCAAAACAGATATACAAAATTGATAAAAATACTAAGTGGATTAGAAGATTTGCAGCACCTGCCAAACTAGTGATAAACACATCTACATAGAGGCTATTATCATTTGATTTTTCTTTCTGCAGAACAGTTGAACCACATTTACTGTCCCCACTACTTAACTTAGAGGTCAACAATACAACACCATAATATGCGAAGGCACTTGCAAAGAACAGCACCCATAGGAGAAGAGTTGTCCAGATAAGTTTCGGTGAGAAAAGCATAAAAAATGAAGAGAAGGCTGACTTAAATTTCCTGGTCATTTTTGCTGTCACTGAGAGTGGAAGTGCATCTTGTGCTGATGAAGATTCTTCATTCTGTCCGGCAGTTCTATCATCAGAAACAAGCATGCCGGGAGGGAGTTTTGCTCGATTGACGAGAGATATCTTCTCAAGAATTTGATGTGCATCAATTGTTCTACCTTTCATACATAAATACCTCGGTGACTCCGGTGCAAGGCCATAAAAGAAGAGCAGAGAAAATGATGGTATTGAGGATAATGCCAGTAGCCACCTCCAATTTAATTTTGTCATGACAATCTGCATAATGACAGTGTTGAAAATTTATATAGTTCCAACGTCTTCGAGACCAGCATATAAGTTATCACTTGAAATGAAGAAAACTTAGACAATTTAGAAAATGTACCTAAAGCCTTGAGTCACTGGCTGTCCTGAACATGTCTACTTTTCAAATTTTATGCATCTTCTTTAGTTATTAACCCAAAGACACAAAAGTTTCAATGGTATTTTGAAAACATGAATTTTGGTTCTCATAGATCTCAATAGTTTTCTCAATATTATCAAATGCTTCTTAGGCCCCATTTGGTATTGCTTTTGAGAAGTTAAAATCTGATTATTTAATAATTTTGATATAAAAAAGATGTTTAATAAAATTTCTAAAAGTGATTATTTAAGAATCTGGGTTGATTTAGCAACAATTTTAAAAAGCAGGTGGGGGTTACTTTTGCAAGGTGATTATGATAGAATCTGCTGTTTGATTTAATGAATCTTTTTTAAAGACTAAAATATCCATGTTGACTTAACATAAATACAAATATATCTTATGTTTAATTTCATATGTTTCAATTTTATTTGTTCATCATTGATTAATATAAGATTAATTAAAAGATTTTTAGAAATAATTTGTTTATCTTCTCAACTCAATTCCGGAACAAACACCCATACTTAAAACTTAGGACTTAGAACAAAATCCTAAAACTAATCTTTTTCGCCGTCTATTTCTTTTTCTCTACTATTTTTCTTCTTTACCATCGCCAACTCATCCAAAAATACAATCAATAAAAATTATATAAAAATATGTGATAAAAATTGAAGTGTTATAATACAGGTATCCGCATGTCAAGTAAAAGAAATCGAAGAATATTATAGTGAAAAGAAAATAAAGGAGTAAAGGAAGAAGCATCCAATTTTTTATTTTTTTAGACTTGGTGCTGTCAAATCTAGAACCCTAGATTTTTCGGTTGCCCTGAGAGTTTGAGATTGAGAGATATGAAAGAATTTTTTTTTGCTTTGCTTGATAATTCAATTTCATATCGGTTTTAGTCATTATGTAAAATCACATTAAAGGTAAAGTTTACCAAACGCATGAATACTGCTTTTAAATCAACAGCAGTTTCAACAATAACATTAACCAAACAGTTGTCTGATTAACTTCACAGCAGATTATGTCTTCAACACAACTAACATTGATTATTTTAAAAGCTACAACAATACCAAACTGACCCTTAGAAAACTCCAAACTCTAGTTTGAGTAAAATTCGTAGGTGAATCTATATTGCCACATCTTTAAACTCAAAATGTGTTTCTATTACCATGAGAAGATAAAATCAACACATCTCCCAAATTTGCTAAGCTTTTTTGAAGGTAAATATCTGATGCAAAACAAGAAATTAATTATTTTAGTAGAATTAAAATTTATTCAGCAATCTCTTTTCATTTTAAATGTTTAGGATTCTTATTTATTGTTTAGTTTAGGATTACTTATTTGAGTTTGATTTGTTTTTTCTTTTTCCTTGTTTATGTCCGGTTAGTTTTAGTTGCCTATAATAGGCCTCTTTAATTTGTTTCTTTTAGAGAGCTAAATGATAAATAAAATTGAGATTTGATTTTCCCAACCTCCATATCTTCTATCTTCTGCCCCTCTACTAAGTCTACTTTTTTCACTATTTATTCTCCTAAGTTCTATTCTACATCAACATATTCTTTGGATGATGCCAAAAATACCAAAGCACAAAGACATGCTTGTTGTGTGAATGCATTTCACTTTACACAAAAGCCAAAAATTTTGATAGTCAAAGTAGCCGAGAGACCCACAAAAGCATATATATCGAAGTACTTCATGAAGAAAAAAAGATTCCAGGAGTTATTGAAAAAGTTTGATCATGTGGAAATCAAATGTTTAAAAAGAAAGGCAAATAGAGCTGCAAAATATTACATAGAGGATGACAGAGGTGAGAAGAGAGATCAATTTGTACCCAAAAAAACCTGAAAGTTTAAAGAAGTAAATATTTGTCTTGATTTTTTAAGACTCTAAAGTTTCATGCCTTATAACTCCACAATGGGAAAAAAGAAAAAAAAAATTCAAAAAGTAAAAGGAAGATCAACCGAGAGTGATTTGAATAATAAACGGAGAAGTTAAGAAAAACAAACATACCCAGGCAAGTGCAGCCTCAAAAATTGTTCCTGCGGTCCAGAAAGTTGAGAAGACTACCATCCACGTGCCTCTATACGAAACAGGAACAAATTCTAGAAACCAAGTAAGGTATACCACTCCCCCACCCAAACCAACACCAACCAAACAACGGGAAATCACCAGTGATATATAATTTGGGGAGAAAGCACTTAACAATCCAGCTCCACTAGTTACCACACCAATGCCGAAAAAACACTTCCTGGGAAGAGCAGCAATTAAAGAAGCTAGTGAAAAAGTAATTAATGAATAAGAAGAGTATTTATGAGATCAGAAGAGCAATGACAACAATGCCTAAATTCAATTGTCTACTACCAACCAAGGACATTATATTTATAGATAAATTCTTTAGAAGAAGGGCTTAAAACGTTTTATATATAGATAGACAATCTGATTCACTTAATGATTATTGAGAAATAAGAAGGTTAAACTAATGGAAAGAAATAAACTAAAATATTAAATTCTGAGATAGACGATAGAATGTGAAGTTCAACATTCAGATATTTCTGCTGCAATGAGTGCTGAAATTTCCATAGAAAGGCAGAACACATAACAGTTGAGAAACTGAATACAATTTACAATTTATAATCCATGATGCCTAAATCTAGATGAGAACCAACTGACAATTATTAATAGGATTCTTTTGATAATGAGTTACAAGAAATATGAATAAAATATAAATTAGCTGACTGGAACTGAACAGGTATAGAAACAACATATTCCCATTGGATAAAGAGTTCCATGTAATTCTAGTAAATATTTAATACAAAATATATACTTTATTATGAATCAGATTTCTTTGACAATGTAATTGTTTATTTATGGATTTGTCCATGATGATGTCCCATGTGTATGAGTGCAGAGGTAAATCCGTTTCAGATGAAAAGAGTTTCAAAAGCTATATACTGAGTTGCAAGCACAACTGCAATTAAAAAGCAAAACATTCAGAGATTAAAAAGCTTAGAAACTTAGTATGGGTCTGGATATAGTTCTAAGTTTAGAGTCGACAAAACAATAAGATATATCCAAAGTTTATAGTAGGCAAATTAGTGAGTTTCTAATAAATTATGACACATAAGTAATTTCTGGAGGTAGGTGAATAGAACCAAACCACATCAACATATAGCCTCCATTAGAGGAATGAAGATCAAAGGTAAAAGAATTAAAAATCTGTACTTGCACCACAGAAGATAATGACATGTTAGCTAGAAAATATATTAAAACAGTTTAGATGCCTAACCTTGCATACGTAAAACAAGCAAAGGAAATAACATATAAGGATTCAATAGAGGGAAACAGCTTACCTCCGTCCATAATTATCTGATACAATGCCGGATGAATAAGCTCCGACTAGCATACCGAAAAAAACAACAGTTGATAAAGCGCTTTCTTCACCCGAAGAGAGTTTCCACTGTGACTTCACAGCTGGTCCTACAAAGGAGAGAATCATAATCTCCATTGCTTCTGAAATCCAACCTAACCCAGCATATGCAAGCACAAGACCTTGATACTTCCCAAATTTCATAGCAGAAAGTGCTTCATCCAGCGTGTACACAACGTTTTCACCTTCCATCTGGGGAACCAAATTGAAACAGAATGAAGTTTTCCTATCTTAAACATATTCATTAAAGAGAGTTAACAAAACTTGAAATGTGTTTTTTACTTATACAACGACTAGCCCAATCGAATAATTTGCCTTTACTTCCAAGAAGCTTACCATAAGTAATGATTGTTACCACTATCAGTGTGCCATGAATAATAGTAACAGAACAACAAGAAACTTTTATATCCTTGAGCTCAGTCAAACCAACTAACAAAATAAAAACAAAAATAATATAATCAAACCAATATTTTAATAATTTGAAATTAATGTTTGAGTTTTATAATATTATGCACTGCCTTGGCTCAATCAAAATCAATCTGCTCTCTTTCAAAATAAATCAATTCTGCTCAAAACCAAGATTTGAAAATAAGTAACCTAAATTTTGAAAATAAATGAAAATGTTGAATTTTTATAATATATTTCCAGAAACTGTCATCCCCATATTTCAAAAGAATTAAAAGTTGAAAAAAAAAAAATTCACCTGAAGCTGATTGATTTAGGAAGATAAATATGCAGAAAATCTGATATAATGTTGTTATTATGTTTGCACACAATGACACAAGCGAACGAATCAAAAACTGTTTAAAACACATGAAAAGTGGGTTTTTGTTGATCCACATATGATAAAAGATTCATACAAATACCATAGCAAGCAAATTCACAATCACAAAGTAAACATATTAATACCCAGATAATAAAATAAACAAGCAGAATAACAATCACATGACAACCTTTTTTAAATAATAACAATCACAATCTTAGAAAGCAGATGCAACCCAGTTGATCTGAATGAGAAAACAAAAATACCTCTGGAAATCGATTTCCAAGCAGATTGGCTTCTTCGCCTGAAAAAATACGTGGAGTCATGTGACCAGCGAACTAAATATAGAACAGTAATGCATGCGGTGCGGGTGGCAGTACATCACAAGAATACTAGATCATATAATTAACAACATTATAGTTTCCTTTTCAAATGGGCAAATGCCAAAATACTCCTAATGTTTTTAATAATAAATGCATATTATCTATTAATGCTATTACTTATATAAATACCCC
Organism: Dipteronia dyeriana; assembly: GCA_032871835.1. Classification (NCBI taxonomy): domain Eukaryota; kingdom Viridiplantae; phylum Streptophyta; class Magnoliopsida; order Sapindales; family Sapindaceae; genus Dipteronia; species Dipteronia dyeriana. The sequence continues at coordinate 70,145,295 of CM065300.1, read as the reverse complement.
CGCCCTTAGGGGCATAGCTTAGACGGTAGATAGATGGGTTTAAGGATTTAGAGTTTGGGGCTTGGGCAAATGTATCCCAAATCAACAGCTCGAATCTTACAAATGGAAAAAGTTTTAAGAAAATACATGGTGTATTGTTTGAGTGGTTGACCACAAGGAATAAAAATCAAAAGTTAATAGTTTGATCAAAAAAGGGTTTTAGTATAATTACGAGCGCATTTACTAATCACAAATGAAAATGAATGTGAACTGGGTTTAAGTGGAAAAGGAAACGAGAGCAATCTGGAAATAGGGTCTGTTCTGTAACGTTTTTGTTTTATAAATTTTCATTTGAAAACGAGTTTTTGATTTTGATTTTTTTAGAAGCTGAAAATTTTGAAAATGCATTTGATAGCAATAATTGAATATAGTATTCAGAAAAGAAATAAATATATATATTATCATTTTAAAAAATATTTTTCAATATATTGTAAGAGTAAAAATAATATTATTTGTAGTTAAATTATATATATATATATATATATATATATATATATATATATATTATAAACAACAAAATAAAATAAATTAAAAATTGATTTGTGTTTTTAAGATTATTTTTCTAAAAAAATATAATAAAAATATATTTTTATATAATTATCATATATGTATATGTATACTTTATTTGTTTTAGACCATTATTATGGGTTCGAAGTCCCTACATATTGACGAAATGTCATATATTTAAACGTCTTTACCATATTAGTAACTCCAGATCATTGTTTTTTCAAAATACATTCCTGTTGACGTTGATTTCTGGATGTCAACAATGATTGGATTTCAGCTGTAAATTCAAAGAGAAAAAGAAAGAGAAAATAATTAGACGCGAGTTTTTTACGTGGTAAAACTCCGATGACCGGAGAAATGTCTACAGGTGGTTGAATGATCAACCAAGCCAAAATCTAATATGAAATTATAATATTACAATTCTCGATCTCTCTTTCTTCTCTTTGTATTTTTCTATGATTTTTCTATATCTTTTTTGGCGAGATTATAAGTCTATTTATATATTTATAGAACCATAATCTGCTTTGTACAAGTAATATAAGATATTTGTATTTAATTATGATTATTTACTTGCTTGATGCAGACTGTCTTCTTTCCTGTTTCGGAGTCTTGTATTAAGATCGAATGAGACTCTAGTAATGTAGTCAAATTAGGACTTATTTCCTTATAAGAGCGTAGTCTTTTTAAAGAAATAAAGTTATTGCCTGATTGGAAACTTTTCCTGCTCAGTATTCTGTTCTCATTGGGATTCCTTTTTTGATATGGATATCTTCGTGTATTTTAATGACTTAATCCGTGTGAGCTATGTGCTGGGCTTTTTATTAAGTTTTCTTCATATTTGTCCCGAGAAAGGACAATACCCGCTGGTCCCGAGTAACATCATTTGATCCCGAGTAGAAATGTCATTTAACTAGTCCCGAGTGTCACTAACTGATCCCGAGTAACATATGACGTCGATTGACCCTGAGTGGGTTTTGTTCAACATCTTCTTGTTCGGGTTTTCTCTTCTTCGGTGACGTCTTGTAGGATATTTTCTGAATGCCTATTCGGATGTCCATTTGGCAATTTATCCTCTTTGTTGATGACGTGTACATACGATAAAATTCACATATGACAATCCCTATAGTCTTTCCGTTAATCAAAGGTTAGTCAATCGTACTGAATTAGGGTTATTTTAGTCTTTTTATTTACTAACATATAATAACAATTAAAAAAAAAAACATTAGAGCAATGGAGATCTAGATCTCTATTGTTTCAGACAACAATGGAGATCCAGAAATCTAGAGGATCTCCCATCTCCGATCAACGCCTTAGACTATTTTTTAGAGTTGTGTTAACTTGTGCCCTAAGACACATGTTAATAACTAAAAAAAAAATACTATAAAAGAAAATAATTATTGTCTCAATCAATGCAAGGTAGAAACATTTAGTGCGTGTTTGGTATGACTTTTGTAATGATCAAAAGCGTCTTTTTAATGCTAGAAGCTATTTTTGAAGTTTTTCTTAGTTGTTTGGCAAAACTCAAAACAACTTTTTTGATATATGAATTGTCTCAATTACCCTTTATAAAAACCATTTTATATCTACTTGGAGAAGCCCAAAATATAATACAACTCTTTCATTATAAATAATTTGGGCTTCTCTAAAAATCTTTTTTAAAACATATGAATTGTCTTAACTACCCTTTATAAATTTTAAATATTTCATCATACAACTCTTTCATTATAAATAATTTGTCAATACCCTTTTTGTAATTCATACAACCAAAAGCTATGTTTAAAAATATGTTATCAACACCATTTTTGTATTTTACACAACTAAACACTTTTTTTTTAAAGCTCTACTCATTAGAAGTTCTACTATACAAATATCTACTCTAGAAACTCTATTTGAAAAGTCATACCAAACACTCTTATTATCTAAAGCATATATATATATATATATACAAATAGTATGATATATTAAAACTGACCCCCACAGCGTCACGTGTCGTCGTGAGAGAACTTTATATTTAAATGCATTAATCTATATAATTATATATATTAGTAATATTGATTTTTTAATGATTGTTTTGATATCATCAATTGAAGGCGTAACTTTTAGGTATTCAATACTAATTTTTGGGTGTCCAATACCAATAAAATTAATATAATTTTTCACTAATAATTTTTTTTAAGTGTATTTTGGTTTTTGATCTTACCCAAACAATTCCTATATATGAAGATAAACAGGATGACTATGTGGAGAAACAAAATGGTACCCATTATTATAGGTAGGCTTAGACTCCAAGGAGTAAGGAGCAACGAACAGATTATGGCAACTCTCAACTTCATAGATGACAAGGCCTATCCACCACCGAGGTGTGCAAATTTTCTTGTAGTAATTTGATATGTTGTCTACTTTGTAAAACAATTTGGGTTTGTCTAGTAATTTTATAAGATATTTGGAAAATCTTTGGTCAATTGTATATTTGAATTTAGATTATTCAATATTTCGATGTATGGAAAATAAAAATTGTTATTCTTCTGTGGACAATTTAAATTTATAGAAAATGAATAGAAAATGATGGGTTGAGAAATGGAGGGTTTAATTTAAAGATATTGAATATAAAAATTAATTATTATAACTAATTAATAGCCAAATATCCTTTTAATCATATATTAAATATATTTAATAGGAAGAATACCGAAAGAAAACTTATATATAAAGAGTGACATTTCATTCGCATTCAATTAAATAGGAGTTCAATGTATAAAAAGAGTAACCTTAATTGACTTTTTAATGATTGTTTTGATATCATCAATGGAAGACAAAACTTTTAGGTGTCTAATACCAATAAAATTGATATAATTTTTCATAACAATTTTTTTAAAATGCATTTTGGCTTTTGATCTTACCCAAACAATTCACATATATATATATATAAAGACAAGCAGAATGGCTATGAGGAGAAATAAAAAGCTACCCATTATTCTAGGTAGGCTTAGACACCAAGGAGCAAAGAGCAAGGAACAGGCTATGGCAACTCAACTACATAGATGACAAGACATATCCACTACCGAAGTATGCAAAAATTGTTATATTAATTTGATAAAAATTACTATGTATCTTTGTTTGTAAGATTGTTATTGTTAAACAATCTAAAAAGAAGAGAAATAAGGGTTTTTTATTGATAAAACATAATGATTGTATATTACAAATTAGAAAGTTTATATAGACAATGTAATAAAAGATTAATCTAACTTCTAATGGGAGTAGTAATTCTAATATAGCTAGAAACAGGAAAAATATCATAATTAGGAAATATTACTAGAAATATAATCCTAACAAAAATAGGAAATATAACATAATTCTAACACCCCCTCTCAAACTCACGATGCGACTGTAAGAAGCATTGAGAGTTTGCCAACTAGAAAACGAAAAGGTGAAGTAGAATGCGACTTGGTAAAGAAATCTGCAATTTGCGATGAAGAAGAAACAAAAGGCAAAGTGATGGTGCCATGCTTGAGATGATGACGTGTAAGGTGACAATCGATCTCAATGTACTTGGTTCGTTCGTGAAAAACCGAGTTGTGAGCAATCTGAATAGCACTCTTGTTGTCATAATACATATGAGTGGAATGAGAAAGAAGAACTCCCATATCTGTAAGTAACCAACGTAAACAAACATCTCTTTGGTAGTAGATGCCATAGCACGATATTCCGCTTCGGTTGAAGACTGAGAAACAATAGATTGTTCTTGCTCTTCCAAGAAATAAGAGAATCACCCAAAAAGATACAGAAACCAGTAACAGACTTGCGATCTGTGAGATCACTTCCATGACCAGCATCAGAGTATGCACGCAGCTCCAAGGAAGAGGTGGATGAAAGTAGAAGACTCTGAAAGGTTGTGCCTCGAAGATACCGTAAAATACGAAAAACAGCTGCCCAATGAATTGTAGTGGGAGAAGCAACAAACTGACTAACAATATGAACAACATATGTAATATCTGGATGAGTAATAGTGAGATAAACCAAGCTCCCAACAATAGTACGGTATAAAGTAGGATCTGACAAAGATATACCATCTGAAGAAGAATACTTTGCGTTAACCTCAATGGGAGTATCAATAGTCTTATTATCAGTAAGTCTAGCCCGCTCAAGAATATCTGCAACATATTTTGACTGAGAAAGAAGATAACCTCTAGGCGAGTAGGCTACCTCAATACCCAAGAAATATCGTAGAGAACCCAAATCCTTCATTTCAAATTGTCTAGCTAACTTTGTCTTCAAAACTGAAAAACCATAAACATCATCACCAGTAATAATCATGTCATCAACATATAAAGAAAGAATGATACGACCTGCATCAGTGCACTTAACAAAGAGAACATAATCATGACTACAAGAAGCAAATCCAAGAGAAAAAATCACTATAGAAAATTTCTCAAACCAAGCACGAGGTGCTTGTTTGAGACCATATAACACCTTCTTGAGCTTGCAAACATACCCAGAACCATGTGAAACACCAGGAGGGGGATCCATATAAACTTCTTCTTGAAGATCTCCATTTAATAAGACATTTTTAACATCAAGTTGAGAGATACCCCATTGTCGGACTGAAGCTACAACAATAAGAGTACGAATAGTAGTCATTTTTGCAACAGGAGCAAAAGTCTCCTCATAATCCATACCATACAGTTGAGAATACCCTTTTGCAACCAACCTAGCTTTGTATAGTTCAATAGATCCATTGAAATTAGTCTTGATCTTATACACCCAGCGATAACAAACAACACTTTTACCAGGAGGTAGAGGAACTAAATCCCAAGTACCTGTCTTATGTAAAGCAGAAAGTTCCTCATCCATAGCTTTCTGCCAATGTGGATCTAGAATTGCCTCTTTATAGGAAGAAGGCTCAGATAGACAATGAATAGAAGCTAAAAATGAAGTAAAAGATGAAGAATAACAAGAATAAGCAAAATCTGGTAACTTTGTAGACTTACGAATGCGTATGGATTGACGTAGAGGTGGATCCACAATCTCAGACGGAGCTTGAGGGACAGAGAGATTTTCAATACCTGCAGAACTAGGAACCTAAGATGAAAAACTATCAGAATCCTCAGAAAAAGGATCAATACGAATAAGATCAGATCTAGTCAAGCTATGAGTAGTGGATGGAATAGAAAAGAAAGGTATATGTTCAAGAAAAACAACATGACGAGACATAAAGTTTATGAGTAATCGGATCAAAACATCGATACCTCTTTTGACCTTCACCATAACCAAGAAAGACACAAATAGCAGATCAAGAGGACAGCTTGCTGCGTTCTGCATGAGGACGAAGAACGAAACGAGTACAACCAAAAACTCTAAATAAAGAATAATCTGGGGCATACCTATACAATTTTTCTAAAGGAGAAATACCTGAACTATGAGAAGATGGAATTGTATTAATCAAAGTTACAGTAGTCAGAACAGCTTCACCCCAAAACACACTAGGACCAGAAGCAAATAATAAAAGAGATCGATCAGATTCAACAATATGTCTATGTTTTCTTTCAACAACACCATTTTGCTCAGAAGTATATATACATGAAGTTTGGTGAATAGTACCATCTAAGGCAAGCAACTCATAAAATTTATTAGAAGTGTATTCCCCACCCAAATCACACCTAAAACATTTGATAACAGTAGAATGTTGAGTTTTGATAAGAGCTTGAAAGGTTGTGTATTTCTCAAAGAATTAAGAACGATGTTTCATTAAATAAATCCAACAATAACGATATAATCATCAATAAAAGAAACATAATACCGAGACCCTCCTTTAGTGGGAACAGAAGAAGGTCCCCATACATCAGAATGAATCAAATCAAATGGAGAAGAAGAAATAGAAACACTACGATTAAAAGGTAAAGCTGAAAATTTTACCAGTTTACATCCACTACAATAAAAAATATCGTGAGTTTGTAAATTTCCTAAAGCCCTTGTGGATGCTAAATATCTCAAACGAGAAGACGGAACATGACCAAGGCGAGAATGCCATAAATAAAAACTAGAAGAAGAATGACTCAAATGAAAAGAAGACAAATCAACACTAGTAGTAGCAGCAACTGGCACTTTTAACTCATCCAAAACATATAGTCCTCATTTCCTACGGCCTGTCCCAATCAGCTTCTGAGACAGCAGATCTTGTACATAACAAGAAGAAGAGGAAAATGTGACTAAATTACCAGAATCACATAACTGACCAACAGAAGCAAGATTTAATGTGAGTTTCATAATATGATAAACATTAGGGAGTGACAAGTGATGAGTAACAATAGAGCCAACACCTGCTAAAGGCATAGGAGTGCCATCAGCAGTCATAACAGGAATAGAAAATGAAGGAGACATAGAAGCAAAAGATGAAGAATCTGGAGACATATGATGTGTGTCATGTATAAATTTTATTAGACGTACACGTCGTTGACAAAAAGGATAGAATTGTCAGGTGGACATCCGAATAAGCATTCAGAAAGTATCCTGCAAGACTTCACCAAAGAAGAGAAGCCTGAATAAACAAGTATTGAACAAAACCTACTCGGGGTCAACTAACGTCGTATACTACTCGGGGTCAGTTAACGATGCTCAGGGTTAGCACATGTTCTACTCGGGATTAGATGACGTCATTTAGGTCCAGCTAATATCATGTTCTACTTGGGACAAATACGAAGAAAACCGAATAAAGAAGCCCAGCGCGTAACTCACACGAGTCAAGAGTCGTTAATATACGTGAAGATATCCATATCAAAGAAGAGTTCCAAGAATAGAATACCAAACAGAAAAGGTTCCAAATTCGGCAACAATTTTATTTCTTCAAAAAGACTACGCTTTTATAAGGAAATAAGTCCTAACTGGACTACATCACTAGAGTCCCATTCGATCTCAATACAAGTCTCCGAAATAGGAAAGAAGACAGGCTACTTCAAACAAGTAACCAATCATAATTAAATACAAAGATCTTTTGTTACTTGTACATAAAAGATTAGGGTTCTATGAACATATAAATAGACCCATAATCTCGTCACAAAAATAGATATAGAAAACATAGAAAAATACAGAGAGAAAAAGAGAGATCGAGAGTTGTAAATCTTTTCAGTAGTGGATTTTGGCTTGGTTGATTATTCAGCTACCCGTGGATGTTTCTCTGGTCATCAGAGTTTTACCATGTAAAACTTACGTCTGATTACTTTCTCCTTCTCTTTCTCTTTGAAATCTCAGCTAAAATCCAATCTTGTTGACTTTTTCTCATACATCCAGAAATTGACGTCAACAATTGGTGCTAGAAGGAGGGGGTGAACCTCCGATTTAATTAAAAGTAATGGCGGGAAGCAGAAACAGTCTTGGGGATGTTCAAAAATCTCTAAATAATGTCCATATTAGCAGTAGTTCACAAGATCTCACCGTATCCAACCAACCAACATCCCTGGCAGGGATTCAACAAATCCCTCTGACCAACGAAGACCTAACACGATGCTTCCGTGAGGCACTGCAACATTTGGTGGCAGACGTAGCAAAGGAAGGAGTTGATCTACTGGTTACAAAAGAAGCGCAACCTCCTAACCTCCCACCTACAAGGCTTCGTTCGGTTGTAGTGAGGCCAGAACTAAATGCACCGAAAGCCGAAAGGAACTCTGCTCCAATTAATCAGGCTGGACGTGAAACACCCGAAAAGGAACAACCACGCCAGAAGCAGAACCATGATCAGATAGCCCGTGCAAGACACAGTAAACATGACCTACACAGGGATCAATCGTCATCAGAAGATAACGATCGGCACCATCGCAAGCGTCATCACATAACCATACGTCTGTAAGAATCAACCCGTGAGACTCGACATCAAAGCGAAGAACCAGAGAGAGGAATGCCAATCACCATGCGGTTTAACCATTATGGAAATCCGAAGGGAGATAGAGATGTCGTAATTCAAAGACTAACTCGAGAAGTCGAAAACAATAGGCATCAAATGGACGAACTGGTCAGACGTTATGGGTACAACGACTTATCTGACGAAGATTCCGACAGTCCATTCACTAGGGACATCTTGCAGACTTCATTCCAAGAAAGATTCAGGATGCCGCACGTGGAGCAGTTCAAGAAGGATGCAGACCCTAAAGAACACGTCAAACGCTATAAAAGTGCTATGGCCCAGTATGCCCACAACGATCCCTTACTATGCCTCCACTTTCCACAAACTCTAGAAGACACGGGCTCAAGATGGTTCGAGAGATTTCCCTCAGCGAGTATCGAAAGCTTCAGTTAACTAAGCAGGAGTTTCTCTAGACAATTTATGAGCAACATTCACAGGAAAAAATCAGTGGCTTATTTTTCTCAGATAAAACAAGAAAAAGATGAGTCATTGAAGAAATACCTGGGAAGATTCGGCCAAACGGTATCAGAAATCGGCAGTGCAAATGAGGAAGCGATAATTGATGCATTCATCAACAATCTACAGAATGAACGACTATCTTTTAACCTAAGAAGAGCCCGTCTAACCAGATATTCAAATATGATAGACATGGCGGGAGGATATGCACTAGCCGAAGAAAAAGAGTTAGCTACGAGAGGATGTTACATGCATGGAGGAAAACCCAAAAAGGACGCCGAGTCCAAGGTACAGAACCAAAAGGGAAAATAGAAAGGAAACAACAAAGAAAAAAGCAAGGATGAGGAACATCGTAATGCCGAACAAACCACAGAGAAATTCCGAGGTAGATACGCCAACTACACCCCTCTTAGGAAAAAACAGAAGGAAATCCTGGCCATACTGGAAGAGAAAAATCTGGTGAAAGAGCCACGTCGACAGTCTCAGTTTGCTCGACGAGATACAACTAAATACTGTAGATTCCATAAGGAAACCGGTCATGAGACTTCCAAATGTTACCAGCTTAGAGATTACATAGAAACCCTCATTCGGGAGGGACACCTTCAGGATGTAATCTTGAAAAGGGATGAGAAGTCAGAGACAAAGAAAGAGATCAGGGCCGATCACAGCCCTAGTCAAAAACAAAGGGCCAGCCTAGATGCCAATGAAGTAATACAAACAATCTTTGGAGGTCCATCCATTGGGAGAAGTAAGCGATAACGAATGTAGGAAATCAGAAAAGCAGTAGAGGCAAGACAGAACTTTGACATGAACTCGGTTGAGCCAGACCCGAAGAGGGTAAAGGAAGGATGGGACCCAATAATATTCACAGAAGCTGACTCACATGGGGTCGATGTTCGCCCAAATGACGCCCTGGTCATAAACACCCGGATCGGTCACCGGGAAGTCAGGAGAATCCTGATAGATAATGGAAGTTCGACAGACATTCTCAATGTAGCTGTCTACGATCAACTCAGGTTGGACCGAAATGATCTACAACCTTTCCATACTCTACTCAGAGGATTCAGAAGATTCAGAGGAATTGAGGTCAGGTCACTCGGAACGGTAAAGCTACCTGTAAAGATTGGAGTGGCACCTTGTCAGAGAACTGTATTGCTCGACTTCGTGGTGGTAGACTTAGACAATTGGCCGTATAATGCATTGTTAGGTCGGCGATTCTTAAATAAAACTAAGGTCGTAACAGCCACTTATGCATTGATGATCAAATTCCCGACCGAACAGGGGGTCAGTGTAGTCAAGGGATTGGTGTAGTCAAGCGGTCCCAAGAGATGGCCAGAAGAGCTAACCTGTCAGTATACAAAGACAAAAATGATGGTGAACAAGTATGCACTATAACGCAGTCGAGTCAGAACAAAGAGTCACTGTCATTCGAATTTGATCCAAGGGAAGAGTCGAAGGAGTCCAAAAATGAACCGGTCGAAGAAATTATCTTGATAGAAGATGAACCAGATAAGAAGATCAAGATCGGGGCTAATTTGGAAGGAAAAGTCAAACAAAGCCTCACTGATTTGCTTAAAGAATACAAGGATGTGTTCGCCTGGAGTCATGAAGACATGGTCGGGATAGACGCCCAAATAATATCTCATCATCTCGCGGTAGACCCGAATGTAAAACCAGTGATACAAAAGAGAATGTCATTCAATCTCGAGAGAAGTCAGGCAATCAAACAGGATGTGGAGAAGTTACTCGTTGTAGAGTCGATTAGGGAGATCAACTACCCTCAATGGGTAGCTAATGTAGTCCTCGTCCAAAAGAAAAATGGACAATGGAGGATGTGCGTAGATTTCACAGATTTGAAAAAAACATGCCCAAAAGATAGTTTTCCACTTCCAAGGATAGACCAGCTGGTGGATACTACATCAGGCCACGAATTGCTCATTTTCATGGACGCCTACTCGAGATATAACCAAATCCGGATGAACAAGGCTGACGAAGAAAAAACAGCATTCACAACCGATCAGGGCTTGTTCTGTTACACAGTAATGCCCTTCGGATTAAAAATTACAGGGGCAACATATCAAATGCTGGTAAACAGAATCTTTGCATGGCAAATAGGAAGAAACATGGAAGTATACATTGATGACATGCTGACCAAGAGCATCTTCACAGACAAGCATACTTCAGACCTGCGGGAGACATTTGATGTTTTGAGAATAAATCAAATGAAGATGAATCCGAACAAGTGTTTATTCGGAGTTCCTTTAGGAAGGTTCCTGGGTTTCCAAGTTCACCAATGGGGAATCGAAGTCAAATCTGAAAAGATCCAAGCCCTGTAGAAAATGACCATTCCAAGGACACTAAAAGAAGTACAGTGCTTAACAGGATGTTTAGCTTCCTTGGGTAGATTCATCTCAAAGGCCACAGACAGATGCACGCCCTTTTTCAGAGTAATTAGAAAAGGAAAAAGACTCGAATGAAATGAAGAATGCAATCAGACATTCTTAAAAATCAAAGAGTACCTAGGGCAGGCTTTCATCCTTTCGAAACCATAAATAGGAGAGATACTCCATTTATACTTATCAATTATAGAACTAGCAGCAAGCTCAGTCCTGGTCAGAACAGAAGCCAGTGTATTATACCAGCAAGACACTTTTACCAGTCGAGACCAGGTATTCACAGGCAGAAAAAATGGCCCTAGCATTGGTTTCAGCGGCAAGGAAGCTAAGGCCATACTTTCAGGCTCATACAATCCAGGTTCTCACTGACTGCCCATTGAAGCAAATTTTACAGAAGCCAGAGATTTCAGAAAGACTAACCAAATGGGCAATCGAGCTAAGTGAATTCGATATCCACTACGTCCCCAGGACATCTCTCAAAGGGCGAGCAGTGGTAGATTTTATAGCAGAGTTCACAGAACCGAACCTGGAAGCAAAAAAGTTGTTGAGTAAAAATTTCCTATGGAAATTATATGTTGATGGCTCTTTAAACACTCACAGCAGCGGGGCAGGGATCGTAGTATGCACTCCAGAAGGAGATGATTACGAATGTGCCATGAGGTTTGACTTTAAAGCAACCAATAATCAAACCGAGTACGAGGCGCTACTAGCTGGACTTAGAGTCTGCATAGCTCTCGGAGCCGATGAAATCGAGATATTTAGCGATTCACAGGTAGTTGTCAACCAAGTCCTGGATGAATACCAAGCCAGAGATGAAGGCATGATAGCCTATCGTGACATTGCAAAACAGCTCCTCTAGAAATTCAAAGAATATAGGATTGTCCAGATCCCTAGGGAAGAGAATGAAAAAGCAGACGCTTTGTCCAAACTAGTATCAGCAATAACCACAATCAGGCTAAAAACTATTCCGGTTGCACATCTCCTCAAACCGAGCACAGTTGAGCCAAAAAACTTTAAAATCTCAGAAATCCGAACACCGTCAGGCGGTTGAATGACCCAGCTGAAAAGGTTTATGGAAGAAGGCGTGCTCCCGAAAGATCACCCTCAAACAAATAGGCAGGTTGAAGCAGTGAACAAAATCTTCAAACACACAATCAAAGCAAAGCTAGATACCAAGAAAGGAAGTTGGGTTGAAAAGCTTCCCGAAGTATTATGGGCATATCGGACAATAGCAAGAACATCAACAGGAGATACTCCATTCACTTTAGCGTTTGGAACAGAAGCTGTTATCCCTATCGAAACATCGTATACATCACCTCGAGTCTGGCTATATGATGAAGATCAGAACGTTGATATGCTATTACAAAGTCTAGATGAGCTAGAAGAGAAAAGGGAGAAATCCCGAATACGAAATATGTCATATCATCAAAGAATTGCTGGTCACTACAACTCTCATGTTCGGGCCAGGAAATTCCAGTTGGGAGACCTGGTACTCAGGAAGGTGTAGTTGAACACAAAAAATAAAGTTGCAGGTTCCCTGGTTGATAAGTGGGAAGGCCCGTACAAAATCGAAGGAATAGCTGGTCATGGAGCATATTGGATTGCATGACCCAATGGAGAGGTTTTACCCCGACCATACAATGCCCAATATCTGACAATTTTCTATCCTTAAATTATTTTTTGTTCTTTTTTCTAGTCAGGACAATTTTAGTTAGGATAAATATTAGTTGTGGAATTTAAAACTTTAATGATTTTACAATTATGAATAAAAAATCAAACTCGGGATTTCCAAAAGAAAGCATATGATAATAAGAACATATGGAAGACAAGCATGATAATAAGAACATGCAAATAGAATACTCGGGACCATTAAATCCCGAATGGGCGGAGAAGCTCGAAGGAGCATGCCAGCCGAGCAAGGTTAAATGACCTTAGCAAAAAGGCAAACCCGATGCACCAGCTCGGGACGCTATTGGGACAAATTTCGTTGATATGCATAGCTGTGTTAAGCAATTCAAAAAGCTTAACGATTCGGCAAATCTTTGCGCATAAAAACTCGGGAGACGTCCTCGGTAATGTGTAAGGACTCGAACATATGATTAAGGTGAGCCATGATGTAATGTTCAAGTAGCAACCGTGTATGAAACACACGTATAAACCTACTTGTCTGTTTTAAGATGACACAGTTAATAATACTAGCCAGTTAAATAAGGTACTTGGCATAAAGATTACAAGAGCAAGTTTAATAAGATACTTGACATTAAAATTATTCGGGTGACAACCGGTTTAATAAGATACTCGGTGAAGTTACCCGAACATCAGAGTTAGCCGGTTTAATAAGATACTCGGTGAAGTTACCCGAATATCAGAGTTAGCCAGTTTAATAAGATACTTGGCATTATTCGGGTGACAACCGGTTTAATAAGATACTCGGTTAAGTTACACGAACGTCAGAAATAGTTGGTTTAATAAGATACTCAACAACCATAGTCAAGTTAAAAAATTTCGCGAGTAATAAAATCAAACCACTAGGTTCAGAAAAGCTACTCGGAATTTTATTCATCTTTCAAAAGAATTATTACAAAGTATTCTTTACAAAGAATTGTTAAGTCTACAAAAAATCCTATCTACAAAAATCAGGATTGTGAGGATTTGGAGCCCTTGCCAATACTCGGGTCTAGCACCATTTCGTATTCACAGAGTAGGCTCTCATTAGAAGGCCAATCAATTGTGTCGGCCGAATTGTCCATCCATTGGTTGTATTCCTCTCCTGGGATTGGCCCAACATTAGGCACCACACCCCTTACGACTGACTCTCCATTGGCTAAAAAAGTCGAGAGGGAATGCTCAGTTGGAACCTCCAAATGCATGGGATAGGGCTCCTTGCCTTGGCTGCAGCAGTAAGCCCTCCATTCCTTCATCTGAGTCTGGAGAGATTCAAAGGACCTATCCACATGATGTTTGATTGACAGCTCCCAGTTAGTTTGGGCCTTCTCAGTTGCCCTATTCTTAACTTTGAAGAACTCGCCAGCTGAAACTAGCCCCGCTGAAACTCCCGAAGGAGAAGGGCGTCGTAGGCAGGGGATCTTTTAAAACGATCCACCCCTTGGACTTCAAGTTCTAGCCTGGCTTATCGGGACAAGGATTCGATTGTCAAAGCCTGGCGTTTCAAATCTTTGATTTTCTGCTCATACGTCGACTTGGACTGCTCCGCTTCCTGCTCGGCCTTAAACATGGATTCTTGGGCAGAGGACAAAAAATCTTGAAGTGATGTTGCCTTCTCCTCTGCCATAGAAGCTTTCTCCTCGGCTTCAACCTGCTTCGCCAAGCAGTGGTCGGCAAAAACTTGGGCAGAACCAACCTCTTGTTGATAAACCGTTTCGACCCGAGCACGTTGATCCTCACTTTCCTTCAGCTAAGCTTCGAGATGCCTTATTCTATCGGTTTGATATTGCTGCGTCTGAACAAGCTCAGCAAACTCGGCTACCATCTACAAAGAAGTTCGATTAAAAATCTGCCAAACAAATAAACAAAACAATTGAAGGAAGTTAAAGATAACTTACGTAAGATGCACCATTAAAATCGTTTTGAAGACGTTCAGTAAGGGAGCCATCCTGAAAACAGCTCCTGCGGTCGTCCCCGATAAAAGCCCGACCAGATGACATCTCCCGTAACATATCCTGGGGAGAAGGATGTGAAGGAACCCCCGAGGGTTCATCCCCTAGATCTTTAACCTCGGGAGGAGAGGAACCCCTGTTCGGCTCCGAAGCCTCCGCATCTGTTGATGCTCCAACATCAGCACTCGGGTGAGTCTCAGCCACAATATCTTCATCGCTGGAGTCGATGAAAGAGACCACATGAGGGACCTTGAGATGATGAGTTGGAGAGCTGATTGCCTTCCGTTTCTCACCCCGAGAGCTGTGGAAACTGAGATTAGCTGCTGGATCTTCCTGAGTATCATCCCAAAAGACTTCAAAAAATTTGGGACCTGTGGGTACCAGTCCCGCAGAGGTATTACGTCCATCACCGGTGTCAGATCGCTCAGAAGGCTCCTTACCTAGACCTTCACTCTGCCATTGCCCGTCGCCAGGCAGTTGAGTATCAGTTGGGCCACTTGGAGCTCTAGTCTCCCCAACGGTCGGATGAACAACGTCCTTAGGGACATCTTCGGGAACTTGCTCTTCAACCGCATTAGTCTCCTCGTCGGACTCAGGCGGGGCGATGCCTTCATTGCCTTAACAAGAAGCTTCTTTTTGACTCGCCTGAATAATTGACTTCACTCGACGAGCCTGAAGATCACAGACGACGTCCATATCATACACTTCGAATAAAAAAGGAACCGCGTCAGAATGCTAAACAAAAAAATATATAACAATGAAAAGAAAGGTTGTAAAAATCTCTTACATCACCTGCGATAGCCTTAAATTTGTTTGAAGAAGCCGAACTCTGTCATCTTCGTCTTAACGAAAAGATAAGTCTTGCTCCCCTTTTTCAAAGTGCGAACTGCTGCCCGAGTAAGTCTGGTCAGCTCAGTATCGCTGTAATCAATTTTCT
This sequence comes from Dipteronia dyeriana, assembly GCA_032871835.1. Classification (NCBI taxonomy): domain Eukaryota; kingdom Viridiplantae; phylum Streptophyta; class Magnoliopsida; order Sapindales; family Sapindaceae; genus Dipteronia; species Dipteronia dyeriana. Next base: position 70,129,452 of record CM065300.1, on the reverse strand, counting down.
TCTTGTTCCACATCTCGGGGGAACAGAAGAAACGGGGGACTCTCAACACCGCCCGAGCATCCCCTGATCTGAGGGTGACTTCAAGACCGATGCTCTATCCGATGAAGAACCAACTGTTCTTCCAGAATTTGTTGGATGTAGGGAACCCCCACACAAAACCCCTCTTTTTAGGATCATCAGAGATATCAGCTCCCCGATTCACCTTTGTCCCCTTGGGGACCAAACAGTCTGGCGAATTAGACATGAGGAATTAGGTTCCTGTCTTGCCAGACTGCCTCAACGTAAAGAAATGCATGATTTCATTCGAGGAGGGCGGCGACAGGTTCATCCGGCTGTACATGTTCCACATGCACATCAAGATCTTGTAGCTGTTCGGGGCCAGTTGAGCCGGAGCGATACCTGCTTCAGCTAGAACCCAAACAATAAATGGCTGAAAAGGAGAGTGACGCCGAAGCAAAGCATGGATCCGTAGATCACCACTATACCCGGGGAGGATTCCATGTGGCCCTATCACCCGCTGGAATCAGAGTGATCGAATTGGGCACAATACTTCTCTATCTCATCTGGCCCGACCACATTCGGCTCCGTATCGAACCCACTCTGGTGTTCAATAGAGAAAGTAAGATGAGATGCCCTAAACGCCTCTTCGACATCATTCTCATTGACAGTCTGCTCTCTGATTCGAGTTTCACCCAAATTGTGCCTACGGGCTTCGCTGCTGCTTTGATGTTTTCCCATCCTTCGAAGAGGTACCCTATGATCAGAAATATCAGAATCAGAACTAGATAAAGAATTAGATACAGGGCTAAAAGTGACGTCAGGGTGAGGCCTAGAAACATCAACTTCTAAAAATGGAGGTTTATCAGCAGGGATTTCCCCCAGTAATCTTATAATGCAAGAAACCAACTGGAAATCCCCCCGTTTTAATGCATCAAGAGCGACATTAAAAAGATGATGATGGGAAGATGGCTCCATTAAAACTAACCTTTAATAAATTTTGATGCAAGATCTTCAATAGAAAGTCATGACCTTCTGCGTAAAGAAATCTGGGTTTAAGAATTTTTTTGCTGAGAAATCTTTAAGAATGAACCAACTCTGTCTCAGTGAAGAATTTAAAGAAATAAAAGCACGAAACCCTAGATCTCATGGAGAGAAAAAAACAATGATGAGGATTGATGACGTAGGCGGTGCACGGGGAAGCGCATGAGTCATTTCTCATAAATGATATCGAAAAATGAAGAGGCAAGGGACACGTGTCAGAAGGAGAACTGGCTTTCACCGTAAGAACTCCAAAATGTCGCCATCATTAAAGATCTCGCGTAAGGAGGCAAATCGAATTTGCAGGGTCATCATTAAGACACGTCATTATGACAAGATATTTACTCGAGTACTGAAAAGATATTGAAAACTAATTAAAATACTTTTGCCCGAAGAAACCTTGTTCAGCAAAAATATTTTAAGGGTGTATTTTCATATGTGAATTTTATCGTACGTACACGTCATCAACAAAGAGGATAAATTGCCAGATGGACATCCGAATAGGCATTAAGAAAATATCCTACAAGACATCGCCGAAGAAGAGAAAACCCGAGTAAACAGATGTTGAATAAAACCTACTCAGGGTCAATCAACGTTATATACTACTCGGGATCAGTCAATGACACTCGGGGTTGTCATTTCTACTCGGGTCAAATAACGTTACTCGGGACCGCGGGTATTGTCCTTACTCGGGACAAACATGAAGAAAACTGAATAAAAGCCTAACTCTTAGTTCACACAGATTAGGTCATTAAGTACATGAAGATATCCATATTAAGAAGGAATCCCAATGAGAACAGAATACTGAGCTAGAAGGGTTCCCAATCAGGCAACAACTTAATTTCTTTAAAAAGACTGTTCTCATAAGGAAACAAGTCCAAATTGGACTACATTACTAGAATCCCATTCGATTTCAATACAAGACTCCGAAACAGGAAAGAAGACTGTCCGCTTCAAGCAAGTAATCATAATTAAATACAAAGATCTATTACTTATACAAAGCAGATTAAGGTTCTATAAACATATAAATAGATCCATAATCTCACCAAAAAGGATATAGATAGCAATCATAGAAAAATACAGAGAGAAGAAAGAGAGTTCGAGAGCTTGTAATATTATAATTTCATAGTGGATTTTGGCTTGGTTGATCATTTAACCACCCGTGGACGTTTCTCCGGTCATCGGAGTTTTACCACATAAAAAACTAGTGTCTTGGTTACTTTCTCCTTCTCTTTCTCTTTGAAATTACAGGCGAAATCTAATCCTTGTTGACTTTTCTGATACAATCCAGAAATCGATGTCAACAAATACTTTTCAAACACAATTTAATTAATTTTTACAAACATGGTTGATTGCTTGAATAAGAGATTAGTGGCCGAACTATTGACAATCAAACCATGCTCATGCTTAGTTAATGGAGATCGTAAGATTGATTCTAATTTTATAATTAAGCAGAATATTCAGTAGAAGTTGTAGAGAAAAACCTTCAAATTTCATTATTGTAATAGAAAGTGTCCATTAGATGATTATTTTTTATCATTGGCAATTGATGATTTTTGTTTCACTAATGTTAGACAACTTAAAAACAAATATCTCAATCATAAACAAAAATACTTTAATAAAATCATTGCCGATCTAACCAATATGTTGATGAATTTTATAAATATTCATAAATTGTCTCTTATCTTCCAAATTTGGCACATATAGACATGTAGTCCTTTTCTCCTCAGTGTGCGTTAATATAAAATACATCAGTGCATTACATGTTGGTCATAGATTATAGATAAGTACTAACAAGTGCATACAGACTGAGTCAAAGCAATTGAATCTAATGGTCCACATGTAATGCACCGATATATATATATTTATTAGTGCACACTGATAGAATTTTTTTCATATATATATGAAACTATACGACTTTTATGGAAGGTAAAAAAAATAAAATCAATTTATTCTTTACCTCAAAACTAATTAATTTATTCTTTTTGTATCACAATTTATTTTCTGAAAAAATAATTTAGATAGGTTATTTATTTATTTATTTACTGTTTCGATATATTATGAGGTAGTAATTTTCTATATTATTTGAGATTAAAATATAAGATTTCGAAATTGTTGTCAAAAGGTTTGTTGCTGTACTTTATAAAAGGGTAACGTTAGATGTCCCAACTTTTTTTTTCTAAATTCTATACAATTGATATGGCATGTGAGGTGTCAATATCATATCAATCACCATATAATCTCATGATTTATAAGAGGTTGACAGCTCACGTGCCACATCATTTGGAAAAAAAAAAGAACATCTAGAATTACTCTTTATACAATCAATTCATGTAAAAACAATATAAAATAATTTGGGACCTCTAGCATTATGTCTAGCTCTACGCTTAATTTATTAGATATTGTACCAAGATCATTTTATATTTCTTATTCATAATTATGTTGTTGTTGGAATGCGTGATATAATGAAGAAGACATGTTGGGAAAGTAAGTCATTTAACTTTAATTGTTTTAATTTTTAAATCTTCTTCCGATCTTAGCATTTGAGATTATGAAAATCGGAGAGTAATGCATTAATATGAGATTTACTTATAAATATGGTGATAAGTTACAACTATATTATTTTTTATTTAAAAGTATTTTTATAGTATTTTAAGGTTGAACTATTTTAAGTACAGTATAATATTTTTCATCATAAGAAAAATCTATAAATATTATATATATATATATATATATATAAATTTACTGTGCCCGCACGATGTAAACTAGTAAATATAGTAAAATGGAACCCAAAGGTGACACGTGTTGTTATGTGGGAGATTTGGAATTAAATTCTATATGTTCATTTATATTTTTCCTATTGATTTCTATTATTATTATTATTATTATTATTATTATTATTATTAGAGCTAATTACACTAAACTACCTTAGTGTTTACTGTTTTACATGCGGAATTAATTTTATCATTAATTGACATTTCTCTTCCCTGCCCTTAGTCAAACTTAACTATTGACCAATTTTGACTGTCAAAAATAACGATATTTTTGTCATTTAGAGCATTTAAAAAAATTAAAAATGTGAATAAAAATTTTAAATGATGAATTAAAAAAAATTAGAAAGATTCAAATAAAAAAAAATGTGGACATCTATTTAAAAAAAATTCAAATTACAAAAAGAAAGCCCCTAAAAAAATGTAACACAAAAAAAATCACATTTCATCTTTCCAAAAAAAAAACTCACAATTCACATCGCACCCAACAAAAACAAATTAAACAAAAACTCTCAAACTAACACAAAATATTCACATTAACAATTCCACCACCACATAATCTCTTCTTTTATCCAAAAAAAATACACATACTGATGCAGGGGCATCCAATGTGGAGTTGTCAAGCAGACCAAAAGAAAGTCTGAAGCCACAAGTTATCTCAGGGATTATGTTGGCAAATTATCCTAACTTTCCTGACTTTTTTACGTATCTTTCCTTTTTGTTATTTCCTAATTTTAGGGTTGCTTTCATTTCCTGATTGCTTACTAGTTTATTTCCCAATTGCTTGCTTGTTTTATTTTCTGATTTCTTGCTAGTTACTTTTCCTTTTTATTTTTCTTATTCTATTTAGGTTTAGAAACTATTTAAGCAAGACTTGTAATCTACTTCAACAACTTTGAATTATTGAATAGAAAAATACTACGCTTTTGCAGCATATTGTGAGTGTTGTTTCCTTATGTCTGGTGTCTTGTGTGAGTTAAGTTGTGAGGCTTGTGTGTTGAGAATCTCAAACCCATCAATTTGGTATAAGAGCCTGGTTTCCTTTGTGGTGGAGTCAAGGTGATTTCATGGCTCACAACAGGCGTGGTAGAGGAGGTTTTCGAATGGAGGGTCGTGACAACGACAATAATGACAGGGAGGAAATTAAGAGGATGATTCAATAATTTGCAGATCGAATGACTCACATTGAAACTCGAAACATGGATGATGAAAGTTTCGACGGGGAGCAGGAGGAAACCCTTTTCATCACGGCGCTCTGTTGGGTGAGTCGGATGAAAGGGGACAAGGGGACGACGATTTAACAATGACACATCTCGTTACTTTGACTTGAAGGTGGATATATCAGAGTTTGAAGGAAAAATTCAGCCAAACGAATTTATCAATTGGTTGAATTCCGTTGAGCAAATTTTTGATTACAAAGAAGTGCTGGTTTGAAAAAAAAAGTCAAGATTGTGGCAATCACACTGAAGAAACATCCATCTGCATGGTGGGAACAACTGCGGGTCCGACGGGAGCACCTTGGAAAGCCTAAGATCATAATCTGGGAGAAGATGAAAAAAGAATTAAAAAAGAAATTTTTGCTTGAGACTTATCTCTAAAACAATTTCCTAAAACTACACAATTTACAACAAGGGACTCGTTCCATTGATGAGTATACAAAAGAATTTGTTCTTTTAACAATGAGGTATGGCGTGATAGAAAAGGAAGAGCAAACCGTGTCTCGCTATTCCGGAGGCATGCAATGAGAAATTCATGATGTTGTGTCATTACAGCCTTATTGGGGATAACGATTGCTACAAATTGGCAATTCAGGTTGAGAAGCAGATGAGGGAAAGATATAGATGCACCGGTGGTGATGATTCTGAACAAAATAAAATGGGTACATCAAGAGCAACAACAACAAGTTATGAATCTGGGAAACATGCAGAGTCTTAGAGGGTTCCTATGTAAGACGCTCGTAACGAAGAAGGCAATAAGAAAAATGTAAAGTGCTTCAAGTGTTCGAGTTAGGGGCATATTGCTTCAGAGTGTCTAAATCGGAAAATTGTAAGTCTGGTGGAAGAACTCGGTCAGTGTAGTGAAGGTAATTTTGATGAATCTCCCATCTTTGATAATTATCAGGAAGAGGGGGAAGAGATTACTTGGAGCGATCATGGTGAATCACTAGTTATTCGGAGGGCGACGAATACAACTAAGGTAGAAGATGATCCCAATTGGCTAAGGTATAATATTTTCCACACTAAGTGCACCGCTAATGGAAAGGTTTGACATGTTATTGTTGATGGTGGTAGTTGTGAAAATATTGTATCACAAGATATGGTTGATACACTCAATTTGAAAACTGAAAGGAGGCTAGAATCATATAAGCTTACATGGTTCAAGAAGGGGAACGATGTGGTGGTCAATCAACGATGTTTGGTGGCATTTTCAATAGGCAACAAATATCAAGATGCTTAATGTTGTGATGTAGTTCCAATGGACGCCTACCATTTATTGTTGGGGAGGCCTTGACAGTTCGACCTGAAGGCAGTGCATGATGGGTATCAAAACACTTATACTTTTTTTAAGGATGATGTGAAATTAATTTTGGGTCTATCCAAGTCTGAAAGCGGTCCCAAGCTGATCAAACAAGAGAGCATTAATTTTTTATCTATGAACAATTTTTTAGAAGAGTCAAAAGAGAGTGGAGGCAGCTTGTACACGCTACTGGTGTTTGAAAAAAAATATTTCTACTGAATTAAGATCTATTTTACAAGAGTTTTGTGACGTGGTGCCAGAAGAGTTACATGCACAACTACCATCTATAAGAGATATTCAACATCACATTGATCTCGTTCTGGGGTCAAGCCTACCAAATAGACCTCACTACCGCATGAGTTCACAAGAATATGAAGAACTCAATAGACAGGTGATAGAGTTGTTGAAAAAGGAGTGATTCGAGAAAGTATGAGCCCATGCGCCATTTTAGCACTGCTCACAAAAAAAAAATGGTACATGGCATATGTGTGTTAACAGTCGTGCAATTAACAAAATCTCTGTAAAGTATAGGTTTCCGATTCCTCGTTTGTACGACATGCTAGATAATTTAGCATAGGCAAAAATATTTTCAAAAATTGATTTATTGAGTAGATATCACCAAATAAGGATAAGACTGGGTAACGAGTGGAAAACGATGTTTAAAACTCGGGATGGCTTATTCGAATGGTCGATGATACCATTTGGATTAACAAATGTACCCAGTACGTTCAAACAACTCACAAATCAGATATTCTGCCCTTACATTGGAAAATTTGTGGTAGTTTATTTCGATGATATCCTTATTTATAGCTAAGATGCAGGTCAACACATGGATAGAATTTGTTTGAAGTTTTAAAAGAACAAAATCTCTATGCCAACTTGAAAAAGTGTGATTTTTTTGTGGAAAGCCTAATTTTTTTAAGCTATGTTATTTCGGCGGACGACATTGAAATGGATACAAAAAAAATCAAGGCGATTCTGGAGTGGTCCACGCCTCAGTCTATTCACAATATTCGAAGCTTTCATGGTTTAAAATCACTTTATTATAGGTTTGTTCAAAATTTTAGCTATGTTGTTGCACCGATGAATGATTGTTTGAATGCCAGTGTGTTTAAATGGATAGATGCTGCATGGAAGAGCTTTCAAGCCATAACATATGCCATGATAGAGGCTCATGTACTTGTGTTAATTAATTATCACAAAGTTTTCGAAGTTGACTGCGATCCATCAAAAGTAGGAGTTGAGGTAGTTTTAAGCCAAGAAGGGAAGCCAATCACTGTCTTTAGTGAGAAGCTTAATGACATGAGGCAACGGTATTCCACTTATGATACTGTATTTTTTGATATTATACAATCTCTCAAGCAGTGGAGGCAGTATTTAATTTATAAAGAATTTATTCTTTATTCTGACCATGAAGCGTTGAAGTTTATTAATGGTTAGCACAAACTAAATCGGAGTCATGCTAAGTGGGTGGATGAGCTCTAAGAATATGATTTGTTGATCAAGCATAAGTCTGGAGTTCAGAATAAAGTGGCTGATGCATTGAGTTGAAAAAGGGCATTATTATCCATTATTGGAGTTCAAGTAGTTGGCTTTGAGCAATTGAAGGAGCTCTACAAAGACGATCCTGATTTTGGTAGTATTTGAGCATAATGTGAAGATAGAAATTTTGAAGTTTGATTTTCATATTCAAGATGGGTATTTATTCAAAGGGAGTCGGTTGTGCATTCCAGATTGGTCCTCATGATTATTGATTATTGATTATTGATTATTGATGAGCAACATGGTGGTGGTCTGGGCGGGCATTTTAGGTGTGACAAGACTCTAGGTTTGGTGGGAGAAAAAATTTATTGGCCCAAGCTACCAACCGATGTGTCCAGATATGTGTAGCGTTGTCGAGTTTGTCATGTGGCCAAGAGTCGACGCCAAAATACCAGACTTTATACAACTTTGCCTGAACCACAAACTCCATGGGAAGATGTGAGCTTGGATTTTATTTTGGGGTTGTCAAGAACAATGTAAGGGTATAACTATATTCTCGTTGTTGTAGATAGTTTTTCTAAAATGGTACATTTTGTACCATGCAAGAAAACAATGGATGCTAGTCATATTGCCAATATTTATTTTCGAGAAATTGTCAAATTGCATGGAATTCCTAGTACAATTACATCTGACCGAGATACTAAGTTTGTAGCTCATTTTTGGCGAACCCTGTGGCGAAAATTGGGAACCAAACTTCAATTTAGCAACGCTCATCATTCACAAACAGATGGGCAAGCAGAGGTGGTTAACTGTACTCTTGGTAATTTACTGCGGTCACTGATTAGAGAAAACAAGGCAGGTTGGAGTGAGTGTTTGTCACAGACTGAGTTTGCCTATAATAGTTCTAAGCATCGTAGCATTGACATGAGTCCTTTTAAGGCGGTTTATGGATGCAATCCCAATAGTCCAATGGACTTAATTCCGTTACCAACTACTAATCATTTTAGCGGTGATGCAAAGGATATGGTTGATTATATTCAAAAGCTGCATGGAAAAGTTAGAAAGCGGCTTGAAGAAAGCAAAAAAAAAAAAATACAAGGAGATTGTTGATAAACATCGTTGGCATATAAAATTTCAGGAAAGTGACTTGGTGTGGATTAATCTGAGGAAGGAACGGTTTCCGTGTGGAAAGTACAGTAATTTGCATGATCGTGGTAGATGTCCTTACAAGGTGTTGAGAAGAGCTGGCCAGAACGCTTATGTGCTAGACCTTCCGAGTGATATTAGGGTGTTGCCTACATTTACTATTTATGATTTGCAAGTTTATCATGGAGAGAACGAGATTGATGGTTTAGACTCGAGGTCGAGTCCTTCCTAACCTGGGGAGTTTGATGTAGGAGCATCCGATGTAGAGTTGTCAAGTAGGCCCAAAAGAAAGTCTGAAGCCGCAAGTTATCTCAAGGATTATGTTTGTAAATAATCCTAACTTTCTTTATTTTTTTTTTGCGTATCTATTCTCTTTTGTTATTTCCTAATTTTAGGCTAGTTTTTATTACCTGATTACTGAATAGAAAAATACAGCGCTTTTGCAGCATATTACGAGTGTTGTTTCCTTATTTATGGTGTCTTGTGTGAGTTAAGTTGTGAGACATGTGTTTGAGAATCTCAAACCCATCACATACACAATCTCTTTCTATTTTTTTTTATCTCTTCCAGAAGGGATTAAGCCAAATTTCCTCTCGAAATGGAGGAGATATGCAATTTTCTTTGTGATCAATGGAGGAGACCCAACCGATCTCCTCCATATATGAGGAGTTCAGAGCTTGCCATGGAGAGGAAAGAATGGTGGCGGCATGTGGAGCGAGTGGAGGGGAGAGAGGCGTCGTTGGTGGAGGCGTGTGGAGGGAGGATATCTTCATTAGTTTTTGTTTTGAGACTAATTGCTTGTTTGGTTGGGCTTTTGAAAAATCTTTGTTGGTAAAAGAGTGTAGTAGATCTATTAGAAATAGAGGTTTTGAAAAAAAATAATATAGTTGTTTGGTTGATAGACTTTTTTTTTTTAAAAAAAATATGTTTATTTAGAGAAGTACCTCCAAATGAGGTTTTGCCTTGTAGATGTTTAAACTCTACTAGTCTCTACTGAATTTAAAATAGACAATCTTAAAAACTCAACCAAACAACTCTAAAAAATATAAATAGACGTTAGTAGCTTTTTTGAGACAGTAGAAAGCCCAACCAAACGAGCACTACACCCTGCTTGCTTCTATTGGCTTTAATAGCTGAAAATCAGATATGGAAAATCAATTGGAAATTTTGATTTTGGTTTCTGGATTTACTTATAAGAAAAAAATATATTTTAATTGATATTATAGATTATTAAAATGTATGAAAAAAAGTTAATTTGTAGAAACCCATAAACATATGGGTTTGAAGGTTTTTTTTTTGTTGTGTTTGGTTGATCTGACAAGAACTTAGATTATTGAAAGCAATTTTTTGAGTGTTTTTTTCCTATATATGGTTAGATTATCATGCTAATTAAATTGAGTTATTTTAAAGCATGGATTGAGATTTTTTTTAATTATGACAAGTCATTTTTCTTCCAATAAGCTATAAATTTATATTTTAATGAGGCATGGAAGTTGAGAAAATTGAAAATTTATGTTGAAAATTTGATAGGGGTGTGGAGGTTGAGGAAGTTGAAGATGATTTTGAGTGAGAGAGAAAAGTCTAGAAAGTATTGAGGGAGATGGTAAGACAATTTTGGGTTCAAATTATTTCTAAATATCACTAAAAAGTCTTGAAAATCTATTTTGTTATAAAATCCTAAAAATCTTGATCTCAATCCAATACCATCAGATAATTTGCTGACTTTTGAAAGTCTAGATCCAGTACCACAAGACAATATGGACTTTAAAAACAAATCTTAAAAGTTTAGATCCAATATCACAAGACAATATGGACTTTTTAAAAAATCTTAAAAGTCTTGATCGAATACCACCAGACTTATCTAACTTGTTAAACAGTCTCAATTCAATACCACTAGACTTTTACTTCCCCAAATTGTCAATAAAATCTTGAACCAATACACCTCCCTAAAAATCAATAATGAGATTGGTTAAGAGAATTTATTCATTATCCCATTAATTACGTTATTGACTCTTGATTACCTATAGAGTTTTTATTTAAGAAAAAAAATTATATTATCAAAAATTATTATAAGTTATTAATTTACCAAATAATATAATGTAAATTATATAGATAACTAATTAACTATACTTATTTTTTTGGGGAAATATTACAATTATTTAACAATAATTTAAAATAAACTAATTAATATGATTTTATGGTGTTGGTAATATATATATAACTTGTATTTTAAACTTGCCAAATAATGTAAACTTAAAAAAAAAAAACTTAATTATTAAAAATCGAATATGATATTGATTAAAATAATCTATTCATTTTCCCATTAATTATGTGATTGACTCTTGATTACCTATAGATTTTTTATTTAGGAAAAAACTTACATTATTAAAAATTATTACAATTAATAACTTACAAAATATTATAATATCTATTATCTAGATAACTAATTAATAATATTTTTTTAAAACGTTACAACTAATCAACAATACTTAAATAAAAAGCTAATTAATATGAATTTGTGGCTCGTTAGCAAAAAATCTATTATGGTTTGTCTTTTTTACTTACCAAATAATGTTATACTTCAAAAAAAATATATATAACAATTAAAATTCAACTGTGAGATTGGTTAATAGAATTTATTCACTATCTCATTAATTAAGTGACTGACTCTTGATTACCTATAGATTTTTTATTTAGGAAAAAAGATATATTATTAAAAATTATTACAATTAATAATTTATCAAATATTATAATGTAAATTATATAGATAACTGATTAAATATACATTTTTTGTTAAATATTACAATTATTTTACAATAATAAAAAATAAACTAATTAATACGAATCTATGGCTTATTGGCAAAAAAAAAATATGATTTGTCTTTTAAACTTATCAAATAATGTAAAACTTAAAAAAAAACTTAATAGTTAAACATCAATTATGAGATTAGCGAAGAGAATTTATTCAATGTCCCATTAACTGTGATTGCCTCTTGATTATCTATAGATTTTTAATTTAAGAAAAACAATTATATTCTTAAAAATTATTTCAATTAATTATAAATTATGTAGTTAATTAATTCACAATACTTAAAAAAAATACTAATTATTACAAATTTATGTCTTTTGAACATACCAAAATCCTAATAATATAATACTTCAAAAAAAAAACTTAATAATTAAAAATCAATTATGATATTGGTTAAGAGAATTTATTACTTTAATTACTTTATTGTCTCTTGATTACCTATATAACTTTGATTTTGGAAAAAAAATTATATTATTAAAAATTATTATATAACATTTTATATTATTGTCTTTTTCCCTTTTTTGTTCATACACATAACTCGAATAATAATTAGGACAATAATTAATATTATAAAATGTTTTATATTATTGTCACTCCATTTTTTCTGCTTGCTCATAACTTGGAACGATATTTAGGATGACAATTAATATTATAAAACGCTTTATATTTTATTATTATTGTCTTTCTCCATTCTTTGTTCATGCACATAACTTGGAACAATGATTAGGAATTTAGGTTGATGATTAATATTCTAAAACATTCATATTATAAATTAATTAATAATAGGTGGTTTATAGCCAAAATACTTGATAGATAATTTATGCCCAAATGCTTCCTCAAACCGACACATGGCGACTTCTAGCTAAAAATATGTTGTTATTATATTATTATAAATGTTATGATTTTTATTGGAATATTACAGAAGACGATCCATCTCATAATTTCTTCGGTTGGTTTTGATTTCCAAAGAACTTCTGTAATTTCTTAAGTTTATTTTTATTTTTAAAAAATAAAACCAAAATTTACCATAAATGAGAGACCAAAATTACGTCCTCAAAAAAATCTATTTAGAGAACATAAGCAACTAAAATTTACATCCTCAAAAAAACTATATTTAAAATTTACATAAAAAAACTATAATTCACTAAATTGTATAAATAATAAAAATTTGTACTATTTTTTTTATGGATCATTTGCATAAAGAAAAATCACACTAATTTACATTATTCTTTTTGTGGTGGGCAGTTGGGTAACCATTCCTCAATCACAAAACACTAATGGATGAATTGTTGTCGTATCCTAACTAGATAATGGAATTGGATTAGAGCCCGTCTTAGATTTTTAGTATATTTTTTGCCATTTTCTTTTTATAAATTTTGAATTTATTTTAATTTTCATTAAATAATATAGAGGTGCATTGATGAAAAAAGAAGAAGATAAATATGCTAAATATTTTTTAGTTTTTATTTTAAAAATAGCGTTTCATTAGTTATTTATTAGTACATGCTTTGCGCTCAGCTTTTTGTGTGTATCCTCGTCGGGATCACCATGCTCGCTCAATTTTTCAACAGATTCTCGATATTCACTCCTCCGTCCGACCTGACGAAATCTCATACCCATCTCTTCTTTAACAGGTTTGACGAAAACACATCGTTTCAACACGGTTGCCAAAGCCACTTGAGACTGCTCCAGTAGCAGAAATGAACTTGTATACCAAACTATACAAATAATATTAAAAAAAATTATAGGTAAACAAAAGAAAATTAACGGATTGAAAAATGAAGGAATGTTAACGGAAGGAAATAAATGGATAGAAAAATGTAAGGATTCTTATTTGTTTGAGACTTTGAGTGAAGCAACCGAACGGTTTAAAAATAATAATAAAAAGGAATAATTTAATGACAAAGCACTAAAAAAGAAAGAGGAATTAAACTGAGGGAAACGAAAATGGGAGGTGGGAGAAATGTTTATAAAAGAAAAAAGAAAATAATAAATAAAAATCAATTAGTTATTATAATTAAGTAATAAATTTATTGTATTTAATGACAAAGAGCGAAGGGATATAATCATTCCCCCTGCAGTTTGACGTATTAGACATTTAACCACATATCTAATTTCAGAAATGATCATAAGTTATACTCTGATACCACTAATTGTTTTTAAAGGAAAAAAATTGAAAATAAAACAGTAAAAACTAATATAAGTATTTTTAAAAAACATAATTGAGAATAAAAAATTAAAAAAATTATATGAACAAAAATTAATAAAATAATTAAATGTAAAAAAAATAATAATAATATAAAGAATGAAATGTAAGAATAAAAAATTTATTTAAAAAAATATTAATAAAAAGAATAACAAAGTAATAAAATAATATAATTTAAAAAAAAAAGCTAAAACAATATTTAATTTTATTTTGAAATATTGATTTTTTAAAAAAATATTGAATTTTTTTGCTGCTAATTTAAAAAATTTTATTTTCAATTATATTTTTTTTAAAATTATTTTTATTAGTTTCGTTGTCTTATTTCTGATTTTTTTTCTTTAAAAACAATTAGTGATATCGTTAGGGGCATAACTCATGTGTTCAAGAGTATAAAGGTCATTTAATTGATTTTTTAATGCTCAAAGTATTTGAGTAATATAATTCCTAACGGTTGAGCAAAATGTTTAATATTTTGGTTGCTGGGATTTCAAAGAAGATCTCAGAGATCAATCTCTCTGCAGTTGTGATAGAAGCATACATGATCCGGTCAAACCCGAGGGAGTGGTGGTTAGATACTTGGGCCACACACCATATATGCTCAAATAGGGAGATGTTCAATACATTTAAAGAAGTGGAGAATGAGGAAACGTTTTATATGGGCAACTCAACCACATCTGACGTGAAGGGACATGTTCAAGTCGTTCTCAAGATGACCTCTGGTATAACCATGAGCATGAGCAATGTGCTGTATGTACCTGATATCTGAAAGAACTTGGTATCCTGTTCGTTGCTCAATCAGCATGAGTTCAAGATGGTGTTTGAATCAGACAAAGTAGTTTTAACTAAGCAGAGAACTTATGTGGGTATATGATATGTAACTGAAGGGCTTTTTAAGCTTAATGTATATTTTGTCAAAAGAACAATCAATAAAGATAATGCTTCAGTTTATTTGCTTGAGTTTTCCAATTTATGGCACGGTAGACTATGACACTTTAATTATGATACTTTGTGTAGAATAATTAATTTATATCATATTCCCACTTTTAATATTGATCCCAACCATAAGTGTGAAGTTTGCGTTGAAGTAAAACTAACAAGGTCATCATAAGTACTGAAAGAAAATATGACTTTGATTAAATTCACAGTGATATAGGTGATTTAAAATTTGTTCAAACAAGAGGTGACAACAAATATTTCATTACATTTATAGATGATAGCACAAATTACTGTTATGTATATTTTTTGAAAAGTAAAGATGAAGCTATAGAAAAGTTTAGTCTCTATAAAGCTAAAGTTGAGAATCAACTCAACAAGAAAATCAAAGTACTGATAAATGACCAAGGTAGTGAGTATGAAACACCGTTTAGTGAATTATGTGCACAACACAGAATTATACATCAAACCATTGCATTATATTCAAATAATATAATGGTCATGTTTATACGTTTCTAATATTGAACAAAAATAATAATACTTTTTCTTTGACTTCGTAGCTTATCCAAATTAAACAAAATAAATCCAATAAACTTCCAAAATTACACGTGACTCATACAGACGACCACAACAAAATGGTCATCTCAAATTCTCAATACGTTTTCTAATATTAAACAAAAATAATAACTATTTCCTCGACTTTGGTAACTTATCCAAATTAAACAAAAATAAATCCAATAAACTTCTAAAATTACACGTGACATATGACCACAACAAATTTATCATTGAACTTTTTATTGTATTTTTAGGGTGTATCCAGTTGAGATTTTAAAAGACTTTTAGTAAGTTTTATGGAATTTAAAAGTTTATATGTATTCGATATAGATTTTTAAGAGGTGTATTGGATTGAGAGTTTAATAGACGATTTTGGGATATAAGGATTTTATAGATTTTTATGATCTTAAATACTACGAGGATTATATGGATTAGACTTTAAGTATTTTGAAAAAGTCTTCAGATTTTCTTTATTGACTTTTAGGATTAAATATCATATGGCCTAATACCTCGAAGCCATCTATTTCCTTTTTTATCCCCATCGGTTTTGTATATGTGATATGGGTATGTGGAAATTGTGAGATATGCTACATTTTTTTGTATGTTGCAATGATGTCACCGGTTTAATAAATTAAGTTTAAAAGGCACATATTATGGTGAACTACCCAAATTGTCTTTAAATAATCTATTTTTTTATTCTCATTGTACTTCCATCTACACTTTGAAAACGATAACTTCTCTCTCTCCAAAAAACTCGTCTATCTCCAGATTCTGCACAAGAAGATAACATATATTTGTTATAATCGTTTATATATTTTCATATATTTTTGTGTGGTTTAACAATGTATTCATTCGTTATGATTTGTTGTTCAGACTTTGTATGAAAATGTATAAACATTTTATTCTTCAAAGGATCGAGCATTTTATTTTTGAAAATAAGGTTTAGTTAAATCGAGTATATTTGTAGCCAAATTGAGCAATTTTTTTAATATGATCAAACTTATTTTTTAAAGATTTGAGCATATTTTTGAAAGAATTGAAAGAATCGAGCATTTGTTAAAGGATCGAGAATTTTTCAAAGGATTGAGAATATTTTTCAAATGATCGATTTTTTTTTCCTAAGGATCGAAAATGTTTTTTCAAAGGATCGAGATTATTTTTCAAAAAATCGAGAATTTTTCAAAGGATCGAGAATATTTTTCAAAAGATCGAGAATATTTATCAAAAGATCGAGAATTTTTTAAAGGA
This sequence comes from Dipteronia dyeriana, assembly GCA_032871835.1. NCBI lineage: Eukaryota > Viridiplantae > Streptophyta > Magnoliopsida > Sapindales > Sapindaceae > Dipteronia > Dipteronia dyeriana. Next base: position 70,112,747 of record CM065300.1, on the reverse strand, counting down.
TCGAGAATTTTTTTTCAAAGGATCGAGAATTTTTTTCAAAAGATCGAGAATATTTTTCAAATGATCGATTTTTTTTTCAAAGGATCGAGAAATCGAGAAATTTTTCAAAGGATCGATTTTTTTTTTCAAATGATCGATAATTTTTTTCAAAGGATCGAGAATTTTTTTTCATAAAATTAGGTTTTGTTAAATCAAGTTTAGTTAAATCAAGTATATTTGTAGCGAAATCGAACATATATTAGAAAGAATCGAGGATTTTTTTTGAAGGAATCGAGCATATTTTTCAAAGGATCGAGATTTTTTTTTGAAGTAGTGACCGCAAAAAAAAGCTCCGGGGGCGCTGCCCCCTGCTCCCAGCGAGCTCGACCCCCGATTGCGTCTGCGTAGCGCTACTTCGTAACCATTCAAGTGATTGCTTGAGTTTTAAAGAGAATTTCTCCCTCTACTTCACAACTATCTCACTATAAAATGAATTAAAGAAATCTGATGTGAAACAACTATTGGGGGTATTTTTATCCGTTCCCCATAATAAGTGTCTTTTAAATATAAGTTATTAAAGCAGTGACAGTGTTGAAACATCACCTCCAAAAAGTACTATTTATATTTTGAGCCCTATGGATATAGCATATTAGCGTTAACTCAATTAAATCGCTACTTTTGGTGCTTTTGGTTGATAGTACTTAGTAGAGAAGCTCTGCTAGTATGCTTTTAGTAAAAATCACTACTTTAGGGGTGCGTTAGGTACTGGTACGGGACAAGATATGACAGAATGGAAGGAGACAGAATGGGATAGTTGTTCCTATTGGGGTTTATGCCCTAAAGATGTAATTTGTAAATGGATTTATGAAATAAAAAAAATAAAAAAGTTCAATTCATTCTTGTTGTGTTGTTTATTATATAACTTGTGCATTTATGTATTATCCAAGATTGTCGGATGTAATATCAAACGGTGTATATGAGTGTCATATACAGATGGATACAGTAAGAGACGTTGATAACTCCCATTTCTACACTCGGTGTAGCCTCCATATCCTGTCATTTGCACTCGTTCCTGAGTAAAAATCGAGTATTTAATGGTGTATTAAGCTTGTGCAGGTGCCTCCAGGGTAATGGTGTAAAATTGAGAAAAGTTGGGGAAAAACGGAAAAACCGGAGTCATAGGCCACTGCTGGCGCTGGTCGAGGCACTGGTGAGGCGCCACTCGACCAGCGCCACCCACATCAGCGCAGAAGATCAGTGGTGTTGCACTGGTGAGGTGCCACTCGACCAACGCAACCCACACAAGTGCAGAAGATCAGTGGTGTTACGCTGGTGAGGCGCCACTCGACCAGCGCAACCCACACCAGCGCAGAAAGATCAGTGGTGTTAAGCTGGTGAGGCGTCACTCGACCAGCGCAACACCAGGGCAGCAGTACAACTCAGCAGAATCTCTAGGGTTTCGTGCCTCATTTCTAAACCTATAAATACCCCTTCTTAAGCTATTTTGAGGACCTCTTGGACGACCCTAAGCTCCAAATCCTCCCTTTACAATCCAAAATCCCCAAAACACTACCTTTCACCCAAATCCCTTACCTTCCACTCAAATCCTTCACCAAATCACTTCATCAAACCTCTAACCCATCATCCAAACTTCAAATCCACTCTACCAAACACTAAATACCTAACATTCCCAGCATTTTCCACTATAAAAACACAACCTTGAAGCAAGAAGGGGGCATCAAGAGAAGGAGCAAGTCAAGCATATTCCACCAACCAAGAGAGGGGACATCTACACTTAGTTTATTCTTAATCTTTCTCTCTTTCATTTAGTACTTATATTTGCTTATGGCTTGTATGAAAATCACATCTTTTGTAGCCATTCTTTACATTATGAACTAAACTCATCTTGGCTAAGGCCAATATGAAACCTTTACTATGATTTGCCAATGAAGACCACCACTTTATTCATATTGCTTGTGTTTATGTATATGTATTTCATGCTTTAATTCACATTGAGTGTTTAGCTAGCATTTGATGTGTATTAGGTTGGTGTGTGATGTACCGAGAGGAGAAGCACACAACATGCTCGATGAAATGCATGATAGAGGTCTAGTAAGGTAGAAATACTCAAGGCTAGTCTCTATGACTCACATAGTGAACCACTAAGCTTAATGAACTTGTGTGCATTTCGGATAACCATCGAGAGATAGGTTATTGGTGCATATAAGTTTTGTCTCTAAAACTTGAGAGAGAGTAGAGACTAATTAAGGGTATCACGAGTCTACATTCATATTTGCATAATTTATTCATAATGGTGTGTCTATAAATTGGAGATGATTGGTTAGGTGGATTCAAGGTATTAGCCTAAGTTCCTAATAGCAATACAAACACTTGATTGTGTGTGACTTTGTCTTGTTTGCTTATGGTTAAGTTTCATTAGTAGCATTCAAGGAGTAGTTTATAGTTAATTAGTGTTAGTCGTATAATTGAATCATCAAATATTTGCTTGTCTAAATAGTAGTCTAATCAATCAATTGTGGTAATCAATTCATCAATCATCGTGGAACGAATTTTATTTATCATTGTACTACTCTTACGGCTCCGTACTATTGCGGGTGCTCATTTAGGAGAGACCAGACGTGCAATCTAAAGAGTCCATAGATAACAAATAAAGCTGGGTACTTTATTTGTGGTTAATCTATAGTTGCGGTCCATTCCGTAATGTACGGTGATTTTATCCTGAATCATTCATATGAGATATAGGAATGGAGGCACCTTGAATGATGTGATCATATAGGGCTGGGCCATGATCTATATGAATCTCTCACGAAGATCCGTTTACCGATGAGATTCATATATATCAACTAATGATGACTATATGTGGGTGATTTTAATCCTGAGTGTCTTATCGACTCCTTCAGGTTAGATCGTGGTCTTTGATATACCATGGGTGAGGTTGGATGTTGTTCCCGATCAATATGCTTCATATGTTGGGATTGTGGTTTGGCTTATGGCTGGGAAGGTTTGTACACAATAGTGGAATCCACTCTTTCTTGTGAGAAGTAGACGGTAGTTTCCTTAAGGGTTGATTCGGGGCTTGGACAATATGAGTGTTCTCCTAATTCCATGAGGAAATTGGATTTATTGTCCATTAGAGAATAAATGGTACTTAAAGGATATATGTAATTAGAGGGGTATAACGGACATTATGACCCATCTCTAATTATAAACTATTGTGGAGGATCACACCATGTGTAATAGCTATATCGATGGGCACCGAGTTGTACCGGTCTGTGTAAAAGCGTCTACAGTTGAGAGAGTGCAGTTTCGGGTTTTTAGTGGAATAACACCGGAGTTAATAGTCAAGAAATATTAATTAAAGAGTTTAATTAATGATTCCGATGATTATTGGAGCTCAAAATACTGTGGGTCCAGTGGGTCCAGTAGGTCCCCTTGCTAGCCCGATCGATTTAGGTAACAAGGGTCACGGTAAATTAATTGGATTGTCCAATTAATTGTGTTACAAAAGTGACACATATATATATACGAGAATTAATTGAATAATGAGATTATTTAATTAATGAATGTTAATAGTTAAATTAATTAAATAATTAGATTATTTAATTATATTGATAATTATTAATTATTAATTAACTATTAATTAGAGGGTGTTAGTTGATATATGGATTTAGGTAAAGATAAAATAATAGGCTTATTTTATTTTACTAAATCATTTATCAAAGTATTTGAATTTAAGTTTAAATTTAAAATACTTATTATCACTTTTAATATATTAGATATATTTGAAAATTATAATTAAAAGATATATATAAATTATAACACAATAGATTGCATAAGATGAAAATTGGTGTGTGCACATATATAAGTGTTTGTATATGATACAAACAAAGATATATATATATAAAAGAATAAAAAAGACATTGACTTTATCAAATGCAACAAAAGTTATAAATATATTATATATAAATAAATGCATAAGTACAAAAATCATGAGATGATGCAAATACATGTGAAATAAGACAAAAAAAAAGGTATACATATGAAGACGAGAAAAAAAAAAAGATACACCTGATACACTAAGTGGGTGCGTGAAACAAGAAGAATATATATATATATATTGTTTTCATGCTTTGTGTGTTTTTGTAACACATAAAAGAAAGAGTTTCTTTAATTTTCTCTATATTCTCTATTCAAGTTCCTGAGACAGTGACGCGTCCACACGCATTTGCCAAATCCGAGAGATAGTGAGGAAGATAGAATGGTTCAGACAGGAGCACATCGTAAAGTGAAGGAGCTTCCAAACGTCGGTAAGATTGGTTCAGACAGGAGCATAACGTAAAGTGAAGGAGCCTCCAAACATTGGTACGTTCTTCTGATTTTATTGATTACAATTTCCTGTGCATACATATTGTATGTATCAATTCCGAAAAATAATTACGATACAAAGTTCACTGGTCCCAGATACAAATTATGATATGTATAAAAATTTTAAAACCTAGTTTCGCTGCGTAACCGGTGAACGGGGTTCCAACAATTGGTATCAGAGCCAATTTTATTTTCGGAACAAGAAATTTTTTTCAATGCTCCTGTATGTATGATTTTGTAGGCACGATTTAAATTGACTGTATGTTGTTTTTGTATGTATATTTTTTTTTATAATTTACAAAAACACGATTGATCGTTAATTATATGGTACTGTGGATTTAGGGTTTATGGGTTGTATTATTTTATATATATATATATATATATATATATATATATATATTACTGTTATTGTATTTTTTTTTAAATTGTAACCTATATTGAAGACTTGGAAAAATCGCGAAGAAGGATTCATGAGATGAATCAAAGTGACCTGAAGAGACTGGAAGACTCAAAAATTACAAGAAGACCAAGAAATGCCTTGGGAATTTTTTCGTAATTTTAGATTCCAATTTTTTTTAGGTTAAATAATCCACAGTACTCGGTCAATTCATGTATGCTTTATATTATGTGATGATAAAAGCATTTCCATGCATACGTATGTCATTTAGATTAGATGTGCATACACAAATATATTTTATATGTCATACATGCATCATAGCCTGATATTTTATGTATTTTTTTAATGTGATTAAAATGGGTAATATACATAATTGGCTATGAATAATGAGATTAGTTTTTAATGGTTAGAAAACTTTGTAATTCTCATTAATATTAATCTAGTTATTAAAGAGTTTAATAAGTTAGATTAATAGGGTCATTTAATGTAATTATGATTAATATAATTAATTAAATAATAATAAATGATCCAAATAAAGTTTTAGGGTTTTAATAGTTAAAACTTGGTAAACACTAACATAATAATCTAACCCTAGTAAATAGTTTACAAATACTTAGATTATTCACTAATAGATTAGATTTTTAATTGTTAAAAATCATTAATAATTTATTAGTTAATTAGAATTTGGTTCTAATTAGTTAATGCGCTAGATAACTTGATTAAAGTTAGTCGTTTAATCCTGTAGAATCTATGTGCATTAACGGTTAATACAAAACCCTAATTTTAAAATAGTGTTTGGGAAAGGGATATATGACATATATATCCCGCAGTCTCCATCATTAGTTCAACACCTTGAGATCCGAATGGGGCCTCGTGACGGCTTTGATTTCGTCCTCCCTAAGGAAGGTTTCCACAAAGGTCAATACCAATGTTGACTTCCTAACAGATAGGATTTCTGAGGGTATTTCGGGATTGACCAACTCTAAGGCGGCAATTCTCGAGTTAAGCTCATGAGATCTGAAATGATGGGTTGCACTCATGAAGGTTTTGATTAAATTTGTTAATTAAAAACCTGACTAAATGAACGATGTTTGAATGTTATGGAATAAGAGTTATTCTAGAATATCATTTGATTGAGAATGTCTCGGTCCAACATGTAAAGACTTGACCGACCCTAAGGCGGCATTTCTTTATGGTATGTTGGATTGTCGTGGTATAGTAACTAGTTTTAGGGTAGTTATAGTTCGTTAAACATGTGCATGCACCACGTTTAAATTTATGCCAAAACACTCGCACTTTTTTTAAATAAATGACTGGATGAATGTTTTATTTATTTCAGCAATAGTGTCTTCTGCATTTCTTCAAATTCTCGCAAACGACAAATTAAATGGTGATAACTACACTAAGTGGAAACTTAACATTAATGCAATATTGGTCACCAAAGACCTCAAGTTTGTGCTTACGGAGGAATGTCCTCCAACGCCTGCTGCCAATGCCACACGAACTGTTCGTGAGGCATACAAGTGATGAGTCTCATCTGATGAGAAGGCCCGTACATATCTGTTGGCTTTTATAACAGATGTGCTTGTCACAAAGCATGAAGTAATGACTTCAGCATTCGAAATCATGGAGTCATTGCAAGCCATGTTCGGGCAGCCCTTCGAGCAAAAGCGACATGAATTTTTTTGTTCCGCTATGCTCACTTGTCTGAAGGAAGGTACGTCAGTTCAGGAACATGCCCTGAGCATGATGTCCTACTTCAACAAGGCAAAAGTCAATGACGGGGCCATTGATGAACCCAGTCAAGTGAGCATCATACTGACGACTCTTTTAAAGAGTTTCGATCAGTTTAAGAGCAACTACGGGATGAACAAGTTAAGGTTCAATCTCACATAGTTGCTTAATGAGCTCACTACCTTTGAGTCAAATGTTGCCAGTGAGGCAAATGTTGCCGAACCATCTTCATACTCTAATAATAAGAGGAGAAAGAGGTCTACTGGGAAAGCGAAGGGTAAACCCAAACCCATGAAAGCCCAAAGTAAGAAGAAAGTCCAAGAAAAGTAAATATGATTTACTTGTTATTGAGTTGTGTTTAGTGGAAGATGATTCTTCACCCTGGATAGTTGATTCGGAGGCCACTAACCATGTTTGTTCTTCTTTACAATGGATTAATTCTTGGACACAGCTAGAGGAGCAAGCCTTCTCAATGAGTGTGGAGTCAAGGGATGTTGTGTCGGCACTAGCAGTGGGCGTAATTAGATTACGTTTTTGTAATAATTATATATTGTTGGATAATGTATTTTATATTCCTGGATTTACACGAAATTTGATTTCCGTTTCTAAATTGTTAGAACAAAAATATTATGTTTTCTTAAATAATAAGTCTGTTATTATTGAAAAGAATGATCTGAATATTTGTTCAGGGATTAGTGAAAACAATTTGTATGTGTTAAGACCGTTAATACATACTACACTGGTCAACACCGAAATGTTTAAGGTTGAAAAACCAAAAACTAAACGACATAAGATTTCTCCAGATAATGACACGTATCTCTGGCATATAAGGCTTGGTCATATCAACCTTGACTAGATAGACAGACTAGTAAAAAGCGGACATTTAAGTGAGTTAAAGGTTAGCACCTTACCTGTCTACGAATCTTGTTTGGAAGGTAAGATGACTAAGAGACCTTTTACTGGAAAATGGCTTAGAGCTAAAGAACCGCTAGAGCTTATACATACAGAGGTCTGCAGACCAATATATGTTAAAGCTAGGGGTGGTTATGAGTATTATGTCACATTTATAGATGACTACTCAAGATACAGATACGTCTACCTAATGCAACAGAAATCGGAAACATTTGAAATGTTCAAAGAATTCTGAGCTGAAGTTGAGAATCAATTAGGTAGGACTATCAAGTTACTACGATCGGATCGTAGAGGTAAGTACCTTGACCAAGAGTTTGATGACTTCTTGGTCGAGCATGGGATAGTTTCCCAACTCATATCTCCCGGTACACCACAACAAAATGGTGTAGCGGAGAGGAGAAATAGAACCCTAATGGAAAAAGAGAGATCTATGATTAGTTTCTCATCATTACCGAATTCCTTTTGGGGATATGCGTTACAAACAACAACATACATTTTGAATGTAGTGTCGTCCAAATTTGTTCCTAAGACTCCCCTAGAGTTGTGGAATGGTCGTAAAGCTAGTTTACGACATTTCTGCATATGAGGGTGTCTAGCACACGTGCTGAAGAACAGAACTGGAAAGCTAGACTCCAAGTTTGTTGTCTGCCTGTTTGTAGGATACTCCAAGGAGACCAGAGGTGGACACTTCTATAGTCCTGAAGACAACAAAGTATTTGTATCGACAAATGCAACGTTTCTTGAGGACAATTACATTAGTGACCATAAACCTCGTTCTAAGATTGTATTGAATGAGTTGGATTCTAATGAGACTAGTGTTTCATCAACAAGAGTTGTTGATCCATAAACATCTGAGAGTCAGATGGTTCCTGACCAGGATACACTACCACCTAGATGTAGTGAGAGGGTTGTGAGACAACCTGAACGCTATTTAGGTATAGGTGAGGGACAAGGTGTTTTCTTTGCTGATAGTGTGGATGATCCATTGACATTTAAGAATGCAATGGAAAATCCTGATAAAGAGGAATGACTTAAAGCCATGAATCTCAAGATGGAGTCCATGTACTCTAATTCAGTCTTGGATCTTGTAGACTTACCGGATGGGGTAAAACCCATAGGGTGTAAGTGGATCTACAAGAGAAAGAGAGGTGCAGACGGAAAGGTAGAGACCTTCAAAGCAAGGCTAGTTGCTAAGGGTTATACCCAGAAATAGGGGGTCGATTATAAAGAGAACTTCTCGCCATTAGCCACGTTTAAGTCTATTAGGATTCTATTATCCACTGCTACCTATTTCGATTACGAAATTTGGCAAATGGACGTCAAGACTGCATTCTTTAATGGCAATCTTGATGAGAGCATCTATATGATGTAACCAGAGAGATTTGTGTCTCCAGATCAAAAGCGAAAGGTTTGCAAGTTGCAAAGGTCCATATATGGACTTAAGCAAGCATCTAGATCTTGGAACATTAGGTTTGATGATGTGATCAAAACCTATGGCTTCGAGCAGAATGTCGATGAGCCTTGTGTCTACAAGCTCATCATTGATAAGAAAGTAGTTTTCTTGGTCCTATACGTAGATGATATCCTACTCATTGGGACTGATGTGGGAGTGTTGTTTGATATAAAGGGCTGGTTGGCTAGCCAATTCCAAATGAAAGATTTGGGAGATGCGAGTTATGTTCTTGTGATCCAGCTTATAAGGAATCGTAAGAACAAACTCATAACACTGTCTCAGACATCATATATAGACAAGATTCTTGTGCGATTTTCGATGCAAAACTCCAAGAAAGGTAATTTAACTTCTAGGCATGGATTAACTTGTCTAAGGAACAGTGTCCTAAGACACCTCAAGAAGTTGAGGATATGAGATGTGTACCTTATGCATCGGTAATAGGTAGTCTCATGTATGCTTTGTTATGCACGAGACCGGACATCTGCTATGCAGTGGGAGTAGTCAGTAGATACCAGTCCAACCCAGGATTGGATAATTGGGTTACTGTCAAGGCAATTCTTAAGTATCTTTGGAGAACAAGAGACTATATGCTAGTGTATTACGGGCAGGATTTGATCCCGTTAGGATACACAGATTCTGATTTTCAGTCAGACATGGATTCTAAGAAATCCACGTCTGGATCAGTATTCACCCTGGGTGGTGGAGCCATTGTGTGGAGAAGTATCAAGCAACCTTACATTGCTGACTCTACCATGGAAGCCGAATATATAGCCGCTTGTGAAGTTGCTAAAGATGTTGTTTGGCTCCGTAAGTTTTTGAGTCATCTGGAAGTTGTTCCAGATCTGGATAGGCCCATCACACTTTATTGTGATAACAGTAGTGCTGTGGCTAATTCTAAAGAACCAAGAAGCCACAAAAGAGGGAAGTAAATAAAGAGAAAGTATCATCTCATTAGCGAGATAATGCAGAGAGGAGATGTGATCGTCACCAAGATAGCCTCACAAGACAATCATGTTGATCCATTTTCGAAGACCTTACCGGCTAAAGTGTTTTTAGGCCACCTAGATGGTCTAGGGTTACGAGACATGCCTCACATGCTTTAGTGCAAGTGGGAGATTGTAGGGGTTTATGCCCTAAAGATGTAATTTGTAAATGGATTTATGAAATTAAAAAAAAAAGTTCAATTCATTCTTGTTGTGTTATTTATTATATAACTTGTACATTTATTGAACATCCAATATTGTCAGATGTAATCTCAAACTGTGTATATAAGTGTCATATACAGATGGATACATTAAGAGACGTGTAATCTAAAGAGTCCATAGATAGCAAATAAAGCTGGGTACTTTATTTGTGGTTAATCTATAGCTGCGGTCCATTCCGTAATGTACGATGATTCTATCCTGAATCATTCATATGAGATATAGGAATAGAGGCACCTTGTATGATGTGATCATATAGGACTGGGACATGATCTCTATGAATCTCTCACTAAGATCCGTTTACCGATGAGATTCATAAATATCAACTAATGATGGCTATATATGAGTGATCTTAATCCTGAGTGTCTTATCGACTCTTTCAGGTTAGATCGTGGTCTTTGATATATCATGGGTGATGTCGGATGTTGTTCCCGATCAATATGCTCCGTATGTTGGGATTACGGTTTGGCCTGTGGCTGGGAAGGTTTGTACACAATAGTGGAATCCACTCCTTCTTGTGAGAAGTAGACAGTAGTTCCCTTAAGGGTTGATTCAGGGCTTGGACAATATAAGCGCTCTCCTAATTCCGTGAGGAAATTGGATTTATTGTTCATTAGAGAATAAATGGTACTTAAAGGATATATGTAATTAGAGGAGTATAACAGACATTATGACCCAGCTCTAATTATGAACTACTGTGTAGGATCACACCATGTGTAATAGCTATATCGATGGACACCGAGTTGTATCGGTCTGTGTAAGAACGTCTACAGTTGAAAGAGTGCAGCTTCTGGTTTTTAGTGGAATAATACCGGAGTTAATAATCAAGGAATATTAATTAAAAAGTTTAATTAATGATTCCGATGATTATTGGAGCTCAAAATACTGTGTTAGGTCCCCTTGCTAGCCCGATCGATTGTAACAAGGGTCACGGTAAATTAATTGGATTGTCTAATTAATTGTATTACAAAAGTGACACTTATATATACGGAAATTAATTGAATAATGATATTATTAAATTAATGAATGTTAATAGTTAAATTAATTAAATAATTAGATTATTTAATTATATTGATAATTATTAATTATTAATTAATAATTAATTGAAGGGTGTTAGTTGATATATGGATTTAGGTAAAGATAAAATAATAGGATTATTTTATTTTACTAAATCATTTATCTAAGTATTTGAATTTAAGTTTAAATTTAAAATACTTATTATCACTTTTAATATATTAGATATATTTGAAAAGGATAATTAAAATATATATATCAATTATAACAAAAAAGATTGCATATGATGAAAATTGGTATGTACACATATATAAGTGTTTGTATAAGATACTAACAAAGATATATATATATATATAAAAGAAAAAAAAAGACGTTGACTTTTATCAAAAAATCAAACGCAGCAAAAGTTATAAATATATTATATATAAATAAATGCACAAATATAAGAATCATGAGATGATGCAAATACATGTGAAACAAGACAAAAAAAAAGGTACACATATGAAGACGAGAAAAAAAAAGGGGATATACCTGATACACCGAGTGGGTGCGTGAAACAAGACGAATATATATATATATATATCTTGTTTTCATGCTTTGTGTGTTTTAAAAATACATAGAAGAAATAGTTTCTTCAATTTTCTCTACATTCTCCATTCAAGTTCCTGAGACTGTTATACGTCCACACGCAGTTGCTAGATCCGGGAGATAGCAAGGAAGATCGAGTGGTTCAGACAGGAACACATCGTAAAGTGAAGGAGCTTCCAAACGTTGGTAAAATTGGTTCAGAATGGAGCATAACGTAAAGTGAATGAGCCTCCAAACGTTGGTATGTTCTTCTGATTTTATTGATTACAATTTCCTATTTATACATATTGTATGTATTAGTTCCGAAAAATAATTACAATCCAAAGTTCACCGGTCCCGGATACAGATTATGATCTGTATAAAAAATTTAAAACCTAGTTCCGCTGCGTAACTGGTGAACGAGGTTCCAACAGTTCCGTATTGTGTTTGGAATGGTTGAGACAGAACTGTGAACTATACTGTACTGGTATACATTTGATATGACTGAGACAAGATATGACAAGAGATTCAAATGACCAAGATACCCTTCTTATCATATCTGACGTTTGTTACCACATAATAATCTCGTATGAGATATAATAATATTGTAATTAAAAAATAGTTTTAATTAATAATTTTTTGAAAGACATATTTTTTTTTTTCTAATAATAATATCTAGATGTATGTCCATATCAATAAATTTTTTCAATTTTCTAGCCAAATTCAGAGGATCATATTTCATTTTTAGAAGTGTAGAAGAAGAAAAATCAATAGATAAATATATGGTCATGTTCACAATTCCCCTGTTTATCAATTTTTTTATTAGATTTATTATTTTATTTATGTGATAAAAAACTTAATAAAAATTCAATCCTTGTTTTTTACCTCTTCTATATTGAATATTCATCAAACCAATTTATTCATTAGATTCAAACACATCCAAATCTTCATCATATTAAAAAACAAATCTAGATCTTCATCAAACCTCTTCTTCATTAATCTGAAATCAACTTATATACACAAAATCTTAATAAAAAAAAAACTGGAAAAAACATATGGAGTACACTGCACGATTGAATATCTACCATGACCTGTAAAAAAGGGGATCTGAGATGGAAATGGGTGAAAAAATTCTAGAAAAAAAAACATATAGGGATTGTAGAATGAAAAATAAAATCTAGCAACCAATTTGACTTCAGCTAAGAATGCTTTTTTTTTTTCAAAATTAAAGCAAAAGACTTAACTCATTTAACATCTAGATCTATTTCATGAACAAGGCTGTTGGGTTTTGAAGAAAACAAATATTTGGATTTTGAAGAGTACCCATAAATTGAAGGACTCTATATTGAATCTTGAAGTTGGTTCAACTAATTGAAGCCGTATAAATGATGCATCAGACCAGTCAACCACCAAATCCGGGGGCAAGTTAACACAACCCCAACCTCGACGAGGACAGAGCTGCGGCTGGTGGTGTGTGAGAGAGAAGGAGGAGAAAGGAGTGCTGGGTGAGTGAGGATGAGATGTCTATTTTCAAGATTAGTTTTTAATTTTATAGTTGTAATTTTTGGAAGTTTTGAGGATAAAAATGTCTTTTTGAGACTTGTCCCATGCATGAGACAAGTCTGGTCAAGGTGGGACAAGTTTTTATGGTTTTTATCCCATGTTGTTCTGTCTCATGCTATTGACACACCGAAAATTGTCTCACGTTGTTCCGTCCCGTCCTGCATACCAAATGCACCCTAGGAAAAGATGGAACTGACTCGAATCCACAACCTTTTAGTGTAATTGCAAGAGACATATCACTTGGACCAGTCTCATTTTATAATAAATATTGGGTTTTTTTTTACTTTGATTATAGGCCAATCTCATTTTATCATAAATATTGGATTTTTTTACTTTGATTATATTCTTTAATAGATGAGTTTGATCATGTAAAAATAGATTTCAATACTTTTCTTAACAAAACAAAAAATTGTTACTAAAACAATTAAAACAAGGATGTGCATGAGAGAAACCCTAATAAATTTAACAAAGTTGGCAACTATGAAGCACATATCCAACAACCTTTAACAGAAATGAACCCAACTATTGACAAGTTCACATCTAAACACAACCATTTCATTTAAAATCTCCCAGGGATGACAATGGGGCGGGTTCGGGGTGGGGTGACTTTCCCCACATCCCACCCCATTTATTTTTTGAAAACTCATTCCCTCATAAAACCCCACCATAGATGGAACGGGTTGGGGCGGGGAGGAGTACAACGGGGAGTGCTTTCCCATCACCACCCATTTACCACATTTTTATATATTTTTTATCATTAAAATAACAAATATCTAACCATTGAAATAATAAACGTGAAGAAAAAAAACTGTTGTTTTTAAGCTTTAAATTTTAAAAGTTATTTGAGAAAGAAATTTACTGTATGTCCTCTTATGTTTGAGGTTGAAGCTTGAACCATGAATTTTGAGTTGTTTGAGGATTAAAGACTTAGAATTGCTAGGGATTTTTTTAATAGTATTTTGTATTGTCAATTTATGTTAAATAAGAGATGTAAAGTTAGGGTTAATATATATATATATATATATCTTTTTTAGATATATTTATTTTCTTAAAATTACGTAGTTTATTTTATGCAGGACGGGATGGGGTGAGGAGTATAAAACCCATCATCGCCTCATACCTATTGCGGGTTAGACTATCTATCCCTATTCTCACTAAATTGAAACTCATCCCTACCCCAAAAGTACGGGTCCCGTCCTGCGGGTAATTTTACCATCCCTAAAATCTCCAGAAAGGAAAATGAGTTTTTAAAAATATAAACCATATTCTCCTACAATACTACAAACCACATAAATATTTGGATGTTTGCCTAAAACTGGAGTCATTATTCTATTATGTTTACATACAATATTGAAAACAAATTCAACATGTTATTTATCTAATATTTGATAGTAGGATAAAATTCCATATCTCCAACAAGCAACAACAATTTCTTCAATGACTACAAGTTACTGGATTGCGCTAATTGAACTTGAAGTCGTCGTTAAAGGTTGTGTTCAAGTACACAATACAGTCTCCAATGTCCTCTCTTCATGTTATAAAGATCGCCTAGATGATTACACTATACTTGGTAAGCTTGATGTGGAATTAGATAAGGATTATTATATTAGTAATTATCATATTGTGTTTAGAATAATTATCTCATTGTGAGATTACTTTAGGTTTTATTTATCTTTATCAGAAGTTAGTTGTTATCTTTATCATTTTGTTAGCTATAAATAGACTCCTTCATAGCCTATTGTATTTAGACTTGATGAATTGAACAAAGAATTGAATTGCTGTGTTTTCCAATCCCTTTTTCTGGTTCTATTTCTTTTTGGTTCTACATCAATTGGTATCAGAGCCTAATCTCTTTTTTTCCATACACACTTCCGCAACTAATACTCACAAATTACCAAAACCACAAAAAAAAAAAACAACTCAGCAACACACTGTTTGCACCTCCAATCGCCCACGCGCCCAAGTGCAGCCACCTCCACGCACTGTTGCAGGCTACTAGTGAAATATTTCACTTCGATCCACATTTCCATATGTTTCGTACTGT
Organism: Dipteronia dyeriana; assembly: GCA_032871835.1. Lineage (NCBI taxonomy): Eukaryota > Viridiplantae > Streptophyta > Magnoliopsida > Sapindales > Sapindaceae > Dipteronia > Dipteronia dyeriana. The sequence goes on along the minus strand of CM065300.1, from coordinate 70,097,496 downwards.
TTGCAGGTTTTGCAGCTATGTCAGAATATCCAGATTATTTCCAATTTTCCATAGCTTTGAGTATTCCGATGATGAATTCGAATATAGTCATCCCTATTGTTATGGAGATTTCGAATATATCCAGATTTCTTGTTCGTTGGTCACAACCCATTTGACTCGCCAGGAGTCGAGTTCTTCTTAGTGGAGGAGAATGATGGGGAATTAGATAAGGATTATTATATTAGTAATTATCATATTGTGTTTAGAATAATTATCTCATTGTGAGATTACTTTAGGTTTTATTTATCTTTATCAGAAGTTAGTTGTTATCTTTATCATTTTGTTAGCTATAAATAGACTCCTTCAGAGCCTATTGTATTTAGACTTGATGAATTGAACAAAGAATTGAATTGCTGTATTTTCCAATCCCATTTTCTGGTTCTATTTCCTTTTGGTTCTACATCAAAGCTACTCTGAAAATGCTTTACCAATTCTTATTCGGTCAGACAAGCTTCGTCAAAGTTGATCACTTAACCGGAGACAGTTCAAGTTAGAACCTGTACGGTGTTATCTTCCCCCTACTTTTGGACAATCCAGTTTCCACAATCTTAACCAAGATAAACCTGCCATCGAAAAACTGAAACAACCAAAAGGTTCATAAGAAATGTGAGTAGAGGTGTCCACGGTTCGGTTCTGTAAAATGGCCTAACCGTAACCGTAACCGGAGGGGGATAGTTTGGTTCGGTTACGTAACTGCAGGTCTGGCGGTTACGGTTGGTTTTTTTTTTTTTTGCAAATGAATTACCACGTGTCGTAATTCTATTGGTTAGTTTTTTTAAAATAAAATATACCAAAACCGCCTGTTAAACCGTGGGCTTTGAGACGGTTTTTGGGATTGGATAACCGTAACCGTAACCAAACCGTCAGGGAATCGGTTTCCAACCGGTTTCGTAACCGACAGTTACGGTTCGGTTTCGGTTCGGTTTTGGTTACAATGTTTGGAAGACGGTTTCAGTTCAGTTTTAAATGGTTTAACCGAACCGTGGACACCTCTAAATGTGAGGGATTATACTACATTTCTTTTCTAGTTATGGAAGCGATCTCAAGCTACTAAAACGCCTACCTTTCCATTTTTCTCTTCCACAGCCAACTGGGCAGACTCTTTTCTCGTAAACCAAACAAATACAAATCCTAATGGCCGCATATACATTTTCTCTACAACAACTTTGACTGCAAGAATATGACAAAGAATTAGACACGGACATACTAACATACTCATTTCAGCCTTAATTCCCAAATAATACGAAAGCTATGAATCAACTATTCTTTGACATCAGATCAAACAAGGCAAGAGCATTGTGTTGTGTCCATGAAACATTGCTTGGAGGCTCTAAATTTGTAAACAATTCACAAACATAATAAAATAGCAGAGAAGCAGAGAAAATGCACCCTGGGAAACTTCCCCAAACTGTAAAAAAAAACCTTATTCAATCGTCCCTCCGTTGCTGATTTGTCAAATACAGGGTTTCACCAAATTCTAGAAAAGAAATCATAGCAATATCTGCTTTGTAATTCATGCATCCCCAACAATAACCGCATTTTTTTCATCTCAATTCAAACATATGTATGTATAAAGAAGATCACTAAGCATAAAGAATAATGGGAATGTTACTAGTTAACAAATGCCTAACAGAAGGAAACATTTCTAATTCAGCATATTGTATAAGAAACTAAGAGACCAGTTTTATAAGAGTTGCAAAATGAGTCAAACAATAGCACCTTAAGAAGTTTTCTTCATATGATAACACAAGCCCAACTAGCCCCGTAGTGCATGATCAGGAAAATTCTTACAAAAAATCCTTTCTCTTCATCAAATATGCACTAGTATTATTACCAATCATGCAATCAACATCTTCCATTGTGTAAATAACAAAAGCTCAAGTTTCTGGATTAATTGGTAAAACAAAAGGTAATGCGATTTCAAGGATGGTTCAACAACTAACTACATAAAACAATTTGATTATAACAAAATGTAATTGTCCAACTTTCACACAAACCTTCTTTGTTAATGGCCGCTTAGTCTTGTAACTTTTCTAGGTATTACAATCTGGTGAGCACAGAATCTTCAACCATCACAAGATAGAAAAGGGTATGTTCTCCAACTCTCAAACGATAAGATATTCAGCTTGTAGACTAGAGCCCTGCATGTATCTATAGTTGTTAACATCTTCATTTTGCTGTAAAATGTGTCATCAAAATAAAGAAGGTTTTTGAAGAAGGACGATTGAAGAAGAATCATTACGAGTTAGGGTTTTTGAAATTAGGGGTATTGGAATTGTAGAGTATCTGTGGGATTGAAGTGATGGTGGAATAAATAAAGATGGATATGTCCCCAACCGTGCCATCTCAAACCCTAGTGATTCCTGAAACGACATTGTAGTGACACCTATTGTAAACTAACGATGAGAATTACAGAGCAGATTTGAGAGCAAAGTGGAGACCGATATGCCTAAGTGAGCTTCGGTTTTTTCTGCTTGAGCTGCTGTTTTGCTCTATGGTTTTTGTTGTTTCTTTTCTTTCTGTTTTGTTGCTTTTGCTGGTGTTTTTCTCCAGCTTTCGTTGCTCAATAAAAGAAAAAAGGAAAATTATATTTTAGTTCCTATAGTTTGTTTTAATCTGTGTTTAGTTCATATTTTTTAGAATTGTAATTTTTAGTCTATCATTATTCTGATAATAAGGATTGTAGTCCCTGCTATCCAATTCTGTTAGGGTTTCACTAAATTTTATTTAGTCAACGAGGGTAAATAGGTTAATTCATAGACCAACTTCTAAAAGGTTTAGCTTCTGAAGGGTATAATTGTCATTTCAGAAATGAATAATTAAAATAATTAAAAAAACCCTAACTCCATTCTTTCTCTTTCTCTATCTTCTCTCTCTCCCTCTCTCTCTCTCTCTCCTCTTCATCTTCATCTTCATCTTCTTGAACTCACCAAACCCTAACCCTAGCCGCCGCCGCCGCCGCCACCACCCAAACACCACACCCTAGCCCGCTGAAACACCACCCACACCATTCTTTCTCTTCTTTCACGATCCCTCTCTTCTATTTATGTCTCTTTCACTCATTCGAACCTCTCTCTTTTCATCTTCAATTTGCTTGTGTTCAAAAGACGAGTTTCTGTTTAGTGAGTTTTTGGTGGATGGATTTACATTTGGTGGATGTTTGGTTGTTGGGTGATTATCGATCGACGACGATGGTGGCTTGGTTCGATGGTGTCGTATTTAAATTTTATCAGACATGCACGTCATCGACAAAGAGGATAAAATCGACAAAGAGGATAAAATTGCCAGATGGACGTCCAAATAGGTATCCAGAAAATATCCTGCAAGACATAACCGAAGAAGAGAAGCCCGAGTAAGTAGGTATTGAACAAAACCTACTCTGGGTCAACTGACATCATATACTACTCGGGATCAATTAATGATACTCGGGGCTGATCGATGACATTTTCTACTCGGGATCAGATGACATCACTCGGGACCAGTTGATATCGTGTTTTACTCGGGACAAATATGGAGAAAACCAAATCAAAAGCCCAACGCGTAGCTCACACGAATCGATTCATTAAAATACGCGAAGATATCCATATCAAAGAGGAATTCCAAGAAGAATAGAATATCAAGCAGAAAGGGTTCCTAATCAGGCAACAATTTTTTTTCTTCAAAAAGACTACGTTATTATAAGGAAATAAGTCCTAACTGGACTACATTACTAGAGTCCCATTCACTCTCAATACAAATCTCTGAAACAGAAAAGAAGACAAACTACTTCGTACAAGTAGACAATCATAATTAAATACAAAGATCTTTTATTACTTGTACAAAGAAGATTAGGGTTTTATGGACATATAAATAGACCCATAATCTCGTCACAAAATATAGACACAGAATATACATAAACCATATAGCAAATACAGAGAGAAAAAAAGAGATCGAGAACTGTAATTATTCTATTCATAGTGGATTTTGGCTCGGTTGATCATTCAACCACCCGTGGACGTTTCTCCGATCATCGGAGTTTTACCATGTAAGAACTTGTGTCCGATTACTTTCTCCTTCACTTTCTCTTTGAAATCACAGCTAAAATCCAAACCTTGTTGACTTTTCTTACACATCCAGAAATCAACGTCAACAATTGACGCTAGAAGGAGGGGGCGTCGAACCTCCGATTTAGTTAAAGGTAATGGCAGGAAGCAAAAGTGGTTATGGGGATGTCCAAAAATCTCCAGATAAGTTCCATGTTGGCAGTAGCTCGCGAGATCTCACTGCAACCAAGGAGAACCAACTTACATCCCTGGCAGGGATCCAGCAAGTTTCTCTGACCAGCAAAGACCTGACACAACGCTTTCGAGAGGCGCTACAACAGTTGGTGGCAGATGCAGCAAATGAAGGAGTTAATCTACTGGCTGCAGAAGAAGCGCAACCTCCTAACCTCCCACCTGTAAGGCTTCGTTCGGTTATAGTAGGCCAGAACTAAATACACAGGAAGCCTGAAGGAACTCGACTCCAATTAATCAGGCTGAACGGGAAACACCCGAAAATGAACGACCATACCATAAGCAGAACCATGATCAGACAGCCCGTGCTAGACACCACAAACATGACCGACACAGGGATCGGTCGTCATCAGAAGATAATGATCGGCACCATCGCAAGCGTCATCACGGAACCCCGCCTGCAAGAATCAACCCGTGAAACTCGGTATCAAAGTGAAGAGCCAGAGAGAGGAATGACAATCATCCAGCGGTTCAACCGTCATGGAAGTCCGATGGGGGATATTGATGTCATAATTCAGTGCTTAACTCGAGAAGTCGGAAACAATAGGCTTCAAATGGATGCACTAGTCAGACGTTATGGGTACAATGATTTATATGACGAAGATTCTGACAGTCCATTCACTAGGGACATCCTGCGGACTTCATTTCCAGAAAGATTCAGGATGCCACACGTGGAGTAGTTCAAGAAGGATACAGACCCAAAAGAACATGTCAGATGCTATAAAAGTGCTATGGCACAGTATGCCCATAGCGATCCTCTATTATGTCTCAACTTTCCACAGACTCTAGGGGACACGATCGGAGCGATTTATATACCTTTTGAGGTCCCCATTTTCTAGTTTTTGTTCTTGTTTTTTAGTATATTTTGGTATTTGATGTGTTTGCGAGCCTTTGTGTAGGTACATGTTCCCTACGGAAGGTATTTGAGCTTAATTAAAGAGTTTTGGAGGTTAAATGGCAGAATTTAGAATAGCTTGTGCAGATACCCTAACTTCGGAAGGTCATATCTCTCTCTTCCGATCGAACTACGTCTCCTATAAACACGTTTCGGAAAGCCCCAGAGGTTTTATTTCCAACGCAGTTTACAGATTACGATTCCGAGGTTTCTGAAGAAAGTTATGACCGTTTTTACAATGGTGCGCAGAGACGTACGGTATGCAACCGCGCGAGACCAAGTTGAGTACCGCTTAGAAGGGCAGAAACCTCCAAAAAGTGATGTGTGGTTCGCAATGTTGATGCGTACAGCACATCGTACAACAAATCTTGACATAAATGCATTTTTCCAGCCATTTTCAGAGGGGTATTCTTATCTTTTCACCCAAAAGTCTTTCTCTAACCTCCCACACTATAAATACCCTCTTTTCTTCTCATTCTTAAGACCTCTCTTCCCCTCTTTTCCCCTTCTCACGCCTCTTCTCTTATTCTTCCATTTTCTTTCATCTTTTGCTTCCATGGAGGTTTTTCCTCTATGGGAGCTCACCATACACCTCAACCCCACCATTTTACATCTCCTTCATCCATCTTAGAGTAGATTACAAAGGAAATAGGAGTCAAAACCGAGCTAGGAAGGATTTGAGCATCTTTTGAGGGTTTGTCATCAAGGGTTTGTTTCATTTTACTCATTTATTTGTATTTCTTGTTTTCTTTGATGTATTCCACCAAATTGGGGATATTGTAAACCTACACTTGTGTAATAAATTTATTGATTGTTCTTAAATTCATTTGGGTTTTATTTTGCTCTTTGATATATGTGTTTTTATGCTCTTAATATGATATGTATGTGTATGAATTGTTAGAAATCAATATGTGTCCATGATTGGGTTTAGGAGTAGTTATAATTTAGAGTAAAAATTAGATACCCATGATTGTTGATTGATTGATGGATGACTTGAAATTCCATGTATTGAGTAATTTGAGTAATATGGATTTTAGCCCTAAAGAGTAGAAAAGGTTTCAGTTCAGGCTTTTAGTTGCTAAATTGACCTTGGTTCATATCTTTGTTCTTAATGGGTCTTTGTATTAGGACACGATTATCCATCCACGTGACAGGATTGAGTGATGAATTGATTGTGGGAAAATTCCCTAATCAAGAGGATGAACCTTTAACCTGAATTGAATGTTCTTAATGATATAGCAATCACATTGTTGCATATAGTTGTTAGGTAAACTTGTTTCCCATGTTTAGCTATCCTAGAGAGTTGACTAAACCGAATCTTTGACATAGAAGTAAAGACCACTGACATTTTTCTTGTGTTTGTGTTGTTATATGGATGTTTTGAGTGCTTAAAGCTTTTGCTTAATTGATCACTTTGTAATTGATCCATGGTTAGATGCTATGTACCGAGAGGAGACGCATTTGACAATGCTTAGATAAACATTCACTATGCTTGACTAGAAAGTGCTAGAACCACTAGGCTAGAGTATAGAGTTCGATTTGTAGTCCACGTGCTTAATGGGTTCATATATATTGTCCGGATTGCTCGAGAGAGATTTTGGGCATATATGGATACTATCTCTAAGACATAAAGAGAGATTAGATATTAATTAAGGGGATACGAGCCTATGTATACTTGCACATTTGAGGATTAAGTGAGTCTAGAACGTAATTAGGAGAATTTTCACGGTTGAGTCATTTCCCTAGTGTAACCGAATTTCATGCATATCTCCATTCCATCTATCATTGTATATATCATTTATATAAGTTATTTAGTTATATTATTATTCACTTTTCCGCACACGCAACACACGAGTCCGCTCGGAGTGTTGTAATAATAGCTAGAATTAGAGACGATCGGTGAATCTCACCTCCCTGTGGATCGATCCCTTGCTTGCCGCTTTGCTAGTCTCTATGGCTTGCGCCCTTGCGAGGCCAAACTTAAATGTTCATATTTGATGACACTGCAACGACATATCCCGATCAAATTGGCGCCGCTGCCGGGGAGGTAACGCATTCATTGATTGTTGATAGTTTTAGCTTCCATTTTACTGATTTGTATTGTTTTACGGAATAGATTGTTGCGTTAAAAATAAGCATCTCTTTTACTCATGTCTTTCATTGTGTGCACGACAATGTTTAGGCTAAGTTATGGAGTTGTTAGTCGTGTTTTATTATTTTATTTATTGCATATGCATTTGATTGCTTTTTGAGTTGTGCTTGTGCAAGGAATTGAAACTATCAGGTTGGAAAGACCACACAACTTTTGAGAGCTAGGTGTGCGTCTATCGAACCGCAAAACTCTTCCAGTGAAACGGCAACGCCACAAAGACCATGCGGTTGCAGCCACAAGAGGTTTCCTCTAAATTTTAAGCTTTAATTTGAGTGCTTGTAGGGTAGTTGTCGACTTGGGCGGGAACCGCCATACGTTTAATGTTAGAAATGCTATGCTTATTTTCTTTTATTTTCATTTATGTTTAGATCTAAGAGTGAATTTGTGTTGTGCTTAGATCTTAAGGTGTTTGTTTTAGACAATTTTCAAAATTCTGAAAAAAGTGCCCTATTTTGAATATTCTTGAGGAAAATGTTTTTTTAAAACTGTACTAATTGGTGAATAAATTATTTTTTCCTCTAATGCTGTGTTCTTCAATTTTTCATTACGATTCTGAATATATAAAGAACGGAAAATTCTGGGTGGCGGTTTAAAAGTTATGATTATTTCTTCGATCAAAGGTCCTGTTTTTCAAAACTGCACATACACTGTTTTTATCGTCCATTTTCACACTTTTCCAATTCGAATTTTGAAATATTTTATAAATGAAAAGTGTGTATTTATATGTCTAATTGATGGTGTAAAAATTTTGTCAAATGATATTAGGTTCTGTTAAAGATATACACCAAAGGGTGGCCATTGGACGAACTTGAATTTTGACAGTTTTTAAAATTTTTGGCCTCCATGTTGAGTTGCTTTCTTTTGTGTGCCGGTAGAGATATGCATAGTATGCTTTTCGCTCCATGCATCACTTTAATTTTCTTGTACAGTGCCAATCTTTTGATGTTGAGGTGGATATAACTCTTTGCTTGTTTAGCTTAGGAAAATAGTGGAGACTACCCGTGAGCTACACTTAAGCCTAAAAAACGAAATTTGTGGGTTTTGTTTCTACTCTTTAAACACTTTCCGATTTTGTTCTTAACTGTGATCTCATTGTACTTCAAATTTGCATTGATTGCCATAGAACTTTATCATGTGGACTGCTTGTTGAGATTTATATTCCCTTGTTAGATGGACTTTTAGAAATGATTTTCGATTTGAGTGTGTTCTTAAACTCCATAAATAGCCCATACACTCCCATGTCCCTATGTGTGTTTTCATTACAAAAATTGAGCCCAAACACTAAACCTCCATACACCAACATAACCCAAACACAAGTCATACCCTAGTTATTGATCATGTTAAGGTGTATAGCTTTAGAGAAGTTATATTTGCTCAAATTTTGTAAATGTGTACTTAGGAAATTATGTGTAAATGTGCAAAGGCAAGGGCAAAAAGAAAAAAGAAAAAAGAAAAAATAATAATAATAAGTGTGAATTATAAACACTTAAACCTTCAAGTTTTTCAATTAAAAAGTTACTCATCAATGAGTACAAGTGTAGCACAAATGTGCAATATAAAGTTTAGTGTCTAGTCACTTGTGATGTAATGTGTTTTAGAGCTAACTAAAGTATTGTAATATGTATAACCACCTTGGCATGATTAGTAACTTTATCCTTCCCACTCTTACCATATCTTCCATCCCATACACCACCACAAATCACCTTAGCCCCAATACAAATGAGGGAAAGTCCATTTGATTTCTTAGAAAGTCTATATTGAGAATATGACTCAATGCATGCTCTTTCCACGTTCATGACATTTCAATTCTTTCCATGAGATCTATCACTATAAAATGTGCTTCATTGAATATACTCATATGCGATATATTAGATTCCATGAACATAACTTCCAAATCATATGTGTTTGCTAGAGAGTGATTGCCTAGGTTCTGAGTGAAAAAATCATACTGAAATCCTGTGAAGATTAGAGTCGAGGCGAATTTTATCTTAAGCATTCGAGCGTTTTTGTTTTATAAACCGAAAGCATCCTAAGTATTGACATACTTGCATTGTGTGAAGCATTTTTATTGATTGGTATATTTGAGATACTAGCATGCATGTATTCTTTATTTGGTATGTTTGGATTGCATCTCAACTTTCCTGCAGAGTAATACGTTTGTGGGTGTTCGTATCTATAAGCCCTCAGAAGACAAAACTTCTCCATCTAGGGAACGCCTAGTGGTTGAAAGGCTTGTGGCACGTGCTAAGTGTCATTGTGTTTCCTATGAAATCGGACTAGACTAGCTTAGTTTTTAATTACGTTTATTTTGTTTGACTGTTTTTCGTTCTAGTTTTGCTCGAGGACGAGCAAAAGATAGGTTTGCGGGTATTGATCGGAGCGATTTATATACCTTTTGAGGTCCCCATTTTCTAGCTTTTGTTCTTGTTTTTGAGCCTTTGTGTAGGTACATGTTCCTTACGGAAGGTATTTGAGCTTAATTGAAGAGTTTTGGAGGTTAAATGGCAGAATTTAGAATAGCTTGTGCAGATACCCTAACTTCGGAAGGTCATATATCTCTCCTCCGATCGAACTACTTCGTTCATAACCACTTTTCGGAAAGCCCCAGAGGTCTTCTTTCCAATGCACTTTACAAATTATAATTCCGAGATTTTTGGAGAAAGTTATGACCGTTTTCGTAATAGTGCATAGAGAAGTGAGGTACGCAACCGCGCGAGACCAAGTTGCATACCGCGTTTTGTACCGCGTAGAAGGCCAACAACCTCCAAAAAGTAATGTGTGGTTCGCTGTGTTGATGCATACAACACATCGTACCACACATCTTGACAGAAATATATTTTTCAGCCATTTTCAGAGGGGTATTCTTATTTTTTTCACCCAAAAGTCTTGCCCTAACCTCCCACACTATAAATACCCTCTTTTCTTCTCATTCTTAAGACCTCTCTCCCTCTCTTTTCCCCTTCTCACGCCTCTTCTCTTATTCTTCCATTTTCTTTCATCTTCTGCTCTCATAGAGGTTTTTCCTCCATGGGAGCTCACCATACACCTCAACCCCACCATTTTACATCTCCTCCATCCATCTTAGAGTAGATTACAAAGGAAATAGGAGTCAAAACCGAGCTAGGAAGGATTTGAGCATCTTTTGAGGGTTTGTCTTCAAGGGTTTGTTTCATTTTACTCATTTCTTTGTATTTCTTGTTTTCTTTGATGTATTCCACCAATTTGGGGATATTGTAAACCTACACTTGTGTAATAAATATATTGATTGTTCTTAAATTCATTTGGGTTTTATTTTGCTCATTGATATATGTGTTTTTATGCTCTTAATATGATATGTATGTGTATAAATTGTTAGAAATCAATGTGTTTGTGATTGGGTTTAGGAGTAGTTGTAATTTAGAGTAGAAATTAGATACCCATGATTGTTGATTGATTGATGGATGACTTGAAATTCTATGTATTGAGTAAGTTGAGTAATATGGATTTTAGCCCCAAAGAGTAGAAAAGGTTTTAGTTCATGCTTTTAGTTGCTAAATTGACCTTGGTTCATATATTTGTTCTTAATGGGTCTTGGTATTAAGACACGATTATCCATCCATGTAACAGGATTGGGTGATGAATTGATTATAGGAAAATTCCCTAATCAATAAGATGAACCTTTAAACTAAATTGAATGTTCTTAATGATATAACAATCACATTGTTGCATATAGTTGTTAGGTAAACTTGTTTCCCATGTTTAGGCATCCTATAGAGTTGACTAAACCGAATCTTTGATATAGAAGCAATGACCACTGACCACTGACATTTTTCTTGTGCTTGTGTTGTTATATGGATGTTTTAAGTGCTTAAAGCTTTTGCTTAATTGATCACTTTGTAATTGATCTATGGTTAGATGCTATGTACCGAGAGGAGACACATTTGACAATGCTTAGATAAACATTCACTATGCTTGACTAGAAAGTGCTAGAACCACTAGGCTAGAGTATAGAGTTCGATTTGTAGTCCACGTGCTTAATGGGTTCATATATATTGTCCGGATTGCTCGAGAGAGATTTTGGGCATATATGGATACTATCTCTAAGACATAGAGAGAGATTAGATATTAATTAAGGGGATACGAGCCTATGTATACTTGCACATTTGAGGATTAAGTGAGTCTAGAACGTAATTAGGAGAATTGTCACGGTTGAGTCATTTCCCTAGTGTAACCGAATTTCATGCATATCTCCATTTATATAAGTTATTTAGTTATATTATTATTCACTTTTCCACACACGCAACACACGAGTCCGCTCGGAGTGTTGTAATAATAGCTAGAATTAGAGATGATCGGTGAATCCCACCTCCCTGTGGATCAATCCCTTGCTTGCCGTTGTGCTAGTCTCTGTGACTTGCGCCCTTGAAAGGCCGAACTTAAATTTTCATATTTGATGACACTGCAATGACGTGTCCCGACTAGGACACAGACTCAAGATGGTTCAGGAGATTGCCCCCAGCGAGCATCGTTAGTTTCAGTGAACTGAGCAGGAGTTTCTCAAGGCAATTTCTGAGCAATGTTCACAGGAAAAAATCATTGGCTTACCTTTCTCAAATAAAACAAGGAATAGATGAGTCGATGAAGAAATACCTGGGGAGATTCGGCCAAGCGGTATCAGAAATCTTCAGTGCAAACGATAAAGCGATAATTGCTGCATTCATCAACAGCCTGCAGAATGGACGGTTATCTTTTGACCTATGAAAAGCCCGTCTGACCAGATATGCATATATGATGGATATGGCGAGAGGATATGAACTAGCCAAAGAAGAAGAGTTAGCCACGTGAGGATGCTACATGTATGGAGGAAAACCCAAAAATGACGCTGAGTCCAAGGTGCATAACCAAAAGGGAAAGCAGAAAGGAAACAGCAAAGCAAAAAGCAAGGATGGGGGAAACAGGCGTAATACTGAACAGATCACAGAGAAATTTCAAGGTAGATACGCCAACTACACCCCTCTTTGAAAAAAGCAGGAGAAAATCCTGGTCATACTAGAAGCAAAGAATCTGGTACAAGAGCCACGACGACAGTCTTAGTTCGCCCGACCGGATACAACCAAATACTGCAGATTCCACAAGAAAACCAGTCATGAGACTTCCAAGTGTTACCAGCTTAAAGATTACATAGAAACCCTCGTTCGGGAAGGACATCTATCGGATGTAATCTTGAGAAGGGATGAGAAATCAGAAACAAAGAAAGAGATCAGGGCCGATCACAGATCTGGTCAACTTCAATGAAGTAATACATACAATCTTTGGAGGACCATCCACTAGGAGATGTAACCGAGAGCGAACACAGGAAATCAGAGAAGCAGCAGAAGCAAGACATAACTTTAACGTGAACTCGGTCGATCCAGACCCGAAAAGGGTCAAGGAAGGATGGGACCTAATAATATTCACAGAAGCAGATTCACATGGGGTCGATGTTCGACCAAATGACGTCTTAGTCATAAGTGCCAGGATTGGTCACCGGGAAGTTAGGAGAATCTTAATAGATAATGGAAGTTTGGAAGACATTCTCAATGTAGCCATATACAATCAACTCGGGTTGGACCAAAAGGATCTACAGCCTTTCCATACTCCACTCAGAGGATTCGGAGGAATTGAGGTCAGGTCACTCGGGACGGTAAAGCTACCCGTAAAGATTGGAGTGGCACCTTGTCAGAGAACTGTACTGCTCGACTTCGTGGTGGTAGACTTAGACAATTGGCCGTATAATGCGTTGTTGGGTCGGCCATTCTTAAATAAAACCAAGGCCGTAACAGCCACTTATGCATTGATGATCAAGTTCCTGACCGAACAGGGGGTCGGTGTGGTCAAGTGATCCCAAGAGATAGTCCGAAGAGCTAACCTGTCAGTATACAAAGACAAAAGTGATGGAGAACAGGTATGCACTATAACGCAGCCGAGTCAGAACAAAGAGTCACTGTCATTCGAATTTGATCCAATGGAAGAGTCAAATGAGTCCAAAAATGAACCGGTCGAAGAAATTATCTTGAAAGAAGATGAACCAGATAATAAGGTCAAGATTGGGGCCAATTTGGAAAGAAAAGTCAAACAAATCCTCACTGATCTGCTAAAAGAATACAAAGATGTGTTCGTCTGGAGTCATGAAGACATGGTCGGGATAGATGCCCGAATAATATCTCACAATCTCGCGGTAGACCCTAATGCAAAGCCAGTGATACAAAAGATAAGGTCGTTCAATCTCGAGAGAAGTCAGGTAATCAAACAGGAAGTAGAAAAGTTACTAGTAGTAGGGTTGATTAGAGAGATCAACTACCCTTAATGGGTAGCTAATGTAGTCCTCGTCCAAAATAAAAATGGACAATGGAGAATGTGCATAGATTTCACAGATTTAAACTAGGCATGCCCAAAAGACAGTTTTCCACTTCTGATGATAGATCAGTTGGTGGATGCTACATCAGGTCATGAATTGCTCACTTTTATGGACGCCTACTCGAGATATAACCAAATCCGGATGAACAAGGCTGACGAAGAAAAAACAGCATTCACAACGGATCAGGGTTTATACTGTTACACAGTAATGCCCTTCGGGTTAAAAAATGCAGAGGCAGCATATCAAAGGCTGGTCAACAGAATCTTCACACGGTAAATAAGAAGGAACATGGAAGTGTACATTGATGACATGCTGACCAAGAGCATCTCGGCAGACAAGCATACTTCATACTTGCGAGAGACATTTGATGTTTTGAGAAGAACCAAATGAAGCTAAATCCGAATAAGTGTTTATACGGAGTTCCTTCAGGAAGATTCCTGGGTTTTCAATTTCACCAAAGGGGAATCGAAGTCAATCCTGAAAGATCCGAGCCCTGCAGAGAATGACCTCACCAAGGACATTAAAAGAAGTACAACGCTTAATAGGATGTTTAACTTCCGTGGGAAGATTCATCTCAAAAGCCACGGACAGATGCGCACCCTTCTTCGGAGTAATCTAAAAAAGAAAATGACTAGAATGGAATGAAGAGTGCGAGCAAGCATTCTTAAAAATCAAATAGTACCTAGGGCAGGCTCTAATCCTTTCAAAACCACAAATGGGAGAGATACTCTATTTGTACTTATCAATTACAGAACTAGCAGCAAGCTCAGCCCTGGTCAGAACAGAAGATGGAGCACAGAAGCCAGTGTATTATACCAGTAAGACACTATTACCAGCCGAGACCAGGTATTCATAGGCAGAAAAAATGGCCTTAGCATTGGTTTCAGCAACAAGGAAACTGAGGTCATACTTGCAGGCTCATACAATTCAAGTTCTCACCGACTGCCCATTGAAACAAATTTTACAAAAGCCAGAGATTTCAGGAAGACTAACCAAATGGGCAATCGAGCTAAGTGAATTCGATATCCAGTACGTCCCCAAGACATCCCTCAAAGGGCAAGCAGTGTCAGATTTCATAGCAGAGTTCACAGAGCCAAACCTGGAAGCAAAAAAGATGTTGGGAAAAAATTTCCCATGGAAATTGTATGTTGATGGCTCTTCAAACACTTACGGCAGTGGGGCAGGGATCATAGTATGCACTCCAAAAAAAAATGATGACGAATATGCCATGAGGTTTGACTTCAAAACAACAAATAATCAAGCCGAGTATGAGGCATTACTAGCAGGACTCAGAGTTTGCATAGCTCTCAGGGCCGATGAAGTCGAGATATTTAGCGATTCACAGGTAGTTGTTAACCAAGTCTGGGACGAATACCAAGCCAATGATGAAGGCATGATAGCCTACCGTGACATTGCAAAACCACTCCTTCAGAAATTCAAAGAATATAGGATTTCCTAGATCCCCAGGGAGGAGAATGAAAAGGCAGACGCTTTATCCAAACTAGCATCAGCAACAACCACAATCAGGCCAAAAACTATTTTGGTTGCACATCTCTTCAAACCAAGCACAACTAAACCGAAAAACTTAGAAATTTCTAAAATCTGAACACCGTCGGACGGTTGGATGACTCAGCTAAAAAGGTTTCATGAAGAAGGCATGCTCTCGAAAGATCCCTCACAAGTAAAACGTATCAGGTATCGATCAACAAAGTACACGTTGGTTGGAGGAGAACTATACAGAATGGGGTTTTCCCGAACACTCCAAAGATGTGTATCAAAGGAGGATGCATATCGGATATTACAGGAAATCCACGAAGGAGTTTGCAGAAACCACACTGGGGGTAAAAGTTTAGCGCACAAGGTACTCAGGCAAGGCTATTATTTGTCTACCTTATTCTCATATGCACAGCGATGTTCGGAGAGTTGCAATACTTCCCAAAGGATCGCTAATGATATCCGAAAACCTTCTGAACAACTCAGAAACCTCACATCCCCATGGCCATTTTCCATGTGGGGTTTGGAAATAATCGGCCCAATGCCAACTGGGACAGGGGGTGGAGCGAAGTATGCCATAGTAGCCGTTGACTACTTCACGAAGTGGGCAAAAGCTGAAGCATTAGTGCACATCACAGACGAAAATACCATAAATTTCATGAAAAGAAATATACTCTACAGGTTTGGAGTCCCAAACACTATCATCACTGATAACGGTACCCAGTTCGATAACCCAAAATTCAGATAGTTGTGCAAAGAGTACTGGATTGCCAATTACTATGCCACATCTGCCTACCCTCAAACAAATGGGCAGGTTGAAGCAGTGAACAAAATTATCAAGCATACACTCAAATCAAAGTTGGATGCCAAGAAAGGAAGTTGGGTTGAAAAGCTTCTTGAAGTATTATGGGCATATCGGACGACAGCAAGGACTTCAACAAGAGAAACTCCATTCACTTTAGCGTTTGGAACAAAAGTTGTTATCCCCATATAAACATCATATACGTCACCCCGGGTCATGCTATATGATGAAGATCAGAATGTTGATATGCTATTACAAAGTCTAGATGAGCTAGAAGAGAAAAGGGAGAAATAACGAACATGAAATATGGCATATCAGCAAAGAGTAACTCGCCACTACAACTCTCATGTTCGGGTCAAGAAATTCCAAATAGGAGACCTGGTACTCAGGAAGGTGTCATTGAACATAAAAAATAAAGTTGCAGGTTCCCTGGCTGATAAGTGAGAAGGCCCGCACAAGATCGAAGGAATATCTGGTCATGGAGCATATTGGATTGCACGACCCAATAGAGGGGTTTTACCCCGACCATGCAATGCCCAATATCTAAAAAATTATATCCTTAGATTATTTTTTATTTTCCTTTTTAGTTAGGATAATTTTAATTAGGTCAAATATTAGTTTGGAATTTAAATCTTTGTTGGTTTTGCAGTTATAAATAAAAATCAAACTCGGGATTTTCGAAAAATAAAGCATATGATAATAAGAACATATGGAAGACAAGCATGATAATAAGAACATGTAAACAGAATACTCGGGACCATTGATTCCCGAATGGGCTGAGAAGCTCGAAGGAGCATGTCAGCCGAGCAAGGTCAATTGACCTTAGCAAAAAGGCAAACCCGATGCACCAGATTCTGGAGAAAGGCTCGGGACGCTATCGAAAAAAAATTCGGTGAAATGTGTAGCTGTGTTAAGCGATTTAAAAAGTTTAACGATTTAAAAAGCTTAACGATTCGGCAAACCATTGCACAGAAAAACTGGGGAGACGTCCTCGGTAATGTGTAAGGACTCAACATATGATCATGGTGAGCCTTGATGTAATGTTTGGGAAGCAACCGAGTATGAAACACAAGTATAGATCTACTTGTCTGTTTTAAAATGACTCGGTTAATAATACTAGCCAGTTTAATAAGATACTTGGTATTAAAATTATTTGGGTGACAAAACCGGTTTAATAAGATACTCGGTGAGTTTACCCAGACATCGGAATTAGCCAGTTTAATAAGATACTTGGCATGAAGATTCCAATAGCCAGTTTAATAAGATACTTGGTGTTAAAAATTATTTGGTTGACAACTGGTTTAATAAGATACTCGGTGAGGTTACCCGAACACCAGAATTAGCCAGTTTAATAAAATACTTGGCATAAATTTCAATAGCCGGCTTAATAAGATACTCGGCAACAGTATAATCAAGTTAAAGAAAGATACTCGGGTGAAATTCCTTGAGCAATTAATCAAATCAAAAACCACTCGGTTTTCAGAATTAGTCAACTCAAAATTTCATTAATCTATAAAGAATTGTTACAGAATTGTCGCAAAGAATGTAACAAAAGAATTGTTAGTATTTACAAAAGAATTGTTACAAGAATTGCTACAAAGAACAAAAAGAATCTTTACAAACTTATGAAAATTCTACAAAAATTAAGGTTGTGAGGATTTTGAGCTCTTGTCGATACTCGGGTCGGGCACCATTTCATACTCACAGAGCAGACTTTCATTAGAAGGCCAAGCCATCGTGTCGACCGAATCGTCCATCCATTGGCTGTAATCTTCTCCTGCGATCGGTCCAACATCAGGCACCACACCTTCCACGACCGACTCCTGACTGGCTTAAAAAGTCAAGAATGAGTGCTCGGATGGAACCTCCAAATGCATGGGATGGGGCTCTTTGCCTCGACTACGGCAGTAAGCTCTCCACTCCTTCATCTAAGTCTGAAGAGATTTCAATGACTGAACCATGTGATTCTTGATCGACAACTCCCAGTTGGTTTGGGCTTTCTCAGTTGCCTGATTCTTAACTTTAAAGAACTCGCCAGCTGAAACTAGCTCTCGTTGAAACTCCCAAAGGAGAAGGGCATCAAAGGCAGGAGATCTTTTGAAACGGCCTACCCCTTGGACTTCGAGTTCCAGACTGGCCTTCTAGGATAGAGACTCAACTGTCAAAGCTTGGCGTTCTAGGTCTTCAATTTTCTGCTCGTACTCCAACTTAGACTGCTCCGCTTTCTGCTCAGCCTTAATCATCGATTCTTGGGCAGAAGATAATAAGTTTTGAAGAGACATAGCTTTCTCTTCCTCCAAAAAAGCCCTTTCCTTAGCCTCCACCTGCTTCGCCAAACAGTGGTCGACTTACACTTGGACAGAGCCCACCTTCTTTTCATAAGCCGCCTCAACCAGAGCACAGCTGTCCTCACTTTCCTTTAACTGAGCCTCGAGACACCTTATTCGATCAGCTTGATGTTGCTGCATTTGAACTAGCTCAACGAACTCGGCTGCCATCTACAAAGAAATTTAATTAAAAACCTGGCGAACAAGAAAAATAATGGAAGAGGTTAAGAGAACTTACGTAAGATGTATTGTTAAAAACATTTTGAAGACGGTCCGTTAAAGAGTCATCCCAAAAACAGCTCCAACGGTCATCCCCGATGAAAGCTTGACTGGATGACATCGCCCGTAGCATATCCTCTAGGGAAGAATAGAAAGGGCCTTCCGAGGGTTCAGCTCTAGCATCTTCAACCTCGGGGGAAAATGAGCCTCTGTCCTAGTCAGAAGTCTCCGCACCCACCGATGCTTCAACACTAGGAGGAATCTCAGTCTCAATGTCTTCATCACTTGATTCAACAAATGAAACTACGCGAGGAACCTTGAATGGGAGGGTAGGAGAGTCGATCGCTTTCAGTTTCTTGGCCCGAGAGCGGTGGAAGCTGAGATCAGTATCGGGATCTTCCTTAGCATCATCCCGAAAGGATTTAAAAAATTCGGGATCTGTAGGTACTTATCCCGCGGAGGTATTACCTCCATCACCGGTGTCTGACTGCTCGACAGGCTCCTCACCAAGACCTTCACTTTGCCTCTCCCCGTTATCAGACAGTATTTAAGTATGATCTGTTGGGCCATTCGGACCACTAGTCTCCCCTACGGTCGGCTGAACGACATCCTCGGGGACATATTCGAGGATTTGCTCCTTGGCTACATCAGGTTCCTCGTTAGACTCAAGCGGGGCAATACCATCATTGCTCTGGCGAGAAGCACTTTTTCGGCTCACCTGATGAATCGACTTCACTTGGCGAGCTTGAAGGTAACAGACGATGTTTGTGTCATACACTTAGAAGAAAAAAAAGGGAATCACATCAGAAAATAAAAAGCAAAAAATAGCAATGAGAAGAAAAAAGAAGGGTTACAAAGATCACTTACATCACCTGCGATAGCCTGAAATCTGGCTGAAGAAGCCGAGCTCTATCATTTTCGTTTCATTGAAAAGATAAGTCCTGCTTCTCTTCTTCAGAGTGCGAACTGCTGTCCGAGCAAGTCTGGTCAGCTCAACATCGCTGAATTTAAGCTTTTTCTTATTTCATACCTCAGGAGAACAAAAAAAAGCGGGAAACTTTCAGCACCCTCCGAGTTTCCCCAACTGAGAGAGTGACTTCAAGACCTAGATTCCCTCCGGTGAAAAACCAATTGTTCTTCCAGAACTTGTTGGATGAAGGGAATCCCCATACAAAACCCCTCTTTTGGGGTCATCAGAGGTATCGACTCCCTGATTCACCTTTGTCCCCTCGGGGACCCAGCAGTCTGGCGGATTAGACATAAGGAAATAGGTGCCCGTCTTACCAGACTGCCTCAGCGTGAAGAAGTGCCTGATTTCATTCGAAGGGGGCGGTGACAAGTTCATCTGGCTATACATGTGCCACATGCACATCAAGATCTTGTAATTGTTCGGGGCCAGTTGATCCGGAGCGATCCCTGCTTCATCCAGAAACCAAGCAATGAATGGTTGAAGAAGAAGAGTGACGCCACAACAGAGCATGGATCCATAGATTGCCACCATGCCAGGGGGAGGATTCCACGCAGCCCTATCACCCGTGGGAATCAAAGTAATTGAATTGTCCAGATCGAATGGGGCATGATATTTCCCGATCTCATCTGCCCCGACCACATTCGGTTCGGTATCAAACCCACTCGGGCCATCAGCAGAGAAAGAGAGATGAGATACTCTGAACGCCTCTTCAACATCGTTCTTGTCAACAGTATGCTCCCTGATTCAGACGCTGCCTGAGTTATGCTTGTGAACTTCACTTCTACCTTGATGTTTTCCCATCCTTGATCGAAGTGGTACCATGTGATTAGAAACGACAGATTCAGAACTAGATAAAGAATCAGAAATGGATACAGAAAAATGTACATCATGGTGAAGCCCAGAAAATGTCGACTTCTAAAAAATGAGGTTCATCAGGGGGGATTTCCCCCAGTAATTTTTGAACGCAGGAAACCAACTGGAAATCCCCACGATCGAGTGCTTCGAGAGCTATAGTACAGAGTCGAAGACGGGAAGTTGGTTCCATTAAAAATAACCTTGAATGAAATCTAATGCAAAGACCTTCAACGGAATGGTGAATTTCTACGTGACGAAATCTGGGCTAGGAAAATTTTCTGGTATGAGTTTTTGAGAATGAACCAGCCCAACCCTTCAGTGAAAAATTTAAAGGGGCAATAGCACAAAACCTTAGGGTCTCAAGGCGGAAAAAATCGATGACAAGATTTGATGACACAGGCGGCGCACAGGGAGACGCGAATGTCGTTTCTCATAAATGATATCGAAAAATGAAGAGGCAAAGGACACGTGTCAAGAAAAGAACCGGTTATCACCGTCAGAATTCCAAAACATCGCCATCATTGAAGATCTCGCGTGAGGGGGCAAATCAAATATACAGGATCACCATTAAGACACGCCATTATGACAAGACATTTACTCTAGCATTAAAGAGATGAAAATTGAATAATTGATTAAAATACTTTTGCCCGAAATGAAGCCATGTTCGGCAAAAATATTTTAAGGGGGTATTGTTGTATGTAAATTTTATCAAACATGCACGTCATCGACAAAAAGGATAAAATTGCATGGTGGACGTAGCTACTCGGGATAACCGAATAAGAGAAGCCCGAGTAAGTAGGTATTGAACAAAACCTACACGGGATGACATCATATACTACTCGGGATCAGTTAATGATACTCAGACTGGTCGATGACATTTTCTACTCGGGATCAGATGACATCACTCGGGACCAGTTGATATCGTGTTCTACTCAGGACAAACATGAAGAAAACCAAATAAAAATCCCAGTGCGTAGCTCACACGAATCGAGTCATTAAAATACGTGAAGATATCCATATCAAAGAGGAATTCCAAGAAGAACATAATATCAAGCAGAAAGGGTTCCTAATTAGGCAACACTTTTATTTCTTCAAAAAAACTATGTTATTATAAGGAAATAAGTCCTAATTGGAATACATTACTAGAGTCTCATTCGCTCTCAATACAAATCTCCGAAACAGGAAAGAAGACAAACTGCTACTTCGATCAAGTAGACAATCATAAATAAATATAAAGATCTTTTATTACTTGTACAAAGAAGATTAGGGTTCTATAGACATATAAATAGACCCATAATCTCGTCATAAAATATGAACACAGAATATACAGAAACCATATAGCAAATACAGAGAGAAAAAAAGAGATCGAGAACTGTAATTATTCTATTCACAGTGGATTTTGGATCGGTTGATCATTCAACCACCCGTGGAAGTTTCTCCGGTCATCGGAGTTTTACCACGTAAAAACTTACGTCCGATTACTTTCTCCTTCTCTTTCTCTTTGAAATCACAGCTAAAATCCAAACCTTGTTGGCTTTTCTTACACTTCCAGAAATGAACGTCAACATATGGTGTTCGTGGGTGCGATGGTGTTGGTTTTTTATGTGATGGTGATGATGTGCTTTTGTTCAAAAAAAAAATTCCTCATAGCTTTGTTCAAAAAAAAATCTGATATGCTTTTGTTCAAATAAAATTTTAGATTTAGTTTGTTTAAAAAATGAGCTAATATATTTCAAAAAATGTTGAAAAATATTTCTGATATGGTGTTAGAGAAGATGATAATCTGGGTTTTCAGATGTTCCAGATCTGATGGTATTGATCCACCATATTTTTTAAAAGAAAAATTGTTACTTTTAATTTCTAAGATGGTGTTGGAGAAGATGAACTGAATCGGTGTGCTTGGTAAACGATTTATTTATAAAAAAAATGATAAAAAATATGATCCGGTGGAGATCCAGATCTTATTTTTTTCACTTTTTTTATTTTTTATTTTTATTTAAATTTTTAATTTTTGTTTTTAAATTTAAATGAAAAAACAAAAAAAAAGAAATATCTCCACCGTTCATCTTTGAGATGGACGGTGGAGATCAATCTTTTTTTTTCTTTTTTTTTCTTTTCTTTTTTAATATATTTTCCAAATGATATATATATATATATATATATATATACATACATACATACATACATACATGACATGGTCTTTTATGTTAAAATTCAAATTAGTCACACATAAGACAAAATTAAGGTAAAACAGTGTTTCCAATAGAATCAGCACACGTCAGGTGCATTAAGGTCATTTAATAAGTCTGACCTGACAGAATCTGTCTTTTGATAGATTTTGTCACAGAAGAACTAAATATTACAATTCCAAAAAGCCATAAACTAAACGTAAATTAAGGCAAACTACGGGGACTAAAAAACAATTCCCCCAAAAAATTGATAGAAAAGTCCGGAAAGTATGGTAAGAGAGTGCAAGACAATTTTGGGGTCTATGTCTTTATACAAGTCACTAAAAAGTCTAGAAAATCCATTTTGTCATGAAATCCTACAAATCTTGATCTCAATCCACTACCACTAGACAATTTGCTGCCTCTAAAAAGTATGTATCCAAAACCACAAGATATTATGGACATTTTTAAAAAATCTTAAAATTTCTAATTGAATACCACTATATTTATCTAACTTATTAAAAAATCTACATTCAATACCACCAGACTTTTACTTCCGAAAATTGTCTAGTAAAATATCAATCTAATACAGCCTTCTTAAAGACTTTTAAAAAGTTATTAAAAGTCATAAGGTATTCAATACAGACTTTTAAAAGTCATTAAAAATCATGAGGTATTCAACCAAGACTTTTTAAAAGTTTATGAGAGTTATGAGGTATTCAAAATATCAATGACTTTTATTTACTTCAAAATATCAATAACTTTTAATTACTTTTAGTTACATCAAATCTCATAATTTGTCTTTCATTTCAACCAAAAACTTTGAATGACATTTTATCTTTCTTTTAATAGAAAGAATTTCACTTTAGAAGAAAAATATAAAACTCTTTGAAAATCATCAACCATCAAATATATGTTTTATTTTCAAACAAAAGCACACACATTCTTAATAAATTTCACAAATAACATTTAAAATGAATACACATTATCATAAAAAAAACATACAATCTCTATAACAAAAAAAAAACTAAAAATTAATATAAACTCTTAATCGGTTATGCAATCAAAGACGAGAGATTTCAAAAAAAAAATGTTTATTTTCAAAGCAACTAAACAAAACCGAAATAACTAAAATGAACTTCATTTATATTAATTAAAAATAATAAAAGATAAGAACCACGACTCAACCATACCAATATGTCATAATCAAAGTCGTGTATGAGCTTGGCTCTATGTAATTTTAATCAATATCAAACTGCTCACTTTTCGGCATGGGTCTTGTTCAACAACCATGTGTGGTTTTTATCTTTTAACATAGTAACTTGAATTAATTTTGTGTTGATTTTGTATATTTATTGTCATACTTTCATAGAGGCATAAACATTAATATTATTATCGGTTTACTATATTTGTTCTAAAAGAAAATTTATAATACTTTGACTAATAAAAAACAAATAAATTTTAACTAATTATTAAAAAAAAAAGTAGGTGTGTAATTGTCTTTATTATGTAAAATATATTAAATAAATAAATAAATAATTTAAAATCACATATATGGACACAAATGTTTTCGGCAAGTTTAATTAACGATTATTTTGTTTTTTATTCTTTTGAAAAAATATTTTACTGACATGAGAAATATAAATAATTTTTCTATATACTATATTTAAAAGTCCATGAAAGTCTATCAACGTTTATGAGAGTCTTTTGAAATGAAAGTTTATAAAAGTCTTTTAAAATGAAAGTTTATGAAAGTTGTTAAAATGAAAGTCTGTGAAAGTTTTTCATAATTCTTCAAAGTCTACAAAAGTCTGTGAAATTACAAAAGTTAGCCATTTAAAAAAGTCTTTAAAAGGCTTTTGAAATCCTAATCGAATACACTCCCTTTATATATATAAATACGAATATTTTCACATAAGTACGTACTGATGGAATTATATAATGACATTGAATATGAACCACTCATTTTACATAATTTGACTTGGCATGTATGCACATGTCAAAACTCATTTATAAATGAGTGGCTCACATTCAATATCCTTATATAATTTCATCATTGCGCACTGATAAGAAAATGACTATAATTATAATTATACAGTTTTTCTATTGTCAGTTCGAACTGATATAAGATATGTCAGTTATTTGTATATGGACCATTGAATTTTAATGCTTTGACTCGACTGATAAAGTCAAGTACATGCAGCCAAGTCAAAACATCTTTTAAATCAAATGGCTAACATGTAATGAACTGATTTATTTTATATCAGTTCGAACTGACAATAGAAATACCTCACATATATAATTGTTTTAATTTTTGTGATTTACGAGTTTTGTGTGGATTTTTTTTTTCAAATTAATATTTAAACCCAATGCAGGGAAAAATCGGTTCAAAAAGCTGCCAAAGTATAGAATGAGGGTTTGATATATTTAAAAAGTTTCCTTCTAAAAGAAAGAACCTTAACCCTAAATTAATTAATGTATAATAAAAGTATCGTACCTTTTTATCATAACGATTGAACAAGTGTCGAATTTAATCCGTAAAATCTTCCAGTCCAATCACGAACGTGAATCACCTAGAAGTTTGTGTTCCCTTTTCTTTAAATTATATACCTGATGATGGAAACAAACAAAATCTCTTTCTTTGTTAGTCACAATAATCCTCCAAGAAGAAAATCAAAAAACGTTAGGTCACTTGTGAATTATCAATCAATTTGATTGAAACTCGCATGAACCCAGATTCAATGTTATACACAAAACCTTTTAACGTAAAGGCTACTAGTGCACCATCGAATACAAAACGTTCTTTCTTCCTTTTTCTCTTTACCGATTTTTCACACACACCAACCTATAGAGTTGGAAGAATTTATCTAGAGCAAGATCCAGATTCTCTACACTCAAAATTCTCTTTTGGCTAAAATTTCTCTCCCTTAGATTAGGGTTTGTCCGAAATTTCTCTCCAAGAAAAGGAAGTGGATGAAATTTCTCTCTAAAATCAGGTTGGTTGAATTCTACACTATCATATATATAGTGGCTGAATTCAATACACAATATCTATGAGTTGGCCGAAGTTTTTTTTTATAACTATAAAAAAACAAATAAAAAACAACTTCTCACACCAAAAATTAGGTATTGGATGAAATTTTATATAGGAGTATATATAGGTGGTCGAAAATCCTCCTAGAAAGAGGATTTCTACTTCACCAAGACTCCTATCAAAATTTGGATTCAATCCTCTTAAAAATAGGATTTCTTTTACACACCAAGACCCATAATCCAACTCAAATGGTGTATTTATTCAATAACCAATTATTGAATATAAATTAAATTGTGGCTAAATCAAAAACTTCATAATTTGACCAATTGTCAATTAGAGTCTTAATAGAAATCAAATACTTCCTAATTTGACTAGATAAATAAATTTCTTTTATTTATCTAATTATCAAATATAGTATTTGATACTTTTCATATTACCAACAATAATATGACTCAAGGAGACCTTCTCTTACTAGAAACAAGATTTTGACTTTTAATTAAATAATTAATTAATTAACAAATTAATTAATTAACAAATTAATTAATTTCTATTTAATTAAATAATAAAATAAAAAACAATATAATAAGCTATTATATATAGCTTTAGCCGCCCAAGCCAATATATATGGGCCAAATATTGATTTTCCTATTTTATTAAATCCATTGGACTTAAATAAAAAAATAAAAAGTCCACATGTAAACTAGACTCATTTTTACTAAAAGAAACAAATCCACATGCCTTAATACAATTCTAGATGGACACAAAAATTGGTCTGGTTGATTATATCAAGTGATCCATGCAAGTTCGTGTGGATTGGGGATATTGGTGGGCTATCTAAATTTAAGCTCCAATAGACATAACCTAATCACAATCAACAAATGATTCACTTAGGTCCGATCTATTAATTTTAGTTCATTCCACTAAAGAACTAAAATTGAACTCTTAAATAAAGATAAAATAAGTTAATATTGTTCATTCATACCCTAGACAATCTTAATGGAGAAAGTGTATCCTTGTGAAGAATACCAGTAATAAGTGCGGAAACAATAAAGACACTTGAGATATACGTGGAAACCCTCCAAATGGGAAAAACCATAGGCTGTTAAGTGTGCCACACTCGTGCAACGAATCCACTGATGATAGAGGTGTTACAACCTAGTCTCGGTATATAACCCACTACCACTGCCTAATTCCAGTATTAAGTGGACCTAGTCCAATTTGCTTACGCTTGAAGCAACCTACTCCCGGATGCAACGCAAGACTTACTTCTCTTCAATGAAGAGATAAACACCTTATGTGAATATATGATGATATTCAAACAACAAACAAGGCTAGGGTACCTTATATGCTTATCTAGGATTATGAGATGGCAATAAATGCAATCCTAGATATCAAGAGCTAAATGACATGTTATAAAGCTTAGCTAAACATAGAACAAGCAATCCTATGAAAGCTATCATAAAAGCCAAATCAACACATGTTGTCATTGAGCATGGCAAGCACTATAATGCAATCACTAAATGCAATTAATGAGTCCAAATCAACAATGTCTAAATGCAATGCATAGAGACTTAGCAAGAAGGGCAAAAATGTCCTAAATTCAAGCTATCAACAAACAAACTCAATCATGCAATGGAACTCATAATTAGATGCAATGAATGAAGTCCTAGCATTTAATCAACTAATAAATGCAATAAAAACATCATCTTGGAAAACATGAACAAATGACAAATATGAGATTTTTGTTCAACTTACCAAGTCAATCAAAGATGAAGACTCGTGCCTAAAGATGCTCAATAATAAATGAAGGATGTTGGGTTTTGAGTTTGGAGAGTTAAAGAATAACTCTTGGAGCTTCACTCTCAAAACAAATACTTTCTCACTCTAAAAAATGGTTTGGAAGCTCTGAAAAATGAGTGAGAAAGAAGATGGCATATAAATATGAGCCCTAGAACAAAACTACATCGTTTTGAAAAATGCCCAAAATTTACTCAGTACACCGGTGTTCTGCGCTGGTCGACAAGCGCCACACCAGCGTACACCTACTGTTCAAGAGGCGCTGGTAAGGGCGCTTGTGGATTGGAGCAGCGGCAACAGCTCAACAGCCCGAGATTCGAGCGACCCAAAACATGACCAAACGATATCCAAACATTTTGTATAATATACCGTTGGAAAGGTATGGAAATCCACTTTTTACTCCAATTAAAAAAAAACATGATTTAGATGTCTGTAAAAAACGTTATGGTCATTTAAGTGACCAAAGGTCAGAAACGGAAAACAACAAAGATGCCTATTTTTGTAGTCACTTTGGAGATTTCAAAACCAATCCAAACGGTCATGAAATATTACGAATAATATACCATTGGAAAGGTATGGGTGTCTAGTTTGTACAGAATTTTTCAAAACCTATTTTGAAGCATTTTATAAAAAGTTATTGTCATAAGATAATGCAAATGTCAGTTTTGAAAAACATTTAAATCTTTGAAATCCATATTTTGAAACTAGACACCTTACTCCACATAACCAAACCAAGAGAAGATTATGACCTTCTCAAATTATCACTCAATGCGCTAAGACAAGCACACCGTCGTGCAAGCATGAACAACATACAAAACTACACTATGAATGCACATAGACAACAATGAAGTACACATGCATAACAAATCAAATGCAAGTAAGTGTGTGTGTGTGAGCAACACATAATGCATGTCAATACAAATGCAAAGATGTGATCAATGTAAACATGCAAGAAGAGTTATCAAAACATGAAGCACACTCATATAAACACACAACATATACGAATAAGAAATATGCATGAGTTGTGAGTGTGTGCAACTATATCTATTCAAAGCAAGTAAGCACAAGAAGTATACCTTTTGCGTTGGTGAAGTGGCGTAGCTCAAAGGCGCATGACAAGCGACGACCCACTGATATGTTGCGCTGGTTAGCCTGTGCTAGCCGAGTGGCACACGACAAGCGACAACCCACTGATATGTTGCACTGGTGTTGGCGCTGGTCGAGTGGCGCAACATCAGTAGTGCACAACTCACATTCTTCACATTCAAACACACATGCATCCAATACTAATACCTTTTGTGCTTCTTCTCTTGAGGTCTTGAGAGTCTAAGCTACCCTTACATAAAACCCCAATATATGGTTTGTTTAAGAAACAAGCCAATCAATAAATGAGAACTTTACATACTCATATGACCATATTTTGAACTTGGATATTTTGACTTGTCCAGAAGCCATATGTCAATAGACACTATTGAAAATTTAACGTAAAGATTTAATATCCAATACCTCAAAACATCCATATGATGATATTCTACTATCATTAAATAAATGGAGCCATGATGTCCATATCTATAAATGAAGTCCCCTATCGATTAACAAATGAATGCAACCAAACTATCAAGAATAGACTATGCTATATAATCGTACTCAATGATAGCTCAAATGATAACACTTGCAACCATAGTCCATCATTTATCTTAAGATTGAGATAGACTCTCTGATTGTCTTCAAGTGAAAACTTGTATCCATTAACGGTTCTAGAGAAAGTACACTATGATCCAATTCAATGCACCCAGTGCACTAGATTTCTTTACCCAAAGACACCACACTTTGATGATTTTAGACTCATCATATCACATTTGATCCCACTCAAATGCTAGCAAAAGAATCTACAACTTTAACAAGATAATGGCACCCAATCTTATCTTAAGTTGTGAATATTATTCAAGACTAACTAAAGAATTATGTCTACCTCATACATATCCAGATGTATGAACAATTTTTCTTTTCTCATAGTCTTTTGACCTTATGATTATTTACTTTTGACAATTATAATAATTAAACTATAAATGCTATAAGATTTGTTAAACTAGAAATCACTTTATTAATATGAAAAGATTGTCAAATACATTATTACACTCTTGCTATTGAGCATAATCCCAATACCTAAACCAATGTTGATTTGAATTTATACATCCACAGTCACCCACGAACCCAATTTGTAAAATCCGCACCCACTCATCATAGGTGGGCATCCGTTGCTGGAATTATCATCACAAACACGATTAGCAAAATCCACACCCACCCATCGTGGGTGGACATTAGTTGCTAGAAGTGTCAACCTTACGTTAAACCTATTTGATATATTTATTTTTTCAATTATTTGTTAATATATAAGAATAAACTTTTAGGATTTTTTTTAAGGTTTATTATTTGCAAAATTCCCTCATTTGGCCCAAAAACTAATGCAGTTATCAAAACTGTCCAATGCTAATAAGTTTTCTTTTCCTATCCAAGAGAAATAATATTTGGACAAGTATGCCCTTATCTACTTTTCAGACAACAATAACATTTTATTTCCCTCCCAATTTTATTTCCCACTAAGATTTTATTTCTCAGACATGAGTATTCCCCTCTCAGAATTGTCTTAAATCTTGTAAGGTGTTTGTAAATCGCCAGATCATCATATCTGTCAATGGTTTATTATCTAAAAAATGTATTTTTTTTTTGTTTAATTTTCTTTCAGTAACGTTAGCTCGTATTTTTTGTTGCATTTTATTTGTTGTAGTAGTTAGGAGTGGTTGTTCTGGAGTTCTTGAAGTGAAAGTAAAATTCCAGAGTGAACAGAAGCATAAAAATTAGTTTACCAGAATGTTTACAGGGTAAAATGGTTGATTTCTTTTTCCTGCTTGTAACCATTCATACATTCATGCATTATATGTGCAGCGTGTAATAATTCCCCGATTTCATCGTGTAAGCATACATTGTAACAGCATGTAAATATGTCGAGTTAACAATGTGATTGATTTCACGCTGCTAACTCGACATGTTTACACGTTGTATGTTGATTACACGATGTTAAATTGCATGCTTACACGTGTAGCGTACAGCGTGTAAGCATTCAGAATTGTTAAACATGTTGAGTTATGTAAGCAAGTATTAGCGTGTAAATATGTATTTGGTCAGCAGTAATCATGTTATCAGGTTGTTAACAATGAACATTTCCTTTGTTTAACCATTGAATATTTTGTTTGTTTAACCAGCATGGATTATTTTAATTATAAACAATATAAATTAATTTTGATCCTCCATTATGCACAAGTTGATGGCAGAATTGCGATTACTTATACCGCACGGTAGGCAGTGGTGTGGTCAGAATTATGAAGAGGGAGATTCTGAAATGGCTTTAGTACCTCATGATTTGACTTACAATAGGTTGATAAAGATGGTAAAAGATATTGTTATGTTTGATTTGTCCAATTTCAACATAGAACTAAGAACTATTTTGACTACGAACGGAAGACGTACTGTTGTACGCATAAAAAATGACAGGGATGTGTGATTCTTGATGCAGGAAGAAAGTGTAATTCCTGAAGCATATGTTACCATCGTGAGAAGAGATCCAAGTACCGGTGGTAATATGCCAACCCAAATGTCAACCCAAATACCTGAACTAATCCCCTTCCAAATGTACCCATATTTTTCCCAGCAATTTGTAAATCCATATCATACGCATATACAACAACCATATCCCCAGGCATACTGCTCAACATATGCCCAAACATCTGAACCGGTTACACAACAACATAGTGGCCAACATACACCTCACCATCACCAAGCTATGCCAGCTTTTGAACCATCAAATCAAAGCTTTTATGAACAGTTAAAATCCTCATGTGGGAGAAACACAATGGGCGGATCAATGTCATCTGTATAAGGTGTCGAACATATCCGAACAATACCCGCATCCATGCCCCCACAATCCATGAGACATCACAAGAATCAGACCGAACGACACCGATGGTGCAATAGGTAGTGGTGATGAAAACGGTGCGAGTCCACCTGAATTTGAAACCAATACTGATCATGGGCTAGATAGCTTTGATGAACAATACCCGTTTACAAAAGATGAAACTTTTGGTGATTTTATTAGAGAAGAAGACAGTGGAGAGGGAGTAAATTGTGATAGTCAGAACTTTGACGGTGAAGGTGATATTAGCGGTGAATCTGTTGCTTCTGATCATAGTCATTCTAGTGGTGATCATGATGACGATATAGTTAGCAATACTACAACACAAAGGGGTTCATCTATAGTCCATCACCCGTGAAGCATTCTTGGGCAGGAGTAATACTCATTCTAAACCATCATTCATGAGTCTTCTACCACCAACGGTCGGTTGTACAAAAGCAGAATTTGTGCATCCAAAAAGGAGCTGAAACAAGAATTGAGTTTGGTGGCACTCAAGTAACATTTTGAATTCAGAATCAGGAGGTCTAGTAAGGCCAGATTTCAAGCTACGTGTAAGGATGACAACTGTTCATTTAGAGTGCATGCACGAAAAATGGATAAGGGGGAGTATTGACAGATATGAAAATTTGACAAGGAACACAGTTGCACCATTGAAGGTTTCCAAGGTTGGTTTCGGTAAACTAATTCTTCTGTTATTGGTGAATTGGTGTCTCTAAAGCTTCGGGTTAATAAAACAACATTGGAACCGAAAGACATCATGACATAGATGCAGCTACATTACGGTTTCCAAATTCAAAACAAGAAGGTTTGACGAGCAAAGGATCATGCAGAGTCTATTGTTTTCGGACCCACAACCGAGTCGTTCCAGCATATTCCTTTATATTTGTATATGCCTGAGCAGAAGAACCCTGGCACCGTGACTGGTTTGGAGTTGGATGATAAAGAACGATTCAAATTTGATTTATTCTCGTACGGTGCTTGTATTCACAGTTTTAGTACTTAATGATGACTTCAAACATCACAGAATGCATCAACTCATGTCTCCGACATGCATGACAGTTCCCTGTTACTGTTATAATTGAGTATATATGTGATATGATGCATAAATGGTTCCATGATAGACAGACTTTTTCAGCCTCGTTGCACACACAATTGACACCATGGGCAACAAAGTATTTAACGGAACGTAATGAAGAATCTACTTTGTACACTGTGCGTCCAATTGAGTGGAATGAATATGAAGTTAAAGAAGGGGTAAGGATGGACTTGTAAATCTGTTTGATAGGACCTATTCTTATCGAGAATTCTAAATCGACTTATTGTCATGTGCTTATGCATTGGCTGTATTGTGATCTTGTAAAAGACCATTCATTGATTTATGCTCGCATTACCATAATTGTATTTAATTTTCTAGATTCTAAAACTTGTAAACTATTATAACAATTTTGTATTCTTTCGGAAACGTAATTTACATCAAGGATGATGTTTTGGAATATGATGTTTTGGTTTATCAAGCATAGCTATGAAACAAATATATATTGTATATTACATGATAACTGGAAACAGTTTGATTACACAATATATATGGTTCCAATATTAATGATTAGAATCATCACACGCCACATTGTAAGCATGATTACACGTTACATTTTTGTAGCGTGTAATCGTGTGTACAGTATGTCGTGTAATCTTTCCCATTATTGCATCGTGTAATCTTTCACATTGCACCAAAGTGACTGATTACATGTTGTATGGTAACAATTTCATGGTTACACGCTAAGCATCATCACACGTCATATTGTAAGAATGATTGCACGCTACATTTCTTTAGCGTATAATCAAGATTACATGCTACAAAATGTAGCGTGTAATCATTCTAATAATATGGCGTGTAATAAGTGTCATTGTTGAATCGTGTAATCTTTCACAATGAACCAAAGTGACTGTTTACACTTTGTATGGTAATAATATTCTTGGTTACAAGCTAAGCATCATCTCACACCATATTATAAGAATGATTGCACGCTACATTTCTTTAGCGGGTAATCATGATTACATGTTAGATTACACATTGCATAATGTAGCATGTAATCATGCTTATATTATATCATGTAATGAGTGTCATTGTTTAATCGTGTAATCCTGTTGAGCGTGTAACCATGATATAGACTGTGGAGCACTAATGTAGCTGATTACACGTTACATTATGTAGCGTGTAATCATGATTATAAACAGGCGTGTAGTCACTCATATTTTCAAGCGTGTAATCTTTACCCATGTAATTACTCATTAACTATCGTGTAATCATGTTTACAATACGATGCCTAATCATTCTGAGTGCGTAATCATTTTTATAAACCGACATGTAATCATGTTGTTATGAACATGGACATGTTACAAATACTTAGCACAGACTGCAATACAAACATATCCACACCCAACATATCCAAACACTTATATATTCATAAAGAAATTGCAATGGAAATATATACAATTATCAACAAAATTCAATATCCAATTTGTACATACTAATTAGAAAGAAAACTGTTGGCAAGGATATCCCTAGCCATTTGTTTTCTAAAATCAGGGATGTTATCTTGGTTGAAATTGAAGTTGACATCTTTGTTCATCATTACATACTCTATGCCCTTAACGATGAAAACATCATAATTAGCCATGTTGGCATGGGAATGAAATGGGCGTCAATCTCACAGCGTTCATACAATTCAGCTTTTGGGCCTTTCGCTTACTTGTTACGAAGTAACCAGACATGTTGCAAATGAATGGGAACAAACGTCGTAGAGGCAAAACCTGTTGTTCTCTATACCTCGGGTTGTCTGGCAATTTATGTGCGGCTGAATCAAAAATTGTAATTACCCATTCGTGGAGACGAACAACACAAATACTCAATGGTTGTCTCCCACGTTGCAAGAGACCATATCTTGTTCCAAATAGAAGTCAATATGTATAGCAGTATGTAGCATATATAATCAAGTGTATTGGGAGTTAAGTAGCATACGTCATCAACACTAGCCCATGGCATCCCTCAATCTGGTTTCTCCCCGATGGGATATATAATTAACTCTGTTCGGACTTCAAAATCTTTCGGGTATAATGATTTTGAGAAACGCTTTATGGAAATATGGTAGAATTTTTTTTCGAATCGTGCTTAGTGAATCATACAATGAAGTTACAGAACGTGTAAACAGATATTGCAAACTGTAACAAAACAATAAACTGTCAAATAACATCTACTTACAAATAAAGCGTTGTCAATTACTGCTACTTTGCGTGGAAATTTCCAGCCTTCGATTGGGTCTCGTTTCCGCTTGCAAAGCAGATGTAAGTAGGCATCCACATGCTCATTGCCAAACAATTATGTAGGATCTTCTATTTCTTTGAAAAAATATTATGAAACAGAAACGTCGATGTCGATGTTACGACTGCATTCAGAAACATGTGACTAAGATTACTCGCACAGTATATCACTAAATAACTCAAATTACATACCACCAAACAAGTTGTGAAAACACTTATAACTGTAAGCTCGAATCAGTCTGAAATGCGGTATATTGCAATATAATATCCTGTTGTTTGTATGCTCTAAAAGGATCCATATATGGGCTTCTTAACCACTTTGACAGAGCCCGCTCCCTAGCGACTTCCGTCAGGTCAAATGGCGGTAATGGTAAATGGGTATGTATGTCTTGTGAGGGTGGTGGTGGTTTACTTGTTGTGGGTTTTATGACAGTGGCTGGGGATGCCTTGGTGGTGGTGGTGGAGCTGTGACAGTGGTGGTGGGGGCTGCCTTGGTGGTGGTGGTGGGGGAGGGCTGTCTTGGAGGTGGTAGAGGTTGTCTTGGAGAAGGTAGGGGCCGTAACAGTAATGGTGGGGGCTATATTGACGGTGGTGGGGGTTATGACATTGATGGTCGGGGCTGTCTCATAAGTGGTGGTTGTTGTATTGATGGTGGTGGTGGTGGGGGCTATCTCGCTGGTGATATGGGCTGTGATGGTGGTGGGGGTTGTCTCAGTGGTGAGGGCTGCCTTGGTGGTGGGGGTTGTGACGATAGGGTCCACTAACATCTCACTCTGGACATGAGATGCAAGATCTCCATCGCTGTTATCAGGTACTGCAACATTTTATACGCTCGAACAATGGGCCCTCTGCCATAAAGAAAACGGTAACTTTAAATCTCGGGAAAATATCACCAAGTTTTTACAAATAAAAAAAGAACTTATACATGCCACAGAAGGAAAAATCTGTAACAAGTCGTTCTGTAACTTCCTGAATTCAGATTGCATCAATTGCATCGTATCTTGGACCTTTTCACGTACGATAATGCGCAGTTGGTTCAGTAATGGCTGTAGAATTCCAGTAAAGGTTGATCATTAACTAAAACATTTTCAAATTAAATGATAATGCTGAAAATGTTATGTATTTTACAAATATTATACTTAAACAAATTACTCACCTCTGATATTCTTGATGATTGTTGACGATGATGATATGGAGGTGGATGCTGACGAGTAGAAGATGGAGGACCATGCCGAGTAGGAGATGGATGACGCTCATAACCAGGAGATGGAGTCCTCTAAAAAGCCTTAGCCGAGTGCACATCGTGTTGTACAGGTGACTGTGGGTCACGGGATTCCATCAAAGGGGTTGACATATCAGAGTTGGCGTTGTCACTGTCACTATCATCGTCATCCTCAGTCCCAATGCTGCGCCTACGTGGTGATGCATCTCAGACATTCCATCGTCTTTACAAAAGTTCATCAGGACCTTTGAAGATGTTTCGTTTCCACTTTTGGAGTTTTTTGACTATGGCTCGGCTCGATCCTCTTTGTTCATAAAATCCTTCAACGGTACAAACTGAGGACATGTGGACATGTCCTCATCAATGCCTGACCAGTAGTCCTCTTTTTCCTCTAGTCGAGTAGGATAGATTGTAGGTAATCCAGTGAGCTGAAAAATTCAAAGGCATGTCAAACCGAAAAATTAAGCCAATTAAGATAACAAACCAAAATACTATTTACCTTTCCTTCGGCCTCTTTCTTCAACCATGACTTACTCATATTTGATCCCCGTTTGATAAATTCCCATTTTTTAAAACAGGGGTGTCCATAAGAAGCAAATCTGTTACTTAATTTCTTTCACATCGATTGGATGGCCTCAATTGCCCAAAACTACCATAAATAGAAACAGTAAAATAGTTATATTAATATAACAATAAAAGGAAAACCTCTTAATTATAACAATGGGTTCGCAAAATTATCACAGTACCTGAACTCCCCAAATAAAACCGTAATAATTGTACCTCCTAGCACGACCCATTGGATCCATCACCTTAAAGCCGATTTGGATGTAGTGCAATGTCATCTTGAACACGTAATGTTCTCATGGGAAGAAATTGAAAGCATGTATGTCCTCCACCAACGACATTAGTCAGTACGTGACTTGTCTCCAATAATCCTGGCCAAGTAGGATGTTATTCGCAAACAATACAAGTGTCATCTTCAAACCATCACCTTTCTGGTCAAACCCACCCCTTAAGAATCTGTTCAACAACTGATCCAGTAATAAGTATCTGTCCCCACCAAAATATCTCATGTGTATGCCATCCTTCACTGAGACGTAATCTTTCAAAAAAATATCTGGTAATACACCAAACTTCAACCCAGTAAACAAACAAAACTCTCTTTTTCCTAGTCTAATCTTGGTGTTCCCCACAGCAAACCATATCCCGTCGTCATTGGCACCCGGGAACCAAATTTGGCAGCGTAATATGTTATGTATGTATTGCGCTTGAAATAAACCCCTCATGTAATGTGGAAGAATCCAAGTAATGCTTGAAACAACTTTTCTTGAATTCTTCCAACTCACCGCAACTACCTAACACCTCCTTAATGTCATGGATCAATTTCAGTTTGTAATGCACTGTTATCGTTATGTCATACACCCACGTATTCCTCGTGTGTAACAAATACTGATCCAGGTCTTCGTTATGTGATGGCTCTTCAATCACTTCTACATTCTCATTATGTGTTACATTCCCAATCTCTGCTACATTCACATTTCCTGGTAGGTTCTCAGCCTCTGCTACATTCCCAATCTCTAACCGATTTTCATGATCTGCCATCTGAATTCTTTTGTTCTTTCTCTGGTTCTTTCTCAGTCTCTTGTACGTTATCATTCTCTAGTTACAACCTAAAAAAAATCCATGATAGTTAGGTGACATAATGACAACGAAATGGTGTGTAACCATTATTTACACGTTGTGCATTAAACATCGTTACACGATAATTTGTAGAATAGTTTACACGGTAAAATGTAAGCTTATTTAGCGTGTAACGATTCTGGGTCAATTCACTAAAATGATCCTCAAAATCTTTACACGTTGTACATTACAACATCATTACATGCTAACTTATAAAAGGGTTTACACGGTACAATGTAATCCCATTTAGCATGTAATGATTCTGGATCAAGTTCACTAAAATGACCCCTAAAATCTTTACACGTTTTGCAACATCTTTACACGCTAACTTATAAAAGGGTTTACACGCCACAATGTAAACTCATTTAGCGTGTAACGATTCTGGGTAAAGTTTGGTAAAATCTTTACACGCTAACTTATAAAAGAGTTTACACGCTACAATGTAAACTCATTTAGCGTGTAACGATTTTGGGTAAAGTTCACACAAATAATGCCCAAATTCTTTACATGTTGTACATTACAACATTGTTACACGCTAACTTGTAAAAAGGATTACACGGTACAATGCAAACCCATATAGCGTGTAACGATTCTAGGTCAAGTTCACACAAATAATGCCCAAAATCTTTACACGCTCATTTGTAAACTCATTTGGCTTGTAACAATGCCCAGAAACTTTATACGCCAATGAATAAACGACATTACACACTCACTTGTATAATTTTCTACACGCTAGATTGTAAAGTGATTATAACGGTAACGATTATGGGCATTTTTACAAGTTGTCAAACCCCACTCTCTTTACATGATGTTTAACAACCATGAAGACTTCTACTAGGTTTACACGCTCGATTATAGAGTAGGTTTAGCGTGTAACCATTTTAGGTAATTTCAACCTTAAACTAAAAATTAAATCATTCAAAACACAACATTGTTCACAAAATTAAAATCCAAAGTTCAACAATCTTTAATCCATAGAAGGTACATACCGACATCTTCTTTCTCTCTCCACAATGATACTCTTTGTTGATGATTTGTTCGTCAGCTATGAACAAATCTCATTTATGCTCTTGAAAAAATCTTCTAACTAGCACTATGTTCTCTCTCTGAAAACCGGTTTCGTTTCCCAAGTTTACACACCAAAATTATTTTAATTTCATTTAATTTGTTATATTTTTATTTTTAACGTTATTTTTACTTTTCAAATTTCAAACGAACACCGTGCCTTAAGTGCTACATCAGAAATGCAAAAGGGCATACTTGTCCAAAAAAACATTGCTCTTAGATAAAAAAAAGTTATTAAAAATGTACAGTGAGTACTCCTCTAATTTTAAGACTATTTATGGATTTGGCCCTTTATTATTTATAAATTGTTTCCAATTTTGATTAATTTCTTTCTTGTAAGAATGAAATTTATAGATGATGAGTTTAGTTCAATTGTTTTATCTCTCTTTACTATGAGATTGTAGGTTCTATTCTTTCCCCATTTTTATATCCTAAATTTATTTGATACTTCAAATATATATATTTGAAGTGAAAAGCATAAAACTCAACGAATCCATTTCTTCTAATTTACCAAATTCTCCATTCGAAGGAAGAAACAAAATCTATACCAACAGGAATTTATGGTTGATTTTGTATTATACAACAACACTTTATTGTGTTTTGAAAACATTTTTATAGCAATCCATGTTGGATATATAAGTTTATTTTTACTATTTACAGAGGCAGCAAATAATCAAAAGTAGAAACCACCCAGTTTATGAATTCAATACATCCACATTGTCTCTCAATTGCTGTCCCTTGGTTTCGAATGGGAGGAGCAGGGTTGAAGCTATGGCAAGAACAAATACAACCTCAAACAGAATAATAGCAGCGCTTAGATGACATGCCGATACAAGTGCCACGGCTACAAGAGGGCACAACTTGCCACCAATTCTCCCAACTGAGCTCACAACTCCAGCTCCGATTGTCCTCATGGAGGTCGGATATGTCTACCATACCAACGAAAGGAATTCGATCAATTTATCCAAATATGAAAAAAACCTTCAAACAAGTCAGACAAGTCGCAAAATGGCAGACTGATGGAAGGTGAGTGGCAGAAGGAAAACACAAGCTAAGATAAATATAATAGCCATGGAGAACTTGTGCCTGATTACATCCACAATTATCGCTGGCAAGAGAAGTCCTGGAAGCACTGTAAAATAAAAGTGTTACCAAACCATCACAATTGATGTAAAAATAAATGAAGAACTTGATAAAGAAGATAGAACACATGCCAAACTATTGATAAACACGTTTACATAGAGGCTATTGTCCTTCGAATTTCCGGAGTGAAGTATAGTTGAGCCACATTTACTTTGCTCACTACTTAACTTGAATGTCAACAATGATGAGAAGGCTTACTTTGCTTACTTTGCTGACTAGTGATTAACTTGAATTTCCGGAGTGAAGTAATATGAGAATGCACTTGCAAAGAACAGCACCCATAGGAAAAGAGTTGTCCGGATATGTTTTGATGAGAAAAGCGTTAAAAATGATGAGAAGGCCAACTTAAATTTCGTGATCATTTTCCTTATTGCTGAGAGTGGAAGTGTATCATAGTTACAAGTGCAAATAGAAAAAGTAGAAACACCAAGAAGCAGTTAAGGATCTAATGCATCCACATTGTCTTTCAGTGCTTTTCCTTTGGTTTCAAATTTAGAAAGAAGAACAGAGGCTATTGCAAGAGCTATAACAACCTCAAACAGAATAACTGCAGCCGTTTGATGACAACCCGTCACGAGTCCAACTGCCACAAGAGGGCACACCATGCCACCGATTTTTCCTGCTCCATTTGCAACTCCATAACCGGTGTTTCTCATGGATGTCGGATATATCTACAAAGGACAAATTATAAAAATTATCTCTCGTAACCCCATCAAATTAACTAGTTCATAAGGTCAACTAGGATCATAAAAGATCAATTCCGCATTTTCGACATCATTCACATATTGAATATACAAACTATTCCCCTCATGTTGATTTCGGACAGAAAAAACTGATCATCCTTCTATGAAGCAGATTAATTCTCACTTATTCAGTAGTCAGACAAGTAAAATATGAAAATCAAACCAAAAACTGTACAAAGTCTTGCTGTATTCATTTTATTATTACGTTTTTCTAAATTTAAGATTGGTTTCTTCATCCAAATTCATTTAATTCATGTTGGTGAACCTTGAAACACTAGAATAATTGTAAACTTGAACTTATTGAGAAGTCAACACACAACCAATTATGAAAACCATATGGCACATGTCTGAGAAGTCACACAAGATTACCTCTGGGGCATAGATGCTGCCAATCGTTATGGTTCCTGTAACACACATGCGAGCTCCAAACAATAACGTCGTTGTCAAAGTGCCAGACTGATGGGAAACCAGTGGCAGAAGGAAAGCACAAGCTAAGATAAACATAACAACCATGGAGAGCTTGCGTCCAATCTTGTCGACAATTATCGCTGACAAAAGAAGACCGGGAAGCTCTGTAGAACAAACAAGGGGAAAATGCAATGAAACAATCATTCTATCTAAAAATAATAATAATAAAGACAATTAAAAGAGTAAAACAGATTTACAAAATTGATAAAAATACGAAGCGGATTAGAAGATATGCAGCACCTGCCAAACTAGTGATAAACACATCTACATAGAGGCTATTGTCGTTCGATTTTTCTTTGTGCAGAACAGTTGAACCGGATTTACTTTCCCCACTACTTAACTTAGAGGTCAACAATACAACACCATAATATGCGAAGGCACTTGCAAAGAACAGCACCCATAGGAGAAGAGTTGTCCAGATAAGTTTCGGTGAGAAAAGCATAAAAAATGAAGAGGAGGACTTAAATTTCCTGGTCATTTTTGCTGTTACTGAGAGAGAAAGTGCATCGTGCGCTGATGAAGATTCTTCTTTCTGCCCGGCAGTTCTATCATCAGAAACAAGCACGCCGGGAGGGAGTTTTGCCCGATTGACGAGAGATATCTTCTCAAGAATTTGATGTGCATCAATTGTTCTACCTTTCATACATAAATATCTCGGTGACTCAGGTGCAAGAGCATAAAAGAAGAGCAGAGCAAATGAAGGTATAGAGGAGAATGCAAGTAGCCACCTCCAATTTAATTTTTTCATCACAATCTGCATAATGTCAGAGTTGAAATTTTATATAGTTCCAATGCTTCGAGACCCCTATCACTTGAAATGAAGAAAATTTAGACACTTTAGAAAATGTACCAAAAGCCTTAATTCACTGGCTGTGCTGAATGCCTGAACATGTCTACTTTTCAAATTTTGTGCATCTTCTTTAGTTATTGACCCAAAGATATAAAAGTTTCAATGCTAATTTGAAAACATGAAGTTTGGTTCTCATAGATCTCAAAAGTTTTTTTCAAAGTTATCTAATGCTTCTTAGAAAGCTCCAAACTCTAATTTGAGTAAAATTCGTAGGTGAATCTTTATATCAACTATACTGCCACGGCATCTTTAAACTCAAAATGGGTTTCTTTGACCATATGAAGATAAAATCAATATATCTCCCAAATTGTCCAATCTTTTGAAGGTAAAATATATGATGCAAAACAAGAAAAAATAATTATTTTGGTAGGATTAGAATTTATTCACCAATCTCTTGACATTTTAAATGCTTAAGTTTCTTGTTTATTATTTAGTTTAGGATTACTTATTTGAGTTTGATTTGTTTTTTTTTTACCTTGTTAATGTCTGTTTAGTTTTAGTTGCCCATAATAGGCCTCTTTATTTGTTTCATTTAGAGAGTTAAATGCAAAATAAAATTGAGATTTGATTTTCCCAACCTCCATATCTTCCGTCTTCTGCCCCTCTAATTTCTTCCGACTTTCCTACCCTTTCTACCTCTCTCATAAGTCTACTTTTTTCTCTATTTATTCTCAAATCCTCCAAACATATGCTGTGGACGATGCCAAAAATACCAAAGCGCAAAGACATGTTTGTCATGTGAATGCATTTCACTTTACACAAAAGCCAAAATTTTGACAGTCAAACCAGCTGAGGGAGCCATGAAAGCATATATATATATATATATATATATATATATATATATATATATACTTCATGAAGGAAAAAAGATTCTGAAAGTTAATGAAAAAGTTTGATCATGTGGAAATCAAATGTATAAAAAGAAAGACGAATAGTGCTGCAAAATATTACAGCGGATGACAAAGAGGTGAGAAGAGAGATCAATTTGTACCCAAAAAAAAACCTGAAATGTTAAAGAATTAAAAATCCGTCTTGATTTTTTTAAGACTCTTTAAGTTTCACGCCTTAAGACTCTACAATGGGAAAAAAACAAAAAAAAATTCCAATAAGTAAAGAAAAAAAAAAGATCAACCAAGAGTGATTTGAATAATAACCGGAGAAGTTCAGAAAAACAAACATACCCAGGCAAGTGAAGCCTCAAAAATTGTTCCTGCAGTCCAGAAAGCTGAAAAGACTACCATCCACGTGCCTCTATACGATACAGGAACAAATTCTAGAAACCAAGTAAAGTATACCGGACCCCCGCCCAAACCAACACCAACCAAACAACGAGAAATCACCAGTGATATATAATTTGGGGAGAAAGCACTTAACAATCCAGCTCCACTAGTTACCGCACCTAT
The DNA here is from genome assembly GCA_032871835.1 of Dipteronia dyeriana. Taxonomy (NCBI): domain Eukaryota; kingdom Viridiplantae; phylum Streptophyta; class Magnoliopsida; order Sapindales; family Sapindaceae; genus Dipteronia; species Dipteronia dyeriana. The sequence goes on along the minus strand of CM065300.1, from coordinate 70,054,232 downwards.
GCTGAAAAAACACTTCCTGGAAAGAGCATAAATTAAAGAAGCTTGAGAAAAAGCAATTAATGAATAAGAAGAGTATTTATGAGATCAGATGAGCAATGGCAACAATGCCTAAATGAAATTGTCTACTTACAACCAAGGACAATATATTTATAAATTCCTCAGAAGAATGGCTCAAAACATAATATATATGAGTGTCAACCTGATTCACTTAATGATTACTGAGAAATAAGAAGGTTAAACTAATGGAATGAAATAAACTAAAATATTAAATTATGAGATAGATGATAGAATGTGAGGTTCAACATTCAGTAATTTCTGCTGCAATGAGAACTGAAATTTCCATAGAAAGGCCGAACATATAGCAGTTGAGAAACTGAATACAATTTGCAATTTATAATCCGTGATGCCTAAATCTAGAGGAGAACCAAAAGACAATTATTAATAAGATTCTTTTGATAATGAGTTACAAGTAATATGCATAAAATCTAAATTAGCTGACCGGAACCGAACAGGTATAGAAGAAACATATTCTCATTGGATAAAGAGTTCCACATAATTCTAGTAAATATTTAATACGCGATATTTACTTTATTCTGAATTAAATTTCTTTGACAATGTAATTGTTTATTTCTACATTTGTCCATGATGATGTCACGTGTGTATGAGTGCAGAAGTAAATCTGTTCTATGAAAAGAGTTTCAAAAGTTATGCTGAGTTGCAAGCACAACTTTAATTACAGAGCAAAACTTTCAAGGATTAAAAAGCTTGGAAACTTAATATGGATTTGGATATATTTCTAAGTTTAAAGTCAAGACAAAACCACAAGATATATCCAAAGTTTATAGTAGGCAAATTAGGAAGTTTGGAATAAATTATGCACACAAGTAATTTCAGGAGGTAGGTGAATAGAACCAAACCACATCAACATAGAGCCTCCATTAGAGGAATGAAAAACAGGTGGTAAATGAATTAAAAATCTAAAATTGCACCACAGGAGAAAATGACATGTTATCTGCAAGCCAAGAAGCACACAAACTCTAGAAAATATATTAAAATAGTTTAGATGCCTAACCTTGCATATGTAAAACAAGCAAAGGAAATAACATATAAGGAAGCAACAGAGGGAAATAGCTTACCTCCGTCCATATTTATCTGATATAATGCCCCAAGAACAAGCTCCGACTAGCATACCGAAAAAAACAACAGTTGATAAAGCACTTTCTTCACCTGAAGAGAGTTTCCACTGTGACTTCACTGCTGATCCTACAAAGGAGAGAATCATAATCTCCATTCCTTCTGAAATCCAACCTAATCCAGCATATGCAAGCACAAGACCTTGGTACTTCCCAAATTTCATAGCAGAAAGTGCTTCATCAAGCGTGTACACAACGTTTTCACCTTCCATCTAGTGAACCAAATTGAAACAGAATGGAGTTTTCCTATCTTAAGCATATCCAATAAAGAGAGCTCACAAAACTTGAAATGTGTTTATCGCTTATACAATGACTAACCCATTTGAATAATTTGCCTTTACCGCCAAGAAGTTTACCATGAATAATGACTGCTATCACTTCCGCTAGAAGTATAAGATCAGTGTGCCATGAATAATAGTAACAGAACAACAAGACATTTTTATATCCTTGCACTCAAACAAACCAACTTACAAATAAAATAATCAAACCAATATTTTTATAATTTGAAATTAATGTTTGAATTTTATAATATTATGCACTGCCTTGGCTCAATCAAAATCAATCTGCTCTCTTTCAAAAATAGAAAAAAATCAATTTTGCTCAAAACCAAGATATTAAGTATGTCATTAAGTAACCTAAAATTAGAAATTAATGAAATAATGTTGAATTTTTATAATATATTTTCAGCAACTGTCATATTTTCATCCCCATATTTCAAAAGAATTAAAAAGAAAAAAAAACCACCTGAAGCTGATTGATTTAGGAAGACAAAATATGCAGAAAATCCAACTTAATGTTGTTATATTTGCACACTAGCAAACTAATCAATAAACACTTGAAAAGTGGCTTTTATTCATCCACATATGAGAAAATTTGATAAAAGATTCATACAGTCGCCATAGGAAGCGAATTAACAATCGCAAAGTAAAAAATATAATACCCAGATAATAAAAGAAACAAGCAGAATCACAATCACATGACAACTTTTTTAATAATAACAATCACTATCTTAACAAGTAGATGCAACCCAGTTGATGTTGATCTGAATCATATACAAAAATGCCTCTAGAAATCGATTTCTAAGCAGACTGGCTTCTTCGCCTGAAGAAACACGTGGAGTCATATTATGAGTAGTGAATGCGGTGCGGGTGGCAGTATATCATATTATTAACATTATGGTTTCTTTTCCAAATGGGTAAATTACACCACTTTCCCTAGTTTTTTAATAAATGCATATTATCTTGCAAATGCTATTACTTATATGAATAGCCCCTTCTGTTAGTTGACCACGTGTAGAAAAGTTTCAGGTTATTTTAATTTTTTTTCTTTTGTTTAACTTGACTGCAATGACAATCTTACCCTTTAACCTCAAAATCAAAAGTTAATTCTAATTGTGATCAATAAAGGGTCTTAGTGTAATTAAGGGTGTGTTTCCTAATCAAAATAAAAATGAAGGAGAATTGAGTTCCAGTGGAAAGAGAAAGGAGAGCAATTGGGATTAAGTTATAATATCTCATTTCAATTAAACGGTTACTAACATTTAGGAATTTTAAATGGAATGAAGTTAAATCTTTTTCTAGTGTTCACTAACTTAAGAAATGGGAATTTCTTAAAAGGGACATTTGCAAAAGTACTCAAATCAGGAAATGCATTATTGTTTTTACAAAGGTATTGAATTTATTGTTTTTAACCAAGTGTAAGTTACATTGTCTAAAATGCTTCAGTTTTTTTTATTTAAAAAACCCAAATTTGTTTGTAAGAAAACCTAAATTGTTTTCAAACATTCGTGTAGATAGAGAGAGAGGTAGACGTGATAAAGAGGAAACAATTGGAGAAGAGGTGGGCAACTGTAATGGCTACGACGAGATCAGGGTAATGTCAACCGGATGTCGGAAGAGAAGAATCGGTAGAACTAAGCAGACGACAGCGAAGAAGAAGAAGAAGAAAAAGAAAGGAAGAGACTAGATCAGAGGAGCCGTCCAAACTAGAGGAGGACGTCGCGCGACGCTGGTGAAGAAGAATTGATTGCTCTCCACCGACGATCTGCTGGCCAAATGATCCGACAACCTAGGCTAACTTCAACCAGTTTGTGACCCAACTTCGACCCATCTTCAGCCAACTTCAACCAAAGTTTGAATTTAATTGTTCAAAGTACAATTTTAGTTCAAATTTTGTGTTGATTGAAGCGTTTTTTGTGAAAGTCCATTACTGTGACAAATTTCTTAGGTTTACGAATTTTTTTGAAGCCAAAAATAGAAGTTTTTTCTTCTTGCAAACAATTGATGGGTTGCATTACATAGTATTAGTATCAAAACTACCAAATTACCGAAGACAATTTTAAAATCATCAAAATTCTATCAATCATGATTTCGGGTTTCTGGTCAATAATGGCAATATTTTGCTTGTTTTAGGATATGAAAAAATTAATTTTGAATTGGCTACCTATGCTTGGGTATTGATAAAAAAAGTTTCTTTAAAAAGATACAGATGGATGTTCTCTTTATGCTTTTCTTGCTTGCATGAATAATTGTATTTATTGTGCTTATATTCACTTATGTACAGAATCGATATTTTTATATCCTTACAGCAGTCCTCACATCGATATTTTATCGAACACCTGACTCTAATATCAAACTTCTCAAGCATAGCATAAAGTCTCAACTCGATTTTAAGTTTTTCCTTGACCTCAAAAACTTGTCCCACAAATAAAGTCCCAACTCGATCATCTATCATATTAGACATGAAATATCATTTGTATGCAATATTTCGTATAATGTATGAAATATCTCATGTATATCATGTTGGACATGAAATATCTCATGTATATCATGTTAGGCATTTAATCTCCTTTATATGCAGTATTTCATGTAATACATGAAATATCTCATGTATATCACGTTGAACATGAAATATCTCATGTATGTTATATTGGGTATGAAATATCTCATATATGTCTTGTTGGGTATGAAATATCTCTTACATGTAGTATTTCATGTAAGACATGACATATCACATGTATATCATGTTAGGCATGACATATCCCATATATATCATGTTGGATATGACATATCCCATATATATCATGTTGGATATGAAATATCCCATGTATGTCATGTTTGGTATAAAATGTCCTATATACTTCAAAAATACATGGTTTCACAATATCAGGCGATGTGCCACATAAAACATGAAATAACCCACTTATGTCACGTTTATCGTGACACGCCATGTGAGATAAAATTTTCAATTGAAATCGATGTTTCCTCCATTTTCACTATAAAAACTTCAATATTTCAACAAAATAACAAAGACCCATTAAGAATGTCATCTAAGAAACACAATAATGCTATTGAAATTGATGATTTGTGAACCTTGAAGTTAAGAGGAGAGATTCAACCATAAACTTGATTTTTTTTAAATTCTTTCCAAATCTTGGTTCCTGTAAGATTTTCCATTAAAATAACTCCAATTTCTTGACAAAAAACTTTGAATATTAGCTGAGAACTAAGATTTGAAAGGTAAGTGATAAATAGATGAGTGATGGAGAGATATGTGATATAAAGAAGAAGAAGATGATATAAGGGTAGTTTTATAATTTATTGGCAATAGGGTGAAAAGAAATTATGATGGGTTACAAACAATTAAAAAAAAAGATTTGGTTAAGAACAATAATTCATTTAGTTGTTAGGTTATTTTTTTTTACTTAATTTTAATAAATATTATAATTCAAAATTAAGTTTCAGTTCCCTCATCAGAATTCTACGCTCTAAAGTCATTTATTGAATCTTATGTTTCTTTTATAGAAAAAACTCATAATACTTTTGTATGATTTGCCTTTTTGAAACAAAAGATTGAAATGACAAAAAAAGAACTCCAATAAAAAAAATGTTCTTTGACCATTATCAAGTAAATTTGGAGGAGATAGGGGGTTTCATTTGATAACATTATGTTATTAGTGAGGGTGTAAAGAGTACATTTCCCTAAAGATAACCATTATATCATTATCCTATCGATTAGGTAGAAGGAATCTTTGTGTTCGCTCATGAGATCCAATAATATAATGGTCATCTCAATATGCTTTCTAATATTAAACAGAAATTTAAATTTTTTCTTCCACTGAGGTGGCGTAACCAAAATAAACAAAATAAAATACAACAAACTTCCAAAATTAACCATAGCACAAAATATACACAATCACAACAAATTTATCGTTGGATTGTATTTTTTTTAATACTAGTTATAAAATTCGATAAATGATAATTTCATAAGTATCAAGTTTTCATAAATACAATAATGGATTACCATAATTCCATATATTATATCAAGCACCGTTAACTATATATTATACCAAACACTATATTCATAAACAACACTATAAAAAAAAAATGACCGTGATGGGAAGGCATGCAGTTCTGCACGTAGGAGGTTATGACCTGAACCTCACTATTATAGATAATAACTTTTAAAGCCGGTCTCCTTCTCGAAACATCAATATTCAACTTATCTAATTTGTCCTAAAAAAATAAATTCAACATTAAGAAAAAAACTATCAACCATACCTATTGATACATATTTTTCATTCGATACAGTTCAATAGGTCAATAAAATACCATCATTTGTTTTTTTTTTTAAGTAAATACCATCACTTCTCTTCCTCAAATTAAACAACTTTCAATTCAAGGGTAAATATACATCATTCAAATGAATATATATATATATATATATATATTATATGTCCTTAAAACTCAAGTAAACTCTACATAGTTAGTATAGCTTGCCCATTAAAGGTCCTTAAAACTCAAGTAAACTCTACATAGTTAGTATAGCTTGCCCGTTAAAGGATTATATCATAATATAATATCATGGTTGCAAACAATTCAATATAAATATGAATGACTGTAGGAAAATCACATCAAAACTAAAGAAAACAATCAACTTCCAACACAAAAATTGAGAATTTTCGACAATCATGCAGCCACATGAATCATTAAAAAATCAAATAGGTGAAAAAATAAATCACAACATCCGTCGACAACAAAAGTCCACAAACTAAAGGCTAAAACTTCAATTTAAAATAATGGTATGCACTCCCAGACATCCAACAGATATGAAATCCAAAGTCCAAACACAAACTTCATTCCAATCAAAACACCAAAGAATATGCATAACCTAGTGTTAGTTCAACGCTGAAACATGCACTTACCTTAATCTAACTCCAAATTTGAAACTTTTCACAAGTGTGACTACCTAGCTTCTAGAATCATAAATAAATAAAAAGGGACCAAATACATAGATTTTCAGAAACCACAAAACTGCTAGCATACACACGTTGACCAAACCAAATGCTATCAACATAATAATCCACAAAAAGATTACCCAATTATTAAAATTAAGAACCCATAAACAAAGTTATAAACAAATACCCATATAAGCTTCTGGTCTCTCTTTTCCTCTTTTATCTTTCACGATTCTTTGACCTTTGTTTTTTTTTATTCTTCTTCCTTATCAGATAAGTCCACCGTTTGGACTCTAATCATTTTTTTTATTATATATTGTTTCTTTCTTCCACTTTACAATATTCCCCGTATATTTAAGTCATCTAGTTGCATGACAAATTAAATTTATACCCCTATATTATTTTTTATTCCTTTTCAACTCATTAAATGCATAGAAAATTATATTTCCACTCCCCATCCCATTTTACAATTTAAAATAATTATCAATTCAAATACCTATTGATTTGGGTCCAGTCCAAATCATTACTTCACTTCTCATAGTTTTAAGTCTCACAAACACTATCATTTCGGGCCTCGAGCCTTTTAACAAATAAATTTCATCAGAATTCATAATAATTTGGGTAAATTATTTAATAATGATTTGACCAATTTTTCAGGATATTACAGTCAAGCACATTGATATTATTTGATTAAGTTTAATTATTAATTTTTTTATTAAAAAAAATCATGATATTTAGTATAGGTCGACGTTAAGAACGTGATGAAATTTGTTACACAGTAATAAAATGTTTTACCATTAGAATTTTTCTTTAGATTTTAATTGTAAAGTAAGTATCAAATTTGCAAACAATCTCTATAATGGTAATTGAAAAAGACAAATTTATCTTTATTTTGCTTATCTTACGTCTTTTTTCCAATATCATTTCAAAAATTTCTATACAGTCCCTATTGTGTTATTATTACCAAGACATATCTATTAAGTAATTATACAAACTCGAAGCGTTATATTTATTATTCAACGTTCAACGCAAATCTAAGGGATGCTATAATTGAAATCTTTCTAAACTCTATATATTAGGTAATTATATAAACTTCAATGGTTGTGATTCTAATTTTATTTTTAACGAAATTAAAAGTATAATTAATCGACAATTCTTTCTTTTTATATTGTTAATAGAAATAGATATATTGTTTTTTAATTTATGCGGATTTACTAGTTTGGATTAAAGGTGTAAAAATGGACTGGCCCGGCCCATTAGGGACGGCCTGGCCAGTCCATTTATGGAAACAGGCCGAGCCGGGCCGGCCTGTTTCCAGAGAAGCAGGCCCGGCATGGCACGCCTGCCTGCCTCTGGCGGGCCGTGCCTGCGTGCCGTGCCAAGCCGGCCCGCCGGGCCCCTCCGGCGGGTTAGTTTTTTGGTCCAATTTTTTTTCCAAATTATGTTTTTTTGGATTTAGGGTATAGGGTTTAGGATTTATAGTTTATGGTTAAGGGTTAGAATTTAAAATGAATGAAGAGAACGACAATTATTAGGATTTGAAATGAATAAAGAGAACGAACAATTTTTTAATTATTTATTTATTTTTCACTTATGGAATTCAGTAATACATATCTACATGATTGCCTCATTAAAAACCTTACCAAGAAAAACCCAGTGGGATAAAAACTTGGTAAGGGAAAAAGAGTGCAACCGTTTTACAACTTACAAGTAAATAATAAATACATATGTAAAAGTATAACCTAGTTCTGGCCCTGACCATTACCTGAAAGGTCATCAATATATAGATTGTCGAAATTTAGATTAAGTTCTTTATCTACAGTTAGATTTTGTAACCTTTTTTTAGCATGCTCCCAATCCCGAAGGCATGTTAATACCTTCACCATCTCTGGAGACAAACAGCTTCTTCTTGGTTCAATTATGCGTCCACTGGTGCTGAAAGCTTGTTCTGAAGACACCGTTGACACTGGAATAACCAGTACGTCACGTGCTAAGTGTGACAGAACTGGATACCTGTACGTATAGGTCTTCCACCATAACAACAAATCAAACTCTTCCTTGTCTTCAACAGCATCGAACTGTGCTTCAAAGTATCTAATAAGTTCGGTACAAGAAGATGGGCTAGATCTTTGCCCTGAAGAAGTACTTGCTGATTTGTCTTTTTTTCTTCGTTTCAGAAGGCTCCAACTTGTTTGCTTCGGCTCTGTCTCCGGTCGTGTTGATTGGGGGATGTCAATGTTGCCAAACCTGGTCTCATAAATATGAAAAATCTCGAACAACTTGGTTCGAATGTCAGTAATTTGTTCTGAATAATCTATTGACAAATTAATACCAATAAACTCAAGCAAAACTTCTAAACCAGATAATTTAACCCTGGGATCTATTATAGCACTTAAGGCATAAAGTAAGGGAATGTTAGCCCAATATTTTTTCAACTTTGTCTCCATGACAACAACTGCAGCTCCTAGATGTTTATCTTCTCTATAACTGTTTAACAGTTCAGACATTTCCACTATCTGATGGATTGCCTGGGAAGATGTGGGGTAATATACCCCAAAAAGAGTTACAGTGGCATTGTAAAATATCTTTAAAAATTGAACAAAAATCTTTGCCACATACCAATCGTCTGTGGAAAGTAATTTTGGACTAAGTTGTCCTGTTTCGGTCAATTTCATGTTATAAAAACATGTAATGGTTGTATCATATTCCAAACAATTTTGCAACATTAAATAAGTAGAGTTTCACCTTACCGGCATATCAGTTTGGAATCGTCGGGGTTTGAGACCGTTTAATTTACAATGTCTCTTGAATTCACTGAATCTAGGATTAGAACTGCAAATCCAAGAAATGGCATCTCTGATGCAATCTATTTGGTCGCTTACCTGCTTTAAACCAGCATGTACAACTAAATTTATAATATGGCATGCACACCGTTGATGGAAGAAATAACCTCCATCTTGCGGGATATTTCTTGCAACAAACAATGCAATAGAGCTAGTATTTGCAGATGCATTATCAAATGTGATTGAAAGAATGCGATGCGTGATTTCATAAGTTTCTAAAACTTCCATTATGACATTAAAAATGTTTTCTGCGGTATGTGCAAAATCCATAGGACGAAAACCAAAAATTCTTTTTGTTATCCTCCAATCAGAATCTAAATAGTGTCCCGTGACACATAAATAGTCCTGTTTGGAACATGCATTCAAAATATCAGAAGTTAATGCAATAGAGACACTTAAATGCTGTATTTCAGCAACTAAGTCATCCCTTTCGGTTTCAAACAATCGTATCAAATCATTTCTAGTGGTGGTTCTAGAAACAGGTTCATATTGGGGGTTATATGCAGATGTGATTAATTCTTTATAAAATGGACTCTCACCAATACTGATCGGTTGATCAGTTTGGGCAATGTATCGTGCCAAGCACTCTCTAGCGTGCATGGCATCGAACTGCCACGTCGTAACGGACCCGTCTGGGTGCCGTTGAAGCTGTGTCTGGGTTGTAGTATCTACCTGTCCATGTGCAGGCATACATTTGTGCATATGCCGTCTCAAATGTCCGGTTCCCCCCGTACTTGTAGCATAATTCTTATGGCAAAACTTACATTTAGCTCTGAGGCCAGACACCCCGTTTGGGAGTGTCATTTGGACTATGTTGAAACATTGCCACACATCTGATGTTAATTTTCTGGGACGTGATGTTGGTGTAACGCCGGAACTAGAAGGTCCCGCTTGAGTATGGGTCGGTTCTGAAATATCAAATTCATCGTTGAGCATATTCAAACCGTCCGGAAAATAAGGCTGCTGGTTAGGATCCATTATCTGAATAAAAATATAAGCACTATAGTAGTTAATAGTCAAATTAAAAATCAATATTTACTAACAGTAATCTTAATTTACTAACAATAATTACTATAACTAATACGACACTTACAATAATTATTTACTTAAAAAACAAATTAAATAAACAAAAAAAAATCATAATCTACTAACATAAAATTTTAAATTCACTAGTTCACTACTACAAATAAAATTGATAAATTTACTAACATAATATACTAACATAAAATTGATGATTTGAACCACTACTCTTAAATTTACTATCATAATCTACAAATGAAAAATTTTAATTTATGAAAAAAACAATATCAAACGTAATTACTACACTTAACATTCATCATTTACTTATTACAAAAAGTAATTTCAGTAATACAAATTAACTTTCTAAATTTATTAATAACAAATATTAAAATTACTACTAAACTTAAAAATCTTAATAAACTAAACAAATAATATTAACATTAAAGCCCAAAAATTGATAAACTAACTAACTAAATAGATAATGTTTTCATTAAGTAACTCAAATCTAAACATAAACATATAAATTTACTATGAGAATATGTTAGACCAAAAGTAATAACAAAATTGTACCTTTAAAATTTGGTGTGTTGGTGGAAAACGTAGAGAATTTTGTAGAGAGAGTAATAACCAAAATGAATGAAAAAGTTTAGAGAATTGGAGAATATATTAGAGATTGAGATTTGAGAGAATGAGATATTGAAAGAATGATAGAGAGAGTTAATGGAAAATGAAATGGATGGAAGTATTTATAGAAAAATTTGATTTGTGGGTCAAAATGTAATTTAAAAGATTGTAGGGGGGATTTTGGTAATTTTAATTTCCTCCAACGGCTAGAAATCAATTCCGGCCGTTGGAGGTTTTTTGAAAAAAAAAAAAAAAAAAAATTGCCCGAACGGACTGGCGGACCGGTCCGACAGGCCTGGCACGCCGGATTGGCGTGCCAGGCGGGCCGGCCTGCCGGGCCTCCTCCCAGAGGCCCGGCACGAGGCCTGTCCCTGGCCAGACCGCGGTCTGGCCCTCTTCCTCCACGGGCCTTTCCAAGAACGGCCCGTGAACTCCCTGGGCCTGCCGGACCAGCCTGTCACCGGCCGGCCCACTTTTACACCACTAGTTTGGATGTTGATTTTTTTTTTTTCAAATTTATACTTGAATTCAAACCTGTATCGATTTGAATTTATGGACCCATAGCCATCTATTAGTAAAATCCACACTCACCCATTGTGGGTGGGCATCAGTAGGTGGAATTGTCATCCCTAATTACGTTAGACCTATATAATATATTTATTTTTTCTAATATTTTGTTTTCAATAATAATAAACTTGTATGTTTTTTTTAAGGTTTATTATTTGTTGTTTGTTTATGATTTTGGTTTATTAATTTCTTTCTACTAAAAAAGAAATTTGTACGGTTGAAGTGAAAAGTATAATATCCATTGAAAATATTTAAAAAAATAAAAAAATAAAAAAATCCAACCACTTCTTCGAATATACCATACCAACAGGAATTTATGGTTTTTTTTGTATTATACAACAGACACTTTCTTGTGTTTTGTCATATAAGTTAATTTTTACAACAATCCATGTTTATTTTACTATTTACATAGGCACCTAAAAATCAAAAGTAGAAACATGCACCCAGTTTATGAATCTAATGCATCCACATTGTCTCTCAATTGCTGTCCCTTGGTTTCAAATGGGAGGAGCAGGGTTGAGGCTATGGCAAGAACAAATACAACCTCGAACAGAATAACAGCAGCGGTTAGATGACAAGCCGATACAAGTGCTACAGCTACAAGAGGGCACACCATGCCACCAATTCTCCCCACTGAGCTCGCAACTCCAGCTCCGGTTGTCCTCATGGAGGTCGGATATATCTACCAACCAACAAAAGGAATTCGATCAATTTATCCAACTATGAAGAAGACCTTTAAGCAAGTCACATGATATCTATTACCTCTGGGGCATAGAAGCTGGCCACTGTTATGGTTCCTGTGGCACACACGCGAACTCCAAACAGTAACACTGTTGTAATAACGGCAGACTGATGGAAAGCCAGTGGCAGAAGGAAAACACAAGCTAAGATAAACATAATAGCCATGGACAGTTTGCGCCCAATTATGTCAACAATTATCGCCGGCAAGAGAAGTCCAGGAAGCTCTGGAAAATAAAAATGTTACCGAACCATCACAATTGATGTAAAAATAAATGAACTTAATTGATAAAGAAGATAGAACACCTGCCAAACTAGTGATAAACACATTTACATAGAGGCTATTGTCCTTCGAATTTCCCGAGTGCAGAACAGTTGAGCCACATTTACTTTCCTTAGTACTTAACTTGGACGTCAACAATACAACGCCATAATACGAGAATGCACTAGCAAAGAACAGCACCCATAGGAGAAGAGTTGTCCGGATAAGTTTTGGTGAGAAAAGCATTAAAAATGATGAGAAGGCTGACTTAAATTTCGTGATCATTTTTCTTATTGCTGAGAGTGGAAGTGTATCCTGTGATGACACGGATGATTCTTCATTCTGTCCGGTAGTTTTTTTATCAGAAACAAGCATGCCAGGAGGGAGTTTAGCTCGATTGATGAGAGATATCTTCTCAAGAATGCAAAGTGCATCAATTGTTCTACCTTTCATACATAAATACCTCGGTGACTCAGGTGCAAGACCATAAAAGAGAAGCAGAGCAAATGATGGTATAGATGACAATGCAAGTAGCCACCTCCAATTTAATTTTGTCATGACAATCTGCATAATGACAGAGCTTTTAAATTTTAAATAGTTTCAATCTCAGTCTTTGTGGTCACCAGCATATCAGTTCACTAAAAATAGTTCCAATACCAAATGTTGTATAGTACTAAATTTAATCTTATATATAGAGCAACAAAAATCATATACAATACAGTCTCAGTACAGTACTGTACGGGATTCCAAACATGACTTAAGAGTTAATAACTGGAGAAAGTAATTAGGAAAAACAAACATACCCAGGCAAGCGAAGCCTCAAAAATGGTTCCTGCAGTCCAGAAAGCTGAAAAGACTACCATCCATGTACCTCTATAAGAAACTGGAACAAATTCTAGAAACCACGATAAGAATACAGGTCCCCCACCCAAACCAACGCCAACCAAACAACGAGACATTACTAGTGACATATAATTTGGGGAGAAAGCACTTAACAATCCAGCTCCACTAGTAACTATAGATATGAGGAAAAAACTCTTCCTGAAAGAGTAAACAAAGTAAACAAGATAAAACAACAGCACTAAATATAAGATCAACAAAACAAAAAATATACTAAATAATTACAAATAAATTCTCCAGCTATGAAGCTACTCAAACAAATCCTAGCAAGTATACTAAATAAGTTTAGATGACTAACTATGCATGTAAATGAAGCAATGAAAATTAATAACAAATAAGTAAACGACAAGGGGAGTGTGTGTGTATAACCAACCTCCTTCCCCAATTATCTGATATAAGACCCCATGAATAAGCTCCAACCAGCATACCAGCAAAAACAACAGTTGTTAACAGGCTCTCTTCGCCTGATGAGAGATTCCACTTTGACTTCACTGCTGGTCCAACGAACGAAAGAATCATAATCTCCATTGCTTCGGAAAACCAGCCGAGTCCAGCATATATGAGCACAAGGACTTGGAACTTCCCAAATCTCATAGCAGAGAGTGCTTCATCCAGAGAGTAAACAAGGTTTCCACCTTCCATCTAGAGAGCCAAAACAAAACAAAACAAAACAGAATCAGATTGAACTAACTAACCTCAACATATCCAGTAATCAGTGTTCAAAAAATTTGAACCATATGAATGAATATTGTACCAAAATAACAAGAAACTTTCATATCCTCTACCAACTTTTTAATTTCAAAATTTTCCTAATCAATTTGATGAATGATGCACTGCCTTAGCTTCAATTATAACCAAGTCTACTCAAAAAGAAGTAACTTAAAGTTAGAAATCAATTTTGAATTTTATAGCATGTTCCCACAAGTTCTTGCATTTTCAATTCCATAGTTCAAAAAGACAACACAAATAAATAAGATTAAACCCACCTGCAGCTAACTGATTTGAAAAGAATCAGTCTCATAACAAATTTAATTTAACAACAGATCACTGCTATCCCACTAAATAAATGCAATTCATTAATCGGAACCACTATCTGATGAAAGAAAAAAAGAAAAAGAAAAAGAAAAGACATTAAATATTAGTAAATAGAAATACCTTTATAAATTTATTTCCTAGTGCTAGTAGACTGGCAACACTAGTGGTGAAGTAAAACTGTAAAGAACTGGTATATATGGGGCTTGGGTAGTATACCTCACCTAAAAGTTGTAGGTATCATGGCAATTTATTTTGGAGTTGGGACAACCGGTTGCAACCGGTTTCTCCCCAAATGGTATTTTTAATTTTTTTAATATATTATTAATATATTAAATTATATATAACTATTATTATAAAGTTAATAAATAATAAAATTATATTAAAATATAGAATTGTAAATATTTGTAGAATAATATTAATAAAAAATATGATTACATTTGTAATTTGAAAATTTTGAAAATTTTGAAAATTTAATTAAATTGTTACTAATATACAATAAAATTAAATTTATAATAAATAATAAGATTTAAATTTTGAAAATAAGTAAATAATTGTAATATATTAATAAGTTGCAAACATTTTGAAAATGTATATATTAATATATGTATAAAAAATATGAATACACTTTAGAGTGTAAATATATATAATTGTTTATATTTGATTGAGAGGTAAAAAATAAATATGTAATTTTTTTTTTCTGGGAATAACTTCAATATTCCAGGGAACTACTTTGACGTTGTAAGAAACGTTAGAGTTGTTCCCAGGAACCAGTCAACGTTAACAAAATGAACAACTTTTATTTTTTGGAAACCACTTTAACATTATCTATAATGTGAAAGTTGCTCACGGGAACAACTTCTCGTTGTGAACAACTTCAATGTTGTGAACAACTTCAACGTTGTTGGAAACCACTTTCAAGTTATAACCAACGTTTGAGTTGCTCCCGGGAACCAGTCAACGTTAACAAAGGAAATAACTTTTTTTTTAGAAACCACTCTAACGTTATGTATAACGTGAAAGTTGCTCTCGGGAACAACTTCTCGTTGGAAACAACTTCAACGTTGTTGGAAACTACTTTCACATTATAACCAACGTTAGAGTTGCTCCCGGGAACCAGTCAACGTTAACAAAGGAAATAACTTTTTTTTTGGAAACCACTATAACGTTATCTATAACGTGAAAGTTTCTCCCGGGAACAACTTCAACGTTGTGGGAAACCACTTTCATGTTATAACAAACGTTACAGTTGCTCCCGGGAACCAGTCAACGTTAACAAATGAAACAACTTTTTTTTTTGGAAACCAACCTAACTAGGGATGGCAATTTGACTTGCACCCACTGGCACCCGCCCAAACCCGACCCTGTAGGGTCGAGTGTGGATGATGAATTTATGACCCGCGGACCCAAGAACCCGTTTAATGAAAAACTCAGTGGGTTCGCGTGCGGGTGCAGGTTGAAAAAATGAACCCGCGGGTTGAACCCGCGAACCCGCATAAATAAAATACTTGTATATAAATATACATAGACATTTGAATTATTTTTAGTCGTTTTATTTTTATAGCTATTATTGTTTTGTAATGTATCAAGTAGGGAATTAGAAATGAAAATTTAATTCAATTAAGAATTCAATAGGTGATTATATGTGGAAATTTACAAATGACAAATCGCGGGTTCGCGGGTTCGTGGGTTACGGGTTTGTGGGTATCCCTTCGGTAAAGCATTCACCCATGAACCAACATTGTTTCGCGGGTTCGCATGTAAGGGTATGGGTGCAGCCATAACCCGCGGGTTCAAACCCGTCTACGAACCCTCTTACCTACTCGAGTTCGAAGGCGGAAGAAAATTTTTACGGGTAAGGGTTTGGATTTTACAAAACCCACCCGAACCCGACCCGCTATCATTCCTAACCCTAACGTTATCTATAACGTGAAAGTTGCTCTTGGGAACAACTTCTCATTGGGAACAACTTCAACGTTGTTGGAAACTACTTTCACGTTATAACCAACGTTAGAGCTGCTCCCGGGAACCAGTCAATGTTAACAAAGGGAACAACTTTTATTTTTGGAAACCACTCTAACGTTATCTATAACGTGAAAGTTGCTCCCGGGAACAAATTCTCGTTCGGAACAACTTTAACGTTGTTGCAAACCACTTTCACGTTATAACTAACGTTAGAGTTGCTTCCGGGAACCAGTAAACATTAACAAAGGAAACAACTTTTTTTTTTGGAAACCACTCTAACGTTATCTATAACGTGAAAGATGCTCCTATGAACAACTTCTCGTTGGGAACAACTTCTCGTTAGGAACAACTTCAACGTTGTTGGAAACCACTTTCACGTTATAATCAACATTAGAGTCGCTATCGGGAACCAGTAAACGTTAACAAAAGAAATAACTTTTTTTTTTGGAAACCACTCTAACGTTATGTATAATGTGAAAGTTGCTCCCGGGAATAACTTCTCATTGGGAACAACTTCAACGTTGTTGGAAACCACTTTCATGTTATAACCAACGTTAGAGTTGCTCCAGGGAACCAGTAAACGTTAACAAAGGGAACAACTCTTTTTTGTTGGAAACCACTCTAATGTTATGTATAACGTGAAAGTTACCCTCGGGAATAACTTCTCATTGGGAACAACTTTAACGTTGTTGGAAACCACTTTCACGTTATAACCAACGTTAAAGTTGCTCCCGGGAACCAGTAAACGTTAATAAAGGGAACAACTTTTTTTTTTTGGAAACCACTCTAACGTTATGTATAGTGTGAAAGTTGCTTTCGGAAACAACTTCTCGTTGGAAACAACTTCTCGTTGGAAACAACTTCAACGTTGTTGGAAACCACTTTCACGTTATAACCAAAGTTAGAGTTGCTCCCGGGAACCAGTAAACGTTAACAAAGGAAATAACTTTTTTTTGGAAACCATTCTAACATTATGTATAACGTGAAAGTTGCTCCTAGGAACAACTTCAACGTTGTTGGAAACCATTTTCATGTTATAACCAATGTTAGAGTTGCTCCCAGAAACCAGTCAACGTTAATAAAGTGAACAACTTTTTTTTTGGAAACCACTCTAACGTTATGTATAACGTGAAAGTTGCTTCCTGGAATAAATTCTCGTTGGGAACAAGTTCAACGTTGTTGGAAACCACTTTCACGTTTTAACCAACGTTAGAGTTGCTCCCGGGAACCAATCAACGTTAACAAAAGAAACAACTTTTTTTTTGAAACCACTATAACATTATCTATAACGTGAAAGCTGCTCCCAGGAACAACTTCTCGTTGGGAACAACTTCAACGTTGTTGGAAACCACTTTCACATTATAATCAACGTTAGAGTTGCTTCCGGGAACCTGTAAACGTTAACAAAGGAAACAGCTTTTTTTTTGGAAACCACTCTAACATTATGTATAACGTGAAAGTTGCTCCCGAAAACAATTTCTCGTTGGAAACAACTTCAACGTTGTTGGAAACCAATTTCACGTTATAACCAACGTTAGGGTTGCTCCCGGGAACTAGTCAACGTTTTTTTTGGAAATCACTATAACGTTATGTATAATGTGAAAATTGCTCCCGGGAACCAGTTAAAGTTAACAAAGGAAACAATTTTTTTTTGAAACCACTCTAACGTTATCTATAACAAAGGGAGTGGCTCCCGGGAACAACTTCAACGTTGGAGTTGCTCCTGGGAACTAGTAAACGTTAACAAAGGAAACAACTTTTTTTTTGGAAACCACTCTAACGTTATGTATATATAAGATAATTTTTAAAACATAGTTGTATATATAAGATAATTCCATATTGAAAATCTTTTGACCCCTTATACTATTCCGTTCTACATCATCCCTTTCATAAGACTCTAATATTTGAGATATTTTCAAAAGTAAATTGGACTAACATTATAAGAAGATTTGATTTTAAAATTATATATGAAATTTTTAATATATAAATTGGATGCGTTAATAATTTAAGGGGGTTTACAAATAAAATGTGTTAAAATGAATATATTTATTTCAATAAGTGTACTATTAGCATAAGGATGGATGCTTATAGTAATATTTAATTTTTAAATTGCAGATATGTGTGTACTTATGACAATAGGTGTATTAATTTATTTTATGGATGACAATATCCGCATCCATTTAATATTTGTATTGTATTAAACTATCAATCTACTATTTAAATGATCTTATTTTACAAGACTTATAAATCTAGAGATTTTCTCTTTACATTCTAATTTTACCTTTACATATTCATTTTCTAAGAGCATCTTCAGTAGTCTCCCTTGAAGACATCCCTTAGCTTAATTAAGGGAGTAAATGTATTTTTACAGCTCCAACATATCCCTAAATGGCTCTTTTAATTGTGTTCTGGTGGAGTTCACTCATTTAATTAATGGGTGTTTTCAGACCCCTTAAAGTGGGCTCCACTAATTAAGATTATTAAAGGGCCAAACAATATCTAATATTTATCAAACACAATATCTAGCATTTAAATAATAATAAAAAATTATTAAAGGGAACATTGTTAGAGCACATACTCTCTTAACGACCCCTTGCAATAACATACACCCTTAAATAAGAGAGTCTTTAAGGGAAGACTATTCGAGATGCTCTAAAGACACTTCCTCCTAAAAACTTAAATTTTAAAAAATTTCTAAAGACAATCCATTTTATTTTAAAATTACCCTTTTTATCTTCTAACACTCATTTGTTGTGGTTGTCCTTGTTAATGACATAAATCGCCATGAGTCTGAAATTGACCTGGTTATTGATGAAATCTACCGTCTGATGCAATGGTTACCCGAGTGTAGTTTAAATTTTGTCTCTAAAAAAAGCTACTTTTGTAGCCCATAACTATATAGGGTTTCTCTAGTGACTCTCTATTAACGATGATCATTTTTGACTAAAGGATTACCCTCCTTACATCCGGAAGTTCATACTTATGGATGCCCTTGGTTGTACTTGATTTTTGTTTTATAAAGCTTTTCCATGTTAAAAAAAAAAACTCTTTTTTTGAAAACATTCCATTCTAAAACCCTAAATTTTAAAAATATTAACAAAATTTAACATAAGTTGTAACTAACGTTATTATGGCTTCCGTAAACATTTTTATGGCTTTAATATTTCTTGGTTTTTTCAAAATTTGTTTCTTATATACATTTTTTTTTGTTCTAATGTTATTTTATGAGACTTATAAATCTATTACAATAATATATTCAATAATTATGGATACCTCAAATTGATATACTCAAACTCATTATCTTCAAGAGTTTTGGGTTTTGATTTTTTTTTTCCAAATTGTAAATTAAATATTTGGTATTAATAAATTCCACTTGCAATTCGATATAAAATTTACAATAATAATTCCAAAAATCAATTATAAATTTAAATAATTAATAATAATCTTCAACACTTGTTTACCCAAAAAAGAATTCAAAATTTCTTAAAAATTAAATTTTAATAAAGTAAAAAATAGGCAAATATAATAAAGGTAACAATACATCTAGCTTAAAAAAATAACG
Organism: Dipteronia dyeriana; assembly: GCA_032871835.1. Classification (NCBI taxonomy): domain Eukaryota; kingdom Viridiplantae; phylum Streptophyta; class Magnoliopsida; order Sapindales; family Sapindaceae; genus Dipteronia; species Dipteronia dyeriana. Next base: position 70,034,290 of record CM065300.1, on the reverse strand, counting down.
ACACATCCTCACGCACACACATATATAACAAAATTAATGAATAATTATAATATACAGAATATCATCATCACTAAAAAAATCAACTTAACATTACAACTGGTTGAATTTACAATTGAGTTGTATCTTCTTATAGATTGATTGAGAATTTACAAAAAGGTTGAGTTTGATTAATTAGAAGAAATATTCAATTTTGAGGCAGGATATTAAATAGGGCAAAAAAGGGAGAATTTAAGGGTAATTAATTTGGTATTGCCCATTGATTCTACAAAACCGTCACCAAGGCCTCCTAACATTATCATTTATCAAACAATATTTTTTGTTTGGATTGCATGCATTTAGCATGGTAATTTAACAATCGATGTATTTCATTAAGGTTGAATAAAAAAGATTTTATTTTTTTCAAATTATTTTTTGACTGAATTGAATACGAAGGATTATCTTTGAGATTAATAGCATACTTTAATTATTTAATTTTCTGTTCATTGAGAAAATTTTATTTAGTTATATGATATGATTAATTAAGGTATTTATCTTTTAAAAAAAATAAGAAATTAAAATAAAGACTAATATGATGAACACGATGTAGAAACCTAGCTCTAATAATGACATTTGATACGAACAACTAGTACCTATATAATTGTTTCAAATTAAATTAAGGTATTTTTGCATCGTCTAAATATTTTTTAAAATTAAATATTTATTAATAACATAAAATAATATCACCCGTCACTTCTATATTAGAAGAACCTATTGATATTATATTATTATTATTATTTAATATAATAAATTAATAATATCAATTTTTATTATTGTTGACGTCGATTTCTGGATTATGTCAGAAAAGCCAACAATGATTGGATTTCGTCTATTGACTCAAAGAAAAAGAGATTCAGAGAGAGTAATGAAGACAAGTTTTACGTGGTAAAACTCCGATGACCGGAGATACGTCCACGGGTGGTTGAAGGATCAACCAAGCCAAAATCCACTATAAAAATATGATGTTTACAAGCTCTCGATCTCTCTTTTTTCTCTCTGAATTTGTTATGATTGCTGTATGTTATATTGCCTATATCTTTTGGAACCAGATTATGGGTCTATTTATATGCTTATAGAACCCTAATCTGCTTTGTACAAGTAATACGAGATCTTTGTATTCAATTGTGATTCGGTTACTTGTTTGAAGTTGATTTGTCTTCTTTCCTGTTTCGGAGTCTCTTATGGAAATCGAGTAGGATTCTAGTAGTGTTGTTCAATTTGGACTTGTTTCCTTATAAGAATGTTGTCTTCGTAAAGTAATCAAGTTATTTCCTGATTGGGGACTCTTCTAACTTAATGTTCCGTTTTATTTGGGATTCCTTCCTGATGGATATCTTCGCGTATTTAATGACTTAATCCATGTGAAATAAACACCGAGTTCTTACTCGAGTCGTATTTATTCCCGAGTAAGAGCAATACCTGATGGTCCCGAGTAGCGCTGTTTGAACCCGAGTGAAAGCATTGTTTAACCAGTCCCGAGTGCTGTTAACTGATCCCGAGTAGGTTTCATTCAATATATGCTCACTCGGGCTTTCTTCTCTTTAATGATGCCTCGTAGGATATTTCCTGAGTGCCCATTTGGACGTCCACCTGGCTATTTTCTCCTTCCTGTTAATGACGTGTATGCTTGGTAAAATTCACATACGACAGTTATATATGAAAAATTAAATATTTAACTAACATAAATTTCCACATGGTTACCTCATGTTAAAAAAAGGCTGTTGCTATATGATTATATATTTGATTTGATAATTTTGTAAAGTTATTATATATTATTATACAACTGAAAAAAAGAAAGAGAGATTGAGTGTGATTCATCTTTGTATAGTAAAACCTTATTCTTTTGTCTCCGGCAATCTTGGATTTTTCTCTTTTAAGGGTTTTCACGTAAAATCAATGTTTTATGTTTAATTATTATTTTTCTGCTGTATAGTAAAATTATCATTCATATTAACTTGTTGGACGTATGACTTTTTTCATAATCCAAAAATCACCGTTAATAAATTGTAACAACATTTGATATTTCTAAAAAGATATAGATATGCATTAATTTTAATAAGTTTAAGTTTTAAATCAATTGTAATAATAATATTCTTATTAATTAGTAATAGAGTCATTGATCTTTTATTGTTATACTCAATTACTCATCATCTTTAAGAGTTTCGGGTTTGATTTTTTTTTCTAAATTGTAAATTAAATATTTAGTATTAATAATTTATACTTACAAATCGATATAAATTTTATAATAATAATTTTAAAAATCAATATAAATTTAAATAACTAATAATAAAATTTTAAACTTCTTAAAAATTAAATTTTAATATATTAAAAAACAATCAAACATAATAAAAGTAACAATACATCACCACGCAGCTTAAAAAAATAACGAAACATCCTTTATATATATGTATGTATGTATGTATATATATATATATATGTATATATATATAAAAAAAAAACAAAATTTTGAATAATTATACTATGTAAATTCCAATAATTAATTTATACAACAAGAAAAAAGATTGGTTTAAAAAAAAGACTTACTAATCAACTTGTTTCTATTTTTTCCCCAAATTGTAGCAGTAATAAATATAAATTAAAATTGATAGGATTATCCCTATTAAAGAAAACACTTAAATTATTTTCTTTAATTCTTATATATCTATATTTCTCATAAAATAATATGTAAAATATCATCGTCACTAACAAAAATCAACTTAACATTTCCGCCTGGTGGGATTTGTAAAAGAGTAGTCTTTTTTTAAGGAGTTACATCCTTCAAAAACCGAACATCCATTCAACCATACACAACTCCATTATAAATCCACCAAAAGTCATACCAAAAGAAATTTTTTATAAACACCAAGTTTAGAAACACAAAATGAGTATACTTTTCATTTGAATTGTTGTTGATATATTTAGTTCAAATAAAATACCACCACAGTAAATAATTTAAATTTTATAAATTCTATATTGAATTGCTTAAAGTTGAACAAAGTGTATAGAACAATTTAAAAATGAATTAAATTATTCACCAACCTCCAATAGAAACCTGATGGTCTACTCTATTATCATCAAACTATTTAATAACTTGTATTGTCTCACTTCCATTTGCAAAATTGACTTCAAAATCAGTTCCCAACAAAGCTTCAAAATTTTAATTAAAATTTTGAGACCTTAACCATCGTAAAAATATCGGTGATGATCGACTACACCAATATACTAAAAAAAAAATCAAAATACTCAAAATCAACTATAAATAAAGTTCAATAGACTAAAGAAAATCATTGTATAACTACATTGAAATTTCTATGTTTAAGAAATCTCATTTCTAACTAAAATTAAGATGGCACTTGGCAGTTCATCATATCCTATCATATCCCACTGCTGAAAATGAACATAAAAGTAAACCTATCATAAGCAGAGTATTGACAAGAACCGAAAAAGGTATGTAACAAAATAAATCCAATAAAGATAAATTTATAACAATTCTATTTACTCTCCAAAATTTCCCATCAGTGAATTTCATGTCAGGACAAATTCCAACAGTAAATCACTACAAAACCAAACTCATGTCGCATTCGTACTGCCATTTCCTTACTTACAAGGTGCTAATATAATCATTTACCAAAAGGTCCACCACCACTCATTATGCAGTGTATAAAGGAGCAATATTTGTTTTCTTTTTTACAAAATCTATCGCTTCCAATTTTTTCTTCCAACTTGCTCTTGTATTTTTGGACAAAACAATCTCATTGAATCACAGATCTAATGATCCTCATTACAAATATAAACTTAAAAAAAAAAGTCTAGAAATCAAAGCAAACCTAGAATAGACATAGAAAATCAAACCAAAAAAAAAAACAAAACAAAACACCAACCAAACCCATAAAAACAAAGTGAGAATACCATATCAAACCTAGAAAAGAAAAGAAAAACAAACCAAATTCAGAAGAAAAAAATTCTACACAGTTACAAACAGCATAAAGCAAACCCAGAAAAAAAAATTATACAATTACAAACATTACAAAGCAAACCTACAAAAAAAAAATTACAAACCAAACCCACGAAAAAGAAATCAATAGCTTTGAACTCTTAAATTCGAGAATGATGAACTCCAAAAGGCAATTTCAGTAAACGTTTCTAACAATATAAAAAACCTCAAACTCCGCCGGCGATGACTCTTTCAACAAGAGCTGGAAGGTCTCCTCCAATCAAAGGAGGTCAACGTTATAAAGACATTACAAAGAAATCAACAAAACAAAACAATTTCAATTAATCACCAAAAACGTATAACTTAAAAAAAATCATATACATAATTCTAAAAAAAATGGAAGGAATATTACAATAAAAACCATAACAAATAAAATAAATTTCAGGATACCCAAGATTATAAAACTTATTCAAACAGACTTGAAAAAAAAACTTAGCAAATTCAAAGAATCAAACTAAACAAGAAAAATAAAATCCCAGATTTACTTAAATTCAAGGACATTACAAAGAAATCAATAAAACAAATCAGCTTAAATTAATCACCAAAAATACGTGTACCTTAAAAATCATATACCTAATTCTAAACAAAAAGAAAATTGAATGAATTGTTTTAAAACATCCAAAACAATAAAAAAAAAATCCTAGACACCCAATTTTTTCAAATAATTCAAATAGACTTAAAAATAAAAACTCAGAAAAATTCAAAGAATAAAACTGCACATGTAAAAATTTCCCACAGTTACTTAAATTTATGGACTTTATAAGGAAATCAACAAAACAAAAAAAAACTTCAATTACTCACCAAAAACCGTATACCTTAAAAATTATATACCTAAATCTCAAAAAAAAAATTACAATTCAAAATACAAAACTAAAATTCGACTACCAACTTGTCAATCGTGGGCCAAGCAAGATTCGTAATTATTGCAACATTTGAAGTTGAATTTATACAAAATAGCAAGAACCCTAACAAAATTTGGGTTGACAGAGGAGAGAGTGAAAGAGCTAGAAGCGAGAATGAAAGAGAGAGTAGAGTGTGGAAGACTGGAAGGCAATTGGGAATTGGGTCGTGAGATAGAGTAGAGAGATTGAGATCATTTAAGTATTTTTTTTAGTATATCAACCGGTTATATGGGTTGCAGGTTTTAATAGTATTTTAATATCTGTTTTTTCACGGACTAATCTCCAACTTCATCCAATGGTTATAACTAATTGATGGATGGTATGGTATGATACCTATCGATTCTACTGCGCATGGTAGCCGGTCCCGGTATATATGTTGCCAGTTTACTGCAGTGGATATCATTGTCGTGATGATGAATTGATGATGAAGAAAAGTAGTAAAAAAAAAACAATTGACGATTCATTTTACTAAAAGAATGGACCATATGGAATGGGACCTTAGCTATTATTGCACTGGTCCAATTAAAACTACACAACTTTATAATTTAAAAAAAAATGTTATTGAACCTATCCAATGAAGAATTGGATTGTGTTTAGTATGGTTTTTTAAGTAGAGCGTCTAGAGCAGATCTTTTTATAGTAGAGCTTTTAATGGGTAGAGCTTCTAAGAAAAAAGGCTTTTAGTTGTGTAAATCATAAAAAGGTGTTGACAATGTACTTTTAAAAATAGTTTTTGGTTGTTTGAATTACAAAAAAAAAAAGGTGTTAACAATTTATAATGAAGGAGTTATATGATAGAATATCTAAAATTTATAAAGGGTAAATAAGACAATTCCTATGTTTTATGTTATACATAAATCTTGTCAAAAGTACACATCATCACAAAACCACGTAAGCAAGACACTTCATCAGAGAATCGTTTATAATGAAAGAGTTGTATGGTGGAATATCTAAAATTTATAAAGGGTAAATAAGACAATTCTTATGTTTTATGTTATACGTAAATCTTGTCAAAAGTACACATCATCACAAAACCACGTAAGCAAGACACTTCATCAGAGAATCGTCAGGTCGGTATCCTAGATGGTGTCCAAGCCCCCATCGTAGGAAACTAGGAATAATCAGTGGAAGTCCGAGTAGGTCCGAGTAAGGATGAGCCAAGTGTTACAACGTATTCAGTTCTATTCAGGACAACAAAGAAAATCCCATAAAGTTCTGCCTTTCTAGTTTAAACTACGAGACTCCAAATATAGTAACAACATTATACACTTAACGCAGATACTGAGGAGTTTCAGAAGGAAACAAAAATATTCTCCTCAAGTTATACGTCCTCAAGTTATACATCCTCAAGTTATACGTCGTCATAAAGGATCTATACAAAGGATCTATACAGTTAATGTCATTAAGTAGACAAACCTAAATAGGAAAGATCTCTCTTTTGTCAATCTTTGGCTTGCACGCCAAAAAACGAAACCCTAGTTAAACATATATGAATACGTCTATAAATCATGTTGTAAACTCACAGAATAACAACAAGATAGGCAAGAGAGATTGAGTGTTGTAATTCAAATATTTCTTTACTGGATCTGACTTGGTTGCATACACAACCGTTTGTGGATGTTTCTCCGGTCATCAGAGTTTTACCACATATTTTTTAGTTGTGTTACAATTAATTTTTGTGATCCTTTTATTATTACAGATTGTGGAAGTTCATACTGTTAACCTTATTGACCATCAAGAAATTACCGTCAATAATTGGAGCTAGAAGGAGGGGGCTTCAACTGCAGATTAAATTTGTTTAAAAAGCAACTTTGAGACAATGGCCAGTGACGGAAACAGAGATGGTTCCAGAAACATCTGAGACTCGTCGGATGATATACATAGAGTTGATGCCTCCTAAGATCCTATAAGAATTACGATTGGGAATCAGTCAGTGCCTATAACAAGTGTCCAAAAGGTCTTTCCAACCAGTGAGGATATGGTTATGCGATTCAGGGAGGCGTTACAGCAACTACTGGCAGATGCGGCCGAGGAAGGAGTAGACATGTGCACCACAGAAGAGCTGATTCCACCAAGCCAACCGTCTCTCTTAGATCACCCACCAGGCAGGCTCCGATCAATCATAGTCGTACCAGAGTCAGATGCACCAGGAACAAACATGAATCTGGATCCTGCCTTCCAGTCAATGGATACACCATGAGAACAAACCCGAGCTTGTGACGCACCCATAAAGAGTCAACATCATCGGAGGCGTAGCCATGATCAACCGGGGCATGACCGACATCATAAATATACCCGGTGAAGGGACCAATCGTCATCATCAGAGGACAATTATCATCACCGAAAGTACCACAGGGGAACTATACAACTACAGGGCTTAACTCGAGAAAACCAAAGGCAAGACGAGGAAGAGCCCAGCACAGGCTTAACAGTCACCCATGAATTTAACCGTCAAGGGGAACCAGTAGGTGAGAGAGACATCTTAATACAAATTTTATCTCGAGAAGTTAAAAATAACAGGCGTCAAATGGACGTATTGGTTAGGCGCTACAAACGCAATGAGTTGTCGGACAATGACTACGATAGCCTTTTAACGAACAACATCTTCTGAACAACGTTCCTAAGGAGATTCAGGATGCTGTATGTGGAGCAGTTCAAGAAGGACATGGATCCCAAAGAACACGTCAGGCGATATAGGAGTGCCATGGCCTAGTATGCTTAGAGTGATGCCTTGTTGTGCCTCAATTTCTCTCAGACCTTGAGAGACGCAGGGTCCTGATGGTTTGACAGACTACCTACCGTAAGCATTGGAAACTTTGACGAATTAGGCAAAGCCTTCACAAGATAATTTATCGGGAATGTACATAAGAGGAAATCAGTATCTCACCTCTCACAATTAAAGCAAGAAAATGATGAGTCATTGAAAAAAAATACCTGGGAAGATTCAGTCAGGCAATGTCGGAGAACGAAAGTGCGAACGATGAAGCAATAGTCACCGTATTTATAAACAATTTATAGAACGGTCGATTATCCGTTGACTTGAGGAGAGCCCGCCTGACCAGGTATGCAAATCTGATGGACATGACATGTGGATATGCACTAGCCGAGGAAGAAGAAATTGAAATTGGGGGTCTCTTCATGCATGAAGGGCGTCCCAAAGAACCAAAACCCAAGAAGGTTGAGTCTTAGTCCCAGAGCCAAAAATGAGGTAAGCAAAAGGGTAACAACAAACACCATAGGAACAAGGATAGAAATAGTAGACGTAGGGGCACCGACCAATCGAAGGATAAGTTTCAGGGAAAATACACAAACTATACTCCATTCAGGAAAAGACAAGATGAGATCTTGACTATTTTGGAAGAGAATAACTAGGTTAAAGAACCCCGACGACAGTCGTAATTCGCCCGAAGAGACACCAAGGAAACTTTCAAGTGTTACCAGCTCAAAGACCATATCGAGACACTCATCCGAGATGGGCATTTTCAAGACATTGTTCTAAAAAAGGATGAGAATGTGGAGGCCAAACGGGATAGTAAATCAGAGGATCAGAATAGAAAGAAAAGCCTGAAAATGACCGAGGAAAGGGCAATAAATACCATTTTTAGAGGACCTTCGACTGGTAAAAGCAACAGAGAACGAGCTCAAGAAATCCGAGAAGCAAAGGAGGCAAGGAAAAACCTAGATGTAAACTCTGTTGAACCTAACCCAAAAAGGATCAAGGAAGGATGGGATCCAATAATGTTCACTGAAGCCGATCCTCATGGGGTGGACATTCAGAATGATGCATTAGTTATAAGTGCTTGAATTAGCCACCGAGAGGTCCACCAGGTACTGATTGACAACAGGAGTTCAACGGATATTTTGAGTGCAGAGGTGTTCGACTAGCTCTGGTTAGACCGAAAGGATTTGCAACCATTCTATACGCCACTTCGAGGATTAAGGTCAGATCGTTAGGGAATGTGAAGTTTCCAGTAAAGATTGGAGAATCCCTTTGCCAGAAAATAGTATTATTAGACTTTGGGGTGGTAGACATTGAAAATTATCCCTACAGCGCATTGTTGGGCCGACTATTCCTGAACAAGACCAAGGCAGTGATGGCTACTTATGCTTTAATGATTAGATTCCCGACCGAATCGGGGGTAGGATCCATCAACAGTGTAGAGAAAAATCGGTTAAAAAACGGAGCGGAAGTGAAAAATTAGGGTTTGAGTATTTTAAAATTTTCCTTTAAATGAAAGAATCTTAACCCTAGATTAATCGACATATATTAAAAGTATCTTACTTTTTTCTCATGACGATTGAACTAGCACCGAATTAAATCCCCAAGATCTTCCAATCCAATCACGAACGTGAATCACCTAGGAGTGTGGGCTCCCTTTCTTTAAATTGTATACCTGAGGATGGAAACAAATAATATCTCTTTCTTTTGTTACTCACAATAATCCTCCAAGACAAAAACCCAAGAACGTTCAGTCACTTGTGAATTATCAATCTATTTGATTGAAATTCGTGTGTACCAAATTTGATTTTTGTACACAAAACCCCTTTGATGTAAAGGATACTAGTGTACTATCGAAAACAAAAAAGTTCCCCCTTTCTCTTCTCCTTGGCCGAATTCAATACACAATATCTATGTGTTGGCCGAATTTTGTCTAGACGAAAAACTAATTTTTTTTCCTCTCTCATAAAACCCTAGCCTTGGCCGAAATTTAGTCTTAGAATAAGCCTTGGGCGAAATTTGTATGAGGATATATATAGGTTCTCGAATCCTTTCCTAAAGAAGATTTACTTGGTGGGCAAAAATCCTATCTCTAGATGGATTTTCTTGGTGACAAAAAATCATTTTTCAAAAATGATTTCTTTTCCACACCAAGACTCGTACTCCAACTCAAATAGTATATTTATTCAATAACCAATTATTGAATATAATTAAATTGTGACTAAATCAAAACCTTCATAATTTAGCCAATTGTCAATTAGAGTCCTAATAGAAATCAAATACTTTCTAATTTGATTAGATAAATATATTCTTATAATTTATCTACTTATCAAATATAGTATTTGATACTTATCATATTACCATCAATAATATGACTTTAGGAGACCATCTCCTATTAGGAATTTTTTTTTTATTTTTAATTAAATAAATAAATAATTAATAAATTTCCATTTAATTAAATAATAAAATTAAAAACAATATATAAGACTAATATATAGTCCCATGCCGCCCAAAACAACATATATGGGCCAAATATTATTTTCCCTATTTTATTAAATCCATTGGACTTAAATAAAAAGTCCACATGTGAACTAAACTCATCCTTACTAAAAGAAACAAGTCCACATGCTTTAATTCAATTCTAGACCCATAAATTGGTCTGGTAGAATATATCAAGTGATCCATGTAAGTTCGTGTGGATTGGGGATCTTGGCGGGCTATCTAAATTTAAGCTCCAATAAACATAATCTAATCACAATCAACAAATGATTCACTTAGGTTCGATCTATTAATTTTAGTTCATTCCACTAAAGAACTAAAATTGAACTCTTAAATAAAGATAGAATAAGTCAACATTGCTCATTCATACACAGACAATCTTAACGGAGATAGTGTATCATCGTGAAGAATACCAATAATCGTCAAGAGTTCATAGACCGCCTATAGCTCTCCTAGTTACCATATTTACTCATATGACCACATTTTGAACTTGAATATTTTGACTTGCCCAGAAGCCATATTTCAATAGACACTATTAAAACTTAACGTTGAGATTTAATATCCAATACCTCAAAACATCCATATGATGATATTCTACTATCGTTTAACAAATGGAGCCACAACGTCCATATCTATAAATAAAGTCTTCTATCGATTAATACATGAATACCACCAAACTATCGAGGATAGACTATGCTATATAATCGTACTCATTGATAGCTCAAATGAGAACACTTGCAACCATAAGTCAATCATTTATCTTAGGATTGAGATAGACTCTCTGATTGTCATCAAGTGAAAACTTTTATCCATTGATGGTTCTGAATAAAGTATTTCACTGTGATCCTATTCAATGCACCCAGTGCACTAGATTGTTTTGCCCAAAGACACCACACTTTGATGATTTTAGACTCATCGTAACACATTTGATCCCATTCAAATGCTAGCAAAAGAATCTACAACTTTAACAAGATAAATAAAGGCGTCCAACCTTTATCTTAAGTTATGTATATTATTCAAGACTAACTAAAGAATTGTGTCTACCTCATAAATTCTTCTTTAATCATAGTCTTTTGACCTTATGATTATTTACTTTTGACAATTATAATAATTAAACTATAAATGATATAAGATTTGTTAAACTAGAATCACTTTTATTAATATGAAAAGATTGTCAAATACATTATTACACTCTTGCTATTGGGCATAATCCCAACAATCTCCCATTTGCTCTATAGTAAATGTGTTATATCTCTTATCCTCATATTCACCAGGTGCCTATCAAAACTCTTTTATGGAAGAGCCTTTGTGAAGGGATCCACTATAATTTCTGCTGACGCGATTTTGGTTATCGTCACGTCTCCCCTATGCATAATTTTCCTTAAACGGTGATACTTTCTTTCAATGTGTTTCCCTCTTTTATGACTTCTTGGTTCTTTCGAATGAGCCACTGCTCCACTATTGTCACAATAGATAGTGATATGCTTATTCGTATCAGGAACCACTTTCAAGTCAATCAAGAATTGGTGGAGCCAGACATTCTCTTTAGCAGCCTCGCATGCGGTAGCATACTCTGCTTCCTTGGTGAAATTAGCAATACAAGATTGCTTGATACTCCTCCATATGATTGCCCCTCCTCCAAGTGTAAACATAGATCCTGATGTTGATCTTCTGGAGTCAGAATCCGATTGGAAATCAAAATCTGTGTACCCAACGGGAATTAAATCCCTTCCAGAGTATACAAGCATATAATCTATTGTTCTCCTGAGAAACTTAAAAATATGCTTGACTGCCGTCCAGTGATCAGGATCACGTTTCGATTAAAACCTGCTAACTATGCCAACAACAAAACAAATATATGGTCTAGTACAAAACATTGCATACATGAGACTCTCAACTGTCGAGGCAAATGGAACCTTACTTATGAATTGCTCTTCATGCTCATTCTTAGGCTCTTGTTCCTTAGAAAGTTTGATTCCATGTCTGAAAGGTAACATACCTTTCTTGGAATCTTGCATGGAAAACCTAGACAAGATTTTATCGATGTATGAAACTTGGGATAATGCAATCGTTCTATTCTTTCTATCCCTTACAACTTGGATACCAAGAATATAACTTGGTTCTCCTAAGTCCTTTATATCAAATTGTTTTGCTAACCATTCTTTAACTGATGTCAATACACCTATATTGTTTCCGATAAGTAGTATTTCATCAACGTATAAAACTAGGAAAACCAACTTGTCACCTTTAATCATTTTGTATATACAGGGTTCGTCAAGGTTTTGAATAAATCCAAAACTTTTCACGGCTTGATCGAACTTTATGTTTCCATGATCTGGATGCTTGCTTCAATCCATATATGGATCTTTGAAACTTGCATACCTTTTCCTCTTGGCCCTTTTCAATGAATCCTTTTGGTTGTATCATATAGATGCTTTCATCGATTTCCATTAAGGAAAATTGTCTTGACGTCCATTTTCCAAATCTCTTAGTCTAGAGATGCCGCAATGGATAAGAGTATCCTAATGGATTTAAGCATGGCCACATGAGAGAATGTTTCCTTATAATCGATACCCTCCTTCTATGTATAACCTTTAGCTACCAATCTAGCTTTAAAGGTTTTCACCTTTCCATTTATTCCTCTCTTCCTCTTGTATACCCACTTGCACCCAATGGATTTTATTCCTTTAGGCAAGTCCACAAGAAACCAGACTTTATTTTTGAACATAGATTCAATTTCGGATTGCATCGCCCTTTGCCAATGGCGACAATCAACATCTTTCATGGATTCTTTGTACGTGTAGGGATCATCATCATCCGGGATATTCTCCACTGATTCTCCTAGACCAATGTATCTCTCAGGTTGTTTACTATCCCTCCCATTACGATGAGTAATGGTAGAGTGTTGATCTTGTATTGGTGCGTAACTTACAATTGGGCTAGGTTGTGAAACCTCTTGTGAAATTGTATCTCCTGAAAGCTCATTCAGGACAATTCTACTTTTAAGTACAAAATTATTCATATAGTCATTTTCCAGAAATTTAGCATTTGTCAAAACAAATACTTTAAGATCTGAAGGACTATAAAAATAATATCATTTGGTTCTTTTTGGATACCCTACAAATATTCATGTTTCTGAACGAGACTCCATCTTTTGTCTTTCCTTTTAACACGTGCGCATGACATCCAAATATCCTTAAGTGTTGTAAACTAGGCTTTCGCTCAGTCCACAACTCATGCGTTGTTTTAGGAACTGACTTAGATGGTACATCATTTAGAATGTACACAACAATTTGTAAAGCATATCCCCAAAAAGAATTAGAAAGCGTTGAATAACTCAACATAAACCTAACCATGTCTAAAAGAGTTATATTTCTCCTTTCTGCCACCCATTTTGTTGAGGTGTACCTGGTGCGGAAAACTGAGAAATTATCCCATTATCAATAAGATATTGCTGAAACTCACCAGATAGATATTCTCCACCACGATCAGACCTCAAGATTTTTATGCGTTTCTCAAATTGATTTTCTACTTCAGCTTTAAATGCTTTGAACATGTCAAAAGCATCCAACTTATGCCTTATGAGATACACATAGCCAAATCTTGAGTAATCATCCGTGAAAGTGATGAAGTACTCATATCCACCTCTAGCTTGAATGCTCATATGACCACATACATCATTGTGTACTAATCCTAAACATTCAGTGGCTTTTGTGCCTTTGGTCGTGAACGACCTTATGGTCATTTTACTTTCCAAACAAGATTCACAAATTGGTAGATCATCAACCTTTAAGTCACTTAGAGGTACGTCACTAACCAACCTTTTAATCCTATCAAGGTGAATATGACTTAGGCGCAAATGCCATAGGTATTTTTCATCTTTTGATAATTTTACTCTTTTATGATTAGGTTCCGTTGATTCCATGTCTAACAAGTGAGAGATATTACTATGCAAATATAATAAACCGTTTTCCAATGTACATTTGCAAACAAATTTGTTATTCCTAATAATAATAAAAGCTTTATTAAAAGTAACCGAATATCCAAACTTATTTAAACAAGAAACTGAAATTAAATTCCTCTTGAATTGAGGTACATTATAAACGTCTATTAAATCTAAATGCCTATAAGAATCTAAACTAATTCTAATATCTCCCACTGAACTAGCATACACCAACACTTCATTGCCTAAACGCAAGTTGAATTCGTTCTCATTAAGCCTTATTCTTTCCTTGAACCCTTGTAAGGAAAAAACAAACATGATTAGTGGCTCCGGAGTCTATGATCCAAGAATCCATAGAATCTGCCAAAAAATATGTTTCAAGATAATTAATATTACCTTCTTTCTTTTTATCCTGAGATTTTGGGCAATTTCTTTTCCAATGTCCCTTTTCACTACAAATGAAACACTTCTCTTTGATCTTGGTTACTTTCTTTGTCTCCTTCTTAGTAGGTCTTAGTTATTTGTTCTTCTGTTGTTTCTTAACCTTCTTACGGGTCTTAACAGTAACAACTTTACCTGCAGCATGAATCTCTTGACCCTTACTCTTCATAAGGATTTTCTCCTTTGAACATCTTGCATCAGGCCTCGTGAGGTGTATTCCTTATTATTCAAGGTGTAGTCAAACTTGAAATGATCAAAGGAATCCGATAATGAGTTGATGACCATGTCAATTTTCGTCTCACCATCTATCTCAGCACCATTGAGTTCAGCAATATTGAGATGTGTTATAACTTTCATCATGTGATCTTTCACATCCTGTCCAGGTTTCATCCTAAGATTTCATGAAAGCAGTCACTGCCTCTCTCTTAGTCTTCCTAGACTTCATAGCAAACATCTCTTCTAGAGACAACATTATATCAGCAACAATTTTTATTCCTTCATGTTGTCGTTATAACACGTCGGAGATGGTAGCCATAATGTAACATTTAGCTATCTCATCTAAAGACTTCCACCGCTGATACTCGTCTTTTTGATCCTCAGTAGATTCATTAGTACGAGTAGGTGGTTTTGGAGTACATAGAACAACTTTATGCTTTTCATCTTGCATCAACAATCCAATATTCCTTTTCCATGTAACATAATTATCATCATTTAAAGTATTATCTTTTAGGATGTTGATTAGGGATGAGGTCATGATTTTGTTTTAATAACAAAAGTTATATAAGTAAACAATCATAATAAAGCACTTTTGAATATTTATCTTGAATTAAATACAATAATTCAATCATAAAATTCAACGGTGATCCAACACCCATAAATGTCACGCTTCCTTTGGGAGTTCACACCATTTACTAGTTGGACTAGGTCCCACCTAATTGTTAACATAACAACCAGCGTTTTCAATTTTAGCCTTGCAATTTTATTAATAAGAACTCTTTGGAGGATATTAATAAAATCACATTGAGTGTGTTACCAAGTTATCGACCTGCAATATATTCCCTCGTGAATATCCCTCCTTTGGGAGTAGAATTGTTTGTGCCCATTGTCTAGTCTATCCTTGTAAGGAAGTATCTTGTTAAATTCCATTTATGAATACCCCTTTGGGGTTTATTACACGAAACATAAAGCTCAACTAAATTTGGATGACGTAGGTGTTCCAAAACACCTTATCCCACTCAATTATTTAAGGCATGTGATCGAATTCCATAGAATGATTTACCAAGTTATCTAGATGCCAATTAGATACCTAAGCCATTCAATGCATGTTCATACCAAAAGAGATATATGAGAGTCACTCATATTCTATATGACATGTTATCAAACAACAACAAACATTGCAATATTTTTGAAAATATAAATAGCTACAATTTTAGTCAATCCTAGAAAAATAAGTAAATTACAATTTTTGGAATACAAAAAACTCCTTTCTTGACGAACAAGTCTTCATGCGTCCATCGTATGCGTACCCCTTGGCTGCCTCCCATGGGGTGCTCACCCCACAACCCCATAAAGGGCTCCCATGCGCAACCCACAACTTCCATAGGCCTGCCGTGCGCAACCCATGCCACAACAATCATGGCCGTGCTTATTCACACACACGTTTGTTGCTATGGCTCACGATCCCAAACTTGTTCCGGTTGCTTCTAATTCCTCAAACCTTCGATTCTTCAATACTTGAATGTATTACAGAAGAATTTTAAATAATAAAATACTGCAGTATTTTTAATACAGTATAATGCAGTTTTTTAATACAATATTTTTCTGCAATACTATTATTACAGTAGCAAAATAAATAAAAAATTTAGCAACTACCAAGAAGGAAATTATGGCGATGATATGCCACCCTTCTTTTTACAATCCCAAAACAAAAATAAATTGAAATTCTATGACAAAAATTGAGCAATAACAATCCACATGTTAATATATATATATATATATATATCCATACATTTCAATGTAAATATATAAACGAATACCTAGAGTGCCATCTCTTTCTAAAACATGCATATTTACAATAGAAAGAAAAAGATTCACGTACACATACATTAATTAATCAATGGTATAACCAGCTCTGATACCAATTGTACGGAAAAATCGGTTCAAAAACGCGATGAAAGCAAAAAAATAGGGTGTGAGTTTTTTAAAATTTTCCCTTTAAGAGAAATAACCTTAACCCTAGATTAATTGACATATATTAAAAGTATCATATCTTTTTCTCATGACGATTGAACTAGCACCAAATTGAATCGGCAAGATCTTTCAATCCAATCACGAACGTGAATCACGTAGGAGTGTGTGCTTCCTTTCTTTAACTTGTATACATGATGATGGAAACAAATAAAATCTTTTCTTTTGTTAGTCACAATAATCCTCCAAGAGAAAACCCAAAAACGTTCGGTCACTTGTGAATTATCAATCTATTTGATTGAAACTCGTGTGAACTCGATTCGATTTTTGTACACAAAACCCTTTTGATGTAAAGTATACTAGTGCACTATCGAAAACAAAAAAGTTCATTTTTTCTCTTCTCCTTGGCCGAATTCAATACACAATATCTATGAGTTGACCGAATTTTGTCTAGAGCAAAACCTATTTTTTTTCTCTCTCAAAATTCCCTCATATAACCGTAGCCTTGGCTAATCCTATCTCTAGGTGGATTTTCTTGGTGATAAAGAATCATTTTTCAAAAAATATTTATTTCCCATACCAAGACTCCTAATCCAACTCAAATAGTGTATTTATTCAATAACCAATTATTGAATATAATTAAATTGTGACTAAATCAAAAGCTTCCTAATTTGACCAATTGTCAATTAGAGTTCTAATAGAAATCAAATACTTCCTAATTTGACTAGATAAATAAATTTCTATTATTTATCTACTTATCAAATATAGTATTTGATACTTATCATATTACCATCAATAATATGACTCTAGGAGACCATCTCCTACTAGGATTTTTTTTTTGACTTTTAATTAAATAATTAAATAATTAATTAATTTCTATTTAATTAAATAATATAAAAAACAATATATAAGACTAATAAATATTCCCTTGCCACCCAAGCCAATATATATGAAACAAATATTGGTTTTCCTATTTTATTAAATTCATTAAGTTTAAATAAAAAGTCCAAATATGAACTAGACATATATCATGTTTGGGATAGCTTTTGAGAGGTTTGGAAGCTCTTTTAAAACCCAAAAGTCACTTTTGTAGATGTTTGGATAAAAAAGGTGAAAAGCTCTTTTACACTTGGAAGCTCTTTTACATTTGGAAAGGCTTCTTGGAAGTCAAATGAACAGTTAAATGAAACTCTTAGATTGCCAATTTTACCCTTATTAGTATAAATAACAAACATATAATTCCAATTGTATCCAGAATCCAATTCCAATTGAAAGGCTCCTCACCATCGATCTCTCATCTCTCTCTCTCGTCCAATCTCATCTCTCGCACTCATTCAGTAAAATTAAACCCATAAACCGAACATCTATCTCTGAAACTTCATCATCCAATTGAAATTTAGCTCTTTTGCGTTAATGGGTTATCCTTTTTGAAGCATCTGAGGTCGAGATTTGATCTCCATTTTGATGGGGTTTTGTTTTATCAGATTCATGCATTTGGATTATTTAATTTTTATTTTTTGGTTTTGTTTTTGTTGAATTTGGAGTGGGTGAATCGTGAATGTGCGAGATTTGAGATTTGGGATTTTCTTTCATTTGGGTTTGATCTACTGTTTTGTGCCTTTTAGTTTGGTAAAATTCAGTCAAACCTGAGAATTTTAACTAATTTTCTTTGATTTAGTTAGCTTTACAATGTTTAGATTTGTCTCCAGTTTATCATCAAATTGCAATTATTTGTTTAGATGGAGTTTGATTTTTCTTGTGTTGAAATGGGTTTTAAGTTCATATGATTGGATTGACAATTGATCTGGATTTGGATGATGTTGGAATTCTCAGTTTGGCTTGTGTTTTGTTATTTTGTCGGAGGTTTAATGTTTTGAAATCTGCTCCAATAGATGTTGTTGCTGATGTGAAGTCTGAACGAGTAAGGACTAGCATGACTTCTGGGTTCGATTTTGGTGATGGGAAGGTTTTTGGGTTCGATTTTGGTTGTAGAAGGGGTTTATGGATTCGAATGGGCAGCGGAGCTAGGTTCGACAGTGAAGTTGGGTTGGGGGAGTTGGGTTCTGTGATGGTTGTGTGCTGGATTTGGTGGTGGTGTTGTGCTTTGGTGATGGTTGGGAGGTGCTGGCTCAGTTTTAGTTCTAGGTTGTGTTGATTTGGTGTTAGGTTCTGGAAATGGATTTGGTTGAATATTTGTTTGATCGAATATGTTGAATGTAATTTTATTTTTTTTGATGGTTTTTTTTACGAATTTAATTGTTTTATTTTAAAAAAATGGTAATAAAAACTATTATGGAGATCTTTTGAGGGCAAGTTATGAGCAAAATTGTCATGGAAAGCCCCACCTTCATTTTAAGGGTATGAATAAAGAACTAAATTCCTAGAGATGGTAAATGATTTGAAAGAAGGTTATATTATCTCATATGAAATAAATTTTTATTTTAAAAAAATTGTATATATTGGTTATTTCAATTAAGGTAAAATATGTTACAGTATTATAGTTAGAAGTGATTTTAATTAATTACAACCAAACAAGTTTAAAAGCTCTTCTTTAAGGATAAAAAGGTCATACAATAATTAGAAGAAATTTTAAAATACTACAACCAAACAGTTTTAAAAGCTCTTCCTGATACAAAAGCTCTTATGAATTATGTCATCCAAACAGTAATCGAAACGCCTATGCTGTTACTTCTCTTCTTCTATTGACAAAAGTCAAAAGTAAAAGTTATCACAAACGGACCCATATTCTTATTAAAAGAAACAAGTCCTCAAGCCTTAATACAATTCTAGATGGACCCATAAATTGGTCTGGTAGAATATATCAAGTGATCCATGCAAGTTCGTGTGGATTGGGGAACTTGACGGGCTATCTAAATTTAAGCTCCAATAGACATAACCTAATCACAATCAACAAATGATTCACTTAGGTCCGATATATTAATTTTAGTTCATTCCACTAAAGAACTAAAATTGAACTCTTAAATAAAGATAGAATAAGTCAATATTGCTCATTCATACCCTAGACAATCTTAACGGAGATAGTGTATCCTCGTGAAGAATACCAATAATCGTCAAGAGCTCATAGACCGCCTATAGCTCTCCTAGTTACCATATTTACTCATATGACCACATTTTGAACTTGAATATTTTGACTTGTCCATAAGCCATATTTCAATAGACGCTACTGAAAACTTAACGTTAAGATTTAATATCTCATATCTCAAAACTTCCATATGATGATATTCTATTCTCATTTAATAAATGGAGTCACGATGTCCATATCTATAAATGAAGTCCTCTATCGATTAACAAATGAATACCACCAAACTATCGATGATAGACTATGCTATATAATCGTACTCATTGATAGCTCAAATGATAACACTTGTAACCATAAGTCAATCATTTATCTCAGGATTGAGATATACTCTCCGATTGTCTTCAAGTAAAAACTTTTATCCATTGGCGGGTTCTGAATAAAGTATTTCACTATGATCATATTCAATGCACCTAGTGCACTAGATTCTTTTGCCCAAAGACACCATACTTTGATGATTTTAAACTTATCATAACACATTTGATCCCACTCAAATGCTAGCAAAAGAATCTACAACTTTGACAATATAAAGGCGCCCAACCTTATCTTAAGTTGTGAATATTAATCAAGACTAACTAAAGAATTGTGTCTACCTCATACATATCCAGATATACGAACAATTCTTATTTTATCATAGTCTTTTGACCTTATGATTATTTATTTTTGACAATTATAATAATTAAACTATAAATGCTATAAGATTTGTTAAACTAGAAATCACTTTTAGTAATATGAAAAGATTGTCAAATACATTATTACACTCTTGCTATCGAGCATAATCCCAACAAAAGGATCACAAGAAATGGCAAGAAGGGCGAACCTTTCATTTTACAGAGACACGGAGAATGACGAACATCAAGTGTGCAATCTCTCTCTGCCCGATCAAGCGGTAACAGGAATGCCCTTGGAATTTGAGCCCAACCCAAGGGAAGAATCGGAGACGTAAAAAGATAAGCCAACAGAAGAGATAACTTAAAAGGAAGATGAGCCAACCAAGAAAGTCAGGATTGGGGCTAACTTAGATGAAGGTGTCAAGACAAGTCTCATCAACCTGCTTAGAGAATACAATGATGTATCTGTTTGGAGCCATGAAGACATGGTAGAGATAGATGCACTGGTAGTATCACACTATCTAGCCATTGATGCGGGAATTAAACTTGTTATCTAGAAAAAAAGACTGATCAACCTTGAGAGAAGTCAAGCGATCAAAAAGAATATGGACAAGTTACTTCTAGACGGATCCACTAGAGAGGTGAAATATCCACAGTGGGTAGCCAATGTTGTGTTAGTTAAAAAAAAGAATGGCCAATGAAGAATGTGTGTGGAGTTTACAGATCTGAACAAAGCTTTCCCTAAGGATAGTTTTCCCCTACCAAGGATAGATCAGCTGGTGGATGCCATGTCAAGTCATGAGTTGCTAAGTTTTATGGATGCTTATTCGGGATACAACCAAATCCGAATGAGCAAAGCAGATGAGGATAAGATAGCGTTCACAACCGAACAAGGATTATACTGTTACATGGTGATGCCTTTCGGGCTAAAAAACGTTGGGGCAACATACCAGAGGTTGGTCAACAAGATATTTGCTCGACAGATATGAAGAAACATGGAAGTTTATGTAGACGACATGCTGACCAAAAGCATCACAGCCAAGGCATGTTGTAGACCTGCGAGAGACTTTTAATGTATGTAGCATATGAAACTTAATCCAAGTAAATGTGTATTTGGGTACCATCAAGGAGATTCCTAGGTTTTCAGGTTCATCAAAGAAGAATCGAAGTGAATCCAAATAAGATCAAGGCCCTCTCAGAAATAGCCTCCCCGAGAACATTGAAAGAAGTACAATGATTGACTGGATGCCTTGCTTCACTCAGCAGGTTTATTTCTAAATCAACTGACAAATGCACACAGTTCTTTAAAGCAATCAAGAAGGGCAAATGACTTGAATGGAACACAGAATGTGAGCAAGCATTTCAAAAAATAATGGAATACCTAGGCCGAGCACCAATTTTCTCCAAACCTAAGACAGAATAGACTCTTTATATGTATTTTTCCCTTACGAAATTGGCGGTAAGTTCAGTATTGGTTAGGATAAAAGATGGGATACATAAGTCAATATATTATACCAGCAAAGCCACACTCCTAGTATAGACAAGGTACTCACGGGCGGAAAAGATGGCCTTGGCATTGGTTTTAGCCTCCAGAAAATTAAGGTCATATTTCCAGGCACATGCAGTAGAGGTGCTTACCGACTGCCTGTTCAAACAAATTCTGCAGAAGCCAGAGTTACCGGGAAGACTAACAAAGTGGGCGATCAAACTAAGCGAGTTTGACAAAAAATATGTACCCAGAGCATCTTTCAAAGGACAAGCTGTGGCGGATTTCATAGTTGAATTCACTGAACCCAACTTGAAGGTCAGTAGGATACTAGAAGGAAAAAACTTTTCATGGAAATTGCATGTTGATGGTTCATCGAATACTCATGGTTGTGGGGTACAGATTGTAGTATCCACTCCAGAGAAAGAAGACATCGAGTGTGCTATGAGATTCGACTTCAAAGCAATGAATAATCAAGCGGAATATGAGGCACTACTGGCAGGCCTCAGGGTGTTCATCATTGCACTCGGAGCAAATGAAGTAGAAATATCTAGCAACTCTCAAGCTATCGTCAATCAGATTCTAGATGAATAACAAGCCAAGGATACATCGCTAAGCAGCTCTTTAGGCGATTCAAGGAATTTAAGATTACTCAGATCCCACGTAACAAGAATGAAAAAGCAGACATTTTGTCCAAATTGGCGTTAGCCACAACTTACATCAGATCTAAAACTATTCCAGTGGCACACCTACTCAGGCCGAGAATATCAGAGTCAAAAGATCTCGGTGTAGCAGAAATTCTAGCTCAACCAAGTGGTTAGATGGCCCAGCCGAGAAAATATTTAGAAGAGGATATGCTCCCAGAGGATCCCCTAGAGACAAAACGCATCAGGTATAGGTTAGCCATGTATACTATGATCGGAGGATAACTATACAGGATATGATTTACCAGGGCACTCCAAAGATGCATAGCAGAAGAGGAAGCCAGACAGATACTGAAAGAAGTCCACAGTGGTGTGTGCGGGAATCATACAGGGGTAGAAGCCTAGCACACAAGGTACTCAAGCAAGGATTCTACTTGCCTACCTTATTTTTTGATGCACAACAATTCTTGGATAGCTGCAATACCTGTTAGAGAATTGCCAATGATATCCGTCAACCTTCTGAATACCTAAGAAGTCAAACTTTACCTTAGTTGTTTACCATGTGGGGTTTGGATTTGATCAGACCAATGCCAGGGTTACGAAAGGAGGTGCGAAACACGCAATCGTAGCAATTGACTATTTCATAAAGTGGGTAGAGGCAAAATCATTAGTGCACGTCACAGAAGCAAACACCACCAACTTTGTGAAAAATAACATACTCTATCGATTTAGAGTCCAAAACACCATCATCACTGACAACGACACTTAATTTGATAATCAGAAATTCAAACAGCTTTGTGCTGAATACAAGATCTCAAACTACTACGCTACACCTGCTCATCTCTAGATGAATGGAAAAGTAGAAGCAGTAAACAAGGTAATCAAACACACCCTCAAAGAAAAACTGAATTCGAAAAAAGGCAGTTGGGTAGAGAAACTACCTAAGGTTTTATGGGCATACCGAACAACTGTAAGAAACCCTACGAGGGAAACCCCATTCTCTTTAGCATATGGAACAGAGGTCGTGAACCCTGGTAGAGACATCTTACATATCCCTTAGGGTCTATCTATATGATGAAGGGCACAATGTTGATGCACTATTATAGAACCTGGACAAGTTGGAAAAAGCAAGAGAGAGGTCCCAAGTGCGAAACGCGGCCTACCAACAAAGGCCAGCCA
Source organism: Dipteronia dyeriana (assembly GCA_032871835.1). NCBI lineage: Eukaryota > Viridiplantae > Streptophyta > Magnoliopsida > Sapindales > Sapindaceae > Dipteronia > Dipteronia dyeriana. Next base: position 70,010,552 of record CM065300.1, on the reverse strand, counting down.
TATATTATAACTCATATGTTCAGGTTAGAAAATTTTAGATGGGAGACCTTATGCTCAAGAGAGTATCCTTGAACACCAAAGATAAATCGACGGGATCCCTCACCGACAGATGGGAATGACCATATTTAATTGACGGGATAGCTGGATATGGAGCATATTGGATCACCCGACCAGGATGAGGAGTCCCAGTACCTGAAAGTCTTTTATCCTTGAGGGATTCAAGGGATTCTTGAATAAACATAAATCAACATAGCTTGTTTTAGTTTTTAGTTTCAATTCTTTTTAGGTTTCTTTTTAGATGCTAAGTTTTGAATTTGTTTTTATTCAGTTTAGTTTTTGCAGATAATGAATAAAATTCCTACACGGAACCCTTTTAAAAAAATGATCAGAAATAATGAGAACATATAAATGGAAATAAAATGCTCGGGTCAATTTGGTAAAATTACATCCGAATGGGCGGAGAAGCTTAATATAGCATGCCAGCTGAGCAAGGTTAAAATCTAAACCTTAGTAAAAAGGTAAACCCGAACCACCAGCACATTTGGAAAAAAGCTCGGGGCACCGCCAGGGCAGCCTTGGTGAGTTGCGCAGCCGTGTTAGGTAATTCACTATTTAATGATTCGGCAAACCCTTGCACAGACAAAACCAGGAGACATCTTTGGTGAATTGTGCAAGAACCCAAATGTATGAATGTGGTGAGCTTCGATGTAATACTCGGGTAGAAATTGGGTAGGGCATAATTACGGTCTTATTATGAAGCTACTCGGTTAAATATGCTAGCCAGTTAAATAAGATACTTGGCATTATAAAAATAAACTTGGTAGCCAAACACTCAACAAAAAGGCTTAGATGTACTACTCAGCTAAGCTTATATCTCGAATCATGATAAGTCATACAAGATAATTCAAAAAGAAAAATCGTGTATTAAGTTTCAGTATATACAAGATAAAAAAAAAAGAATAAACTGTTAAGGTGGTGCTGGGGATTCTGAGCTAGTACCATATACACTGGGGTCGGACACCATCTCGTACTCATTCAGGAAACTTTCATTTGAAGGCCAAGTAATCTCATCCACTTCGTCATCCATCCAAGTGTTTTAGTCCTTTCCGGTTATGGGACCAACGTCGGGTTCTTCCCTATCCACCCCGCCCTTCTCACTCGCATGGAAAGTTGAAAAGACATGCTTAGTAGGGATTTCCAGATGTATGGGGTGGGTTTTTTTGCCTTGGCTATGGCAGTAGGCTCGCCATTCTTTCATCTGAATCCGAAGGGCTTCCAAGGAACAATCAACATGACTCTTTATCGATAATTCCCAATTTGATCGTGCCTTATCAGTTGCTATGTTCTTCACTTTAAAGAATTCACTGACCGAGACCATCCCACGTTGAAACTCCCTGAGGAGCAGGGCATCGTAAATTGGAGACCTTTAAAAACGATCGACTCCTTGCACCTCTAATTCATATTTAACCTCTTTAGAAAGGGATTCAACAGTTAAAGCTTGGCGCTTAAGATATTCAACATTGCGCTCATAGGACGACTTAACCTCTTCAGCTTTCTGTCTAGCACGAAGCATCGATTATTGAGCAGCAAACATCAAACTTTCAAATGATTTTGGTTTTTCCTTAGCAAGTGAAGCCTTATCCTCTGCCTTTAATTGCCTTGCCAAGCACCTATATGCATGTTCTTGGTTTGCACTGATTTCCTTCTGGTATACAACCTCAACCCGATCATGGTTGTCCTCGTTCTCTTTTAATTGAGATTCCAAATGCCTTATTCGATCAGCTTGTGATTGTTGGATCTAGAAAGCCTCAGAAACTTCAGCCACCATCTACAAAAGAAATCAAGTTATTATGAACTGAAATTCAGACCGAAAGGCAAAAAAATGTTCAATAATGTGCAACAAAGAATATGTACATATACAGCATTGTTAAAAAAGTTTTGAAGGCGCACAGATGCAGTCTCATTCCTGAAATGGCTCCAATGGTCATCTCCAATGTAAGCACGACCCACAGACATCGCGTTCGGCATGTCTTAAGGGGAATGATCTGTAGATCGATCTAATGACCCTGCATCGGCAACATTAACGGCAAGAATGTGGGGAACTTCGTTACCCGAGTTGTCGAGCGGGTGTCCCTGAGTGAACAAACCAGATAAATCTACAGTAGTTTTCTCAGCTTGGACACATGTAGGATCATTTGCACCAATATTTTCTTCATTGGAAGATTGAACAAATTCCACGATCATAGGTATTTTTAGGAGAGGTAGGATTGGCAAAAAGGATGCTTCCCTCTTCCCAATCTGCTTGAAGCGAGTGTCAAGAACAACAGTAGGATCTTTATCATCAACCTCTTCAACCACAATTGGAAAAAATTCAAAAACAGTGGGACAAGAGGGACTAATTGGCTTGGTCGAAGATTCCCTGACCTTTTACTTTCCCTTTATGGACCTCGAAAGACTGACCCTGTTCCGCAGATGCCTCATTGGCATGACTAAACCTCACAGCTGCCTCACCTACAGCATGACCCCTCTTCGTATCATAGTCATCAGACATTATTTGCTCGCTGCCAGAACCATTCAGACTTCCTGACCTACTCGATTCACCTGCGGTCTGTCGGGAAATTTCCTCAGGAGTATACTCGGGTGACTGCTCGTCGACTGCAACATCCTTAGAATCCTCATATGATTCATCGTTAGGTGGAGAAAATCCTGTCGTTTCCTGGCAAACTGCTTCTTTACGACTCACCCGAATAATGAATTTTTCCTAGTGAGCTTGAGCCTCGCAGATAATATTTGAGTCATACATTGGAAATTTAAAATTAGTCAGAAATAATAAAGAAAAAAGGGACATAAAATGCCAATTCACAGCGTTTGTGGCGGACAGAAATATGAGCAAAAATGCTGACTTTGATCATCTTCTTCTCATTAAAAAGTTATGACCTATTTTGTTTTTCTAGAGGTTGCACGGTAACTCTGGCAAGGCTGGCAAACTCCCCAGCTAGGGGTGGACGTTGATTGGACCGGTTCGGTTTTTCATAAAACCGATAAAAAACCGATAAAATCCGGTTTTTAAAAAAGTGAACCGATCCAATCAAATTGACATTTACCAACCAATAAAAAACCAACCGAATTGGACCGGTTCGGTTCGGTTCGGTTTTTTTGGTTTTGGATCAGATTGGCCAAAATTCTAAATTTCATTTATTACATATTTAATTCATTTTTTTGAACCTATTGGGCCAAATTTATTTACATCACAATAAAAACATATTAAAAAACTATAAAATCCAATACAAAATAGTAAACATATTTCAAAATACATGCCAGCCAAATTTTTTATTGATAGCTAATACAATAGTCAATACCAAACAAAGTCAAATTACATTTTAAAATCCAATAAAATATACCTAATAATTGAAGAGTGAAGAGTAAAGAGTGAAAGTTAGAATTAGTTTTTTTTTTAAATTTATAGTCGGGTACCGGTTCGGTTATCCGGTTTTTAGAACTAAAACGGGTTCTAAAAACCGATCCAACCGGTTTTTAAAAAAAATTAGAATCGAACCGAACTGATCACCCAATCAAAACCGGTAAAAAACCAATTGGACCGGTTTGATCCACTGGTTCGGTTCAGTTCTGTTCGGTTCGGTTCGGTTCGGTTCGGTTCGGTTCATTGGTTTTTTACCCACCCTAATCCCCAGCTGTAAAAGTAAGGGTATGTGGTTCAAGGTATCGGGTGAGCAAAGGTAGCAAAGGACCTTCCGAGTCACTCGATCACCATCCAGGTTAAAGTCAATCAAACGTCCCCAACCCCCTCCAATCAAAGACCAACTGTTCTTCAGTATTTGTTAGAGGCGGGAAAACCCCAGATGAAGCTCTTTTTCTTGTTTTTAGTAGATGCTTCGACTATCCCATCAATATCTACCCCATCCGAGATCCAACTATCAAGCTGACTGGAAAAGAGAAAGTAAGTCTCCGTCCGACCATATTGCCTTAAAGTATAGAAGTGTCTAATTTCATGAGGCGTGAGCGGGGGTAAACCCATTCTTTTCCATGTATGCCATATGCACATCAAAATCCTATAGCTATTCAGGGCAAGTTGGGCTAGAGCAATTCCTGCTTCTGTCAGGAATAGAGTGATAAAAGGTTGAAGAGGGAGTGTTATGCCACAGCAGAGCATTGTTCCATAAATAGCCACCATCCTGGACGGAGGATTCCATGCGGCTCTATCCCCTGCCATTTCCAGTCAAACAATATCCGTATCCAAATCAAATCAGTGAAAATATTTCTCAATCTCAGTTTCACCAACGACATTTGGTTCGATGTCATAGGCACATACGCGCTTATTGGAAAATTGTAAACGAGACGCCCGATGCTCCTCATCTACATCATTCTCATTCAACATCTGAACCCCCAACCCAAGCATCGCGACGTTGGCTTGTATGCTTTCCCATTCTCTTCTAAGGATGAAAATTGTTGTGAGCAGAAACAAATGGGCCAGATTGGCCCTGAGTATGAGAAGATTCAAAATCAGATACGGGGGAAACTTCACAATGAAGCCCCAAAATATCAGCGTTCAAGAAATAAGGTTGGTCAGGGGGTGTATCCCCCATCAACCTATAAACGTGGAAAGCCGTAAAAGTATCGCCTTTCTCAAGAGCCTTCATTGTAACAACAAAGAGACGATATCTAGCAACAAGATCCATGAAAACTAACCTTGAGTTGTCTGTTGAGAAAACATGCAAATCCAGGAAAACATTCAACGTAAGATGAATATGGAGAGAGGTCTGTAAAATAAAATTGAAGGAAGCAGGAAAAGAGAGAGCAACTTGAAATCTTCTGGGGTTTTCTCGTTTAAACTAAAAGAAGACAAATGGCCCAAAAAATTGTTCCATGCTGGTTTAAATGGAAAAATTAGTGGTTTTGAAATTCGAAACCATGGGTTAAAGTCGTGGAAAAGCGGGAAACGAAAAGGGTGATGCATCAGATAGTCAGAAAGTCGTGTCCCATTAATGCCATTAATGCCATCAGGAACACTAAATTGAAAGAGGACAATTGGCATACGGAAGGGGTTCTAGGCCGCCAGAATATCTAAATGTCACAATCAGTGGGATTTTGTGTGAAAGAAAAAACATGCGTACATGGACTCCATTAAGACACGTCATTAATACTTCAAAGTAAAGAGGAATAATAATAATTTCCTGAAGTATTTATGAAGGAAAAGACAACCAGCAAAGCCATCATAAACATGCCAGCGTGTGTTAAAAAAATTTGCCAAGTGAAGAATAAATTATACTCGGTAAAAGTATTTTAATGGGGTATTGTTATACGTAAATCTTGTCGAAAGTACACACCGTCGTAAAACCACGTAAGCAAGACACTTCATCAGAGAATCGCCAGGTCAGTATCATGGATGGTGTCCAAGTCTCCATCGTAGGAATATTCAGTGGAAGTCCGAGTAGGTCCGAGTAAGGATGAGCCAAGTGTTACCACGTATTTAGTTCTACTCTGGACAACAAATAAGATCCCATAAAATTCTGCCTTTCTAGTTTAAATTACGAGACTCCTAAGATAGTAACAACACTATATACTTAATGCAAACACTGGGGAGTTTCAGAAGGAAACAATTATATTCTCCTCAAGTTATACGTCGTCATAAAGGATCTATACAAAGGGTCTATATAGTTAATGCCATTAAATAGACAAACCCAAATAGGAAGGATCTCTCTTTTATCAATCTTTGGCTTGCACGCCAAGAAACAAAACCTTCGCTAAAAATGTATAAATACGTCTGTAAATCATGTTGTAAACACACAAAATGACAACAGGAGATACAAGAGAGATCGAGTGCTGTAATTCAAATATTTCTTTACTGGATTTGATTTAGTTGCATACGCAATCGTCTATGGATGTTTCTCTGGTTATCGGAGTTTTACCACATATTTTTGAGTTGTGTTACAATTATTTTTTGTGATCCTTTTAATATTACAGATCGTGGAAGTTCATACTGTTGACCTTCTTGACCATCAAGAAATTGCCGTCAACATTTTAAAAAAGCTAAAAAAAAACTTTATAAAGGGCAGTTAAGACAATTCCATATATTAAAAAAACTTTTTTGAGTTTTACCAAACAAAAAAAACTCCAAAACAACTTCTAACTAGGGGTGGGCATAAAAACCGAAATCGAATTGAACCGAACCGAACCGAAAAAGGGTGTTTGGTTCGGTTCATAGCTTCTATTCGGTTCAAACCAATTTGAAATTTGAAATTTGAAAACCGAATTGAATTCGGTTCGGTTTCGGTTTTGGACATAACAAAACCGAACCGAACCGAACCGAATAAATCGAATTGTCTTAATTAATTATTTTGTAAGGTTCAATTTTATTATGGATTGTTTGTTGATGATGTTTTATTTTTGGACTACATTATGTACTACATTTTTTTACTTCTATTTATAGAAGTTATGATGATTTTATATTTTGATTGAGTATGGAGACCGAATATGATTGAAATTTTAGATTTAAATTCAAAATTGAATTGTATTTTGTTTAAATTAACCTTTACATATTATGTTTTCTTAAAAAAGTTTAAGCCTAAATGTCAAAAATGTAACTCAAAAGCCTAAAAAATTAAAAAAACATATTAAAAAACCTTTAAAGCCCAATAGGCCCAAAACCGAATTGAACCGAACCGAGATAAAGGTGTTTGGTTCAATTCGATTTTCAGGTTCAAACCGATTCACATTTTTAAAAACCGAACATACATTTAATAAATAAATAAAAAGTGTTTTTATAGCGAAAGTGAGTTTAGATTTTTTAAAATGTTTTTTAGTTTTACTGCATTACCTAAGCATGACTTCATATATATATATATATATATATATATATTATTGTTATTATTTAGTGCGGAACCTCATATGAATTTTTTGCATAAGATCTTAGTTTATCGTACGAAAAATTTGTCCTACATTAGAAAATGGCCATATATGTGGTGGGGTCATGGGGACATTTTAACATGCAATGGTATATTGTTGCATTACTTGCATATGATCGTATGCAATCGTGTTAAAACAAAATTAAATTTTGATGTGATCTCATGTGAGTTTTTAAGTGGACTATGCTAAAAATGTTATATCAAATATAGTGTGTGGTTACTGATGAGGAGGAACAAAAGAATGTGGAGATACTCCTAAAGGTGGGTGGCAACTATAGAAAGAAAAATAAAGTGTTCTTTTTCTTAGATGCAATAACCTCTTCTTCTTTTTTTAACCGCATTTGTCTATCAATCTATCTAGACAATGTATTTTTTTTAAGCTTTTGGTCATTAGTAGGATTCGAGTCACTGACTTGAGAGTTATTTACCAAAACCCTAAACACATACATATACCTGCTGAACTATGCCCCTGGAGGCTAGATGCAATAACCCTTACCTCCACCATAAAACTCAGTTTTATATTGTGTTATCAAACTTATATTTGTATAGTAATAACCAAATTTTAATAAATTTCATCTTATGTGTTAAGTATTATTGACCAAAATTTAGTAAAAGAAAAAAAATGAAATAAACTTAGAATGGAACCTTAGGATATATATTAAGTTTGGTTTCGTTAAATGTAACTCCCTCTACAAGAGCATAAAGGACTAAAACCATGATTTAGTCTTTTTCTTAAAGTGGATCGACTCCTTAAGGACCTTTTTTAAGGAATAACAAGGAGAACTAGGAAGAACCTCTCACTCTTTCTAATCAGTGTCTTTGGATCCACCTCATCGGACTTCGGAAATGTTAACTTAAGAGGTTCAAGGGAGGAGTCAATCGTTACCTTGCTTGACGAACTGGACTATCCTTGTTGTCTTGGATATCTGATGGACCTAGTAGGTGATGACCCAAGGATGCCCTTGCCAGCACCTTCATCCGCATCTCCTTCAGTTAGCTTCATGGCTAAAAAATCAATTGAGAGAGCTGGCTCATAACTTTGTCTTAAAGGATTCAAAACCATCCTTATATTTATGGAATCTCTCTTTCAGTTTATTGCTTCTTGTTTCAACTTCTGCCATAGAAATTATGGCTCGGATTTGCTTGTTCTGATACCAAATTTAATGCTTGGTACTAGTGAATTCAATTCAATCAAAAAATAATAAATTCATTTGCAGAAGAGAAGAACAAAGAGAAAGTTGAGAAAAAAAAATAGAGAGAATAGTCGAGAAAGAAAATTGAGACAAAATTTGCTAGTCGCCTTTTTCCATTCCACCACAATGTATATATACAATCAGTGAGATAATCAATTATGGCCAAGTGGATAACAGATTCTATTATGTTATATTTGAAGCAATTAAACAAACATTCCCAACTAACTAAACTAGCACAATAAAATGACGTCGCTTAAACTACAAACTAGCAAAACGATGTCGCAAAGCTAAAGGATTACAACCACAACAACTACTGCCGAAACGATAACATTTCGAGCCTTTTAGGGAAATTCAAAAACTAATAGCTAGTAAGGATCATCTTCAGCCTTGAATTCTTGACAGACGACCGGAGAGAAAGAGGGAGATTATAGAGACAAGAGTGATTGGTTACAGATGAGAGAGATAGAAGGTTGGTGTGAGATTTTTTTTTTCTTTTTATCCTTTTGGTCTATTTAATTTTTAATTTTTAATTATCGTTTATTTTTTATTTAAATATCTTATTTTATTTTTTATATTACTAAACTGTCCTTAAAAGTTAATTGTCATGTCATTTTTTAACTGTTGTGTAATAGTAGTGGGTAAAACGATGATTCTTGAATTGCGAGTGTGGGAAATGATGATCTTGTAAACTTTAGGGGAGAAAATAAATATTGCCCTATAAAATAACCAAAGTTACTACTTACTAGTATGATAAATAGAAATTTTAAATAAAAAATGATCTTTAACAAAATTATAAGGACCTATGTGAAAGTTTCGTATAATAACATAACTATATAAGTACACATAGTTGAGCTATGAAGATTGTTTACTAGAAGCATCTCTAATGCATATATGCATTTTTGGATTTTTAACTAGTGCCTCTCGGTACATATATTGAATATGAATCCATTTTTTTATAAAAGAAATACATATTCTCATCTTCAATGCAATTATTTAAAATCAAATATGTATCCGTTTTTTACCAATTATCTTAAATCATTTATTCCACCCTCTGTCCTCTTTTATTTTAAATCAAATATATATCCATTTTGAACGATCATTTTACAACATTTATCTCATTCTCTCTATCTTTTATTTTACAACTAAATGAGGTGAAATATTATTGGCAAGAAAAAGTTAGACATCATAGTCAACATTTATATGAGAGTTTCTAAAATTAGAAACCCAACTCCATATTCTTTAAAATAAAATTTGCCACATCACCTTTATAATCAAATTAGATAATTGTATTAGAGAGGGTTTTTTTTAGCTCATTATCTAACTGTCCTTTGTGGCACTCAATTTTCTCTAAACACTAATGCTAGACAACCCAATAATTTATTCCAAATTTCAACTCAAATGATGTGGCAAATGGGTTTTTTCATTTGCCAAATTATCTCATGTTGTGCATGGTGATGACAACTCACTTACCACATCATTTGGGTTATATCCTAAGCAGAAAAAATGGAAAAGGCTTGCCAAGCAGGCTACAAGGGGTAGCTCTGTTGTGGTTTATAAGAAGATAGGAAAGAGGGGGTGAGGCTGAGGTGGATGTAGGTGTTACAATCAAGAAAGACAAATTTGTTACTATTTCAAATGGTGAATCGACGGTGGCTGGTAACCAGCACGGTTGAGAGCCGTGAAAACCTTAAGTTAGAATGTTTAGGGACTAAGAAATCCCCAAACATTTCGTGCCATACGAACCTTGGTACAACAGGATCACCCAGATCTGGTTTTCCTTTCAGAGAAAGTTGAAGCAAGATGATGTGAGCTCGATTCGTTATAGTCTTAGGTTTAGTAGTTGTTTCGCGGTCGATGGAATTGGTAAGGGTGAGAGGCTTATGTTGTTGTGGAATGATGGTTTAGATGTGTCAATTAAATCCTTCACTAATGGTCATAGTGATGCAGGTTCACGGGGTTTTATGGGGAGCCTAACCAATCTCCAAGGAGGCTTTCTTGGGAAGTTATCCATAGATTAAATGGTATGGGTGGGTTGCCTTGGTTGATTGTAGATGATTTTAATAAGATTTTAAGTTGTAGTGAAAAGGCATGTGGGGTTTGTAGAAATGTTAATGCTATGAGTAGTTTTAAAGAAGTGGTTAACAAGTGCAAGCTTATTGATATGGGCTTCAAGTCCCTTCATTTACTTGGTGTAACAAGCATTTTGGGGGTGACTTGATCTATGAGAGGTTGGGTAGGGGTTGTGTTGCTTAGATTAAAGAACTACGTTTCTGGAGGTTGTTATAGTGCACAAGGAGTGTGTTGGTTCAGATCATAGGGCTTTGGTGGTGGATAAGATTGTGCCAGGAGGTAGTGAGGGTGGTAAGGTGGGTATGTTTTGAGCAAGCGTAGGCTGATGGTGTAGGATGTAGAGATATTATTAAAGATGTTTGGAAGGTTGGTATAGGTAATTTTAGAGCTATCTTACTTACTCTTTGGTGGCTAATGTGGCAGCCTCGTTGAAGAAATGGAATTGGAGAAAGAAAAGGGAGAGTAAGAGAGAGTTGAATGATTTAAGAGCTAAACTTCAATTTTTGTATGATAAGGATATAGGGCTGAACCAAAGGGATGAGATTAGGAAGGTGGACAGTACGATTGACATGGTTTTAGAAAATAATGAGCTCTATTGGAGGTAGCGATTTATGGCACTTTGACTTAAAGCGGGTGACAAAAATACGAAGTTTTTCACTCTAAACCTTTTTAGTGAAGATTGAGGAATATGATAAGGGGTTTGATGGATGATACAAGAAAGTAGAAGGATAAGATGGATGATATAGAAAGTGTCATCTCTAACTACTACAGAAGGCTCTTTACTTCAGGTAGCCCCTCTTATGAGGATGTAGAGGTGGTGGTTTCTGTAGTTAAGACCAAAGTCACATTAGAGATGAATCAAGGTTTGTTGGCTAAATTTAGGACTAATGAAGTGATGATTGCTTTAAAGCAAATGGACCTTCTAAGGCCCCAGGTCCTAATGAGCTGCAAGTGTTGTTTTTCACAAAATATTGGGACATTGTGGGGGATTCGATCACTAAGACTATTTTGGATGTCCATAATAATAACGCTTCTTTAAAAGGGTTAGGGGAGGCTTTGTTGGTCCTTGTTCTAAAAGTTAAAATACCAGTTAGGATTTTAGACTAATAAGTCTTTGTAACGTGGTCTACAAAGTGATTGCCAAGATGATTGCAAATAGGTTTAAAATTGTGTTGTGTTGGATAAGGTGATCTCCCTGAACCAAAACATTTTTGTACTAGTGAGGCTTATTACAGACAATATGGTTGTAGATTTGAATGCCTTCATTTTTTAAGGAATAGAAGGGTTGGGATGGTGGGCCATATGTCTTTTAAATTAGATATAAGTAAGGCCTTTGACCAGGTGGAGTGGGACCTCATTAGAAAAATTATAAATAAATTGGGCTTTGATAATAGATGGATAGATGGACAGATTTGGTTCTTACATGTTTGGATTCAGCCTCATACTTCTTTTTTATTAATAGAAAACCCAGAGGGAATGTGGTTCCTACTAGAGGTTTAAGACAAAGGGTGTCCTCTATCACTTTACTTGTTTTTGGTTTGTGTAGGTGGTCTTTCAGCTTTAGTTTCTAAGGCAAAGGTCGATGGACATATTCAATGGATTAATGTGGCTATGTGGGCTCCCCTAATTCCTTATTTGTTGTTTGCAGATGACAATTTAATATTTTCACGACCTACGGTCGATGATGGCACGTCTATTAAGGATATTTTGAGGATATATACGGTTGCTTCTGGGCAACTTATCAATTTTGTTACATCTGCCCTCTCTTTCAGCCTAAACATGTCAAATGAGGTTTTTAATACGATAAAAAATATGTTCAACATTGAGGTCGTTTCTTACCATGAAAAATACTTAGGTCTCCCCTCTTCGATTGGGAGAAATAAACAAGAGGTTTTAAGCTATATTAAGGACAATGTGTGGCATAAATTGCAAGGTTGGATGCTTAATTTGTTTTCAACAAGGGGTAGGGAGATCTTGATCAAGGTTATCTCTCAAGCGATGCAAACTTTTGCGATGAGTTGTTTTAGGCTTTGTTTGGAAGAACTTCTTCAATTAGATCTTTTAAAGTAAACCTTCTACAAGTAGAGTTTTTAATGGGAAGATGTTGGTTGTTTGGTTGTCAATTAGAAAAAGCTTTTTTAAATGATAGGATTACCAAAATATTCAAAATCTTATTTAAATGATAGGATTGTATAAGACATTTTAGTGTTATTACAAAGCTCAAAAAGATCTACTTGGAAAAACTTAAAGCTCTATTAAGTGGCAACCAAATGACACAAAAACGACATCCAAAAGCTCTTTTAGTCAATAGATAAGTTTTTCCAAATGAGCACTTAGACTCCCAGCTTTTTTTGGTGGCTGATTCAAATAGGACGATAACAGTTTTTTTTTTAAAGGGATGAGTGGTAATAAGAAGAATGCCGATTAGGTGGCTTGGAATAAAATGTGTAGGCTTAAAGAATTATGAGGGATGGCGTTAAGAGACGTTAGTGCATTCAATCGAGCCATGTTGGCAAAACAAGGTTGAAGGCTGCTAAAATACCCTAATTTCTTAGTGGCAAAGGTGCTTAAAGCAAGATAATTTCCTTCCTCAAATTTTATGAGCTATTCTCTTGGGAAACAGGTTTCTTATGTTTGGAGGAGTATTATATGGGGTAGGGAGGTCCTGCTAAAGGGTGTTAGATGGAGGGTGGGTGATAGGAGTATCATTTCTATTTATAATGATAGTTGGATTCCTAGGACTTATGTCTTCAAAGTTTGCTAGCCTAAAGTTCTAAGGGTACTACAATTTCTAGTTTGATGGAGAGGTCTGGTAGATGGTGAGAGAGTTTTATCAGGAATTCTTTTGTCAAAGCAAATGCTGAGCTGATTCTTGATATTCCGAGTAAGAATCCTAGATGGGAATCCTTGATATGGCACTTTGATGAGAATGGGTTCTTCTCGGTTTGAAGTGCTTGTAGGGTGGCTATTGAGTCTTCTTTGGTTAAGCAGGTTTTTAGTTCTATCGGTCCTCTTCAATGGTGGAAAAAATTATGGAATTTGAAAATCCCCAATACAATTAAGGTGTTTGGATGGAAGGCTTGCAAGGAAATTATCCATACTAAGAAACTCGTGTTTGATAAAAAGATAGTAGATTGTACTATTTGCCTCTTTGTAGGAAGGAACCTGGTTCTGTTGATCATGCTTTTATAGAGGTGTGATAGTGTTAAGTCCCATTAGGAGAACTATCCTTATTTCTCTGTTTTGAATAAGGTTAGGTGTAGAGCTTTTATTGATTGGGTGATCTGGGTATATTCTGTCAGGTGAGAAAATGAAAGAAAGGAAAGACCTGAATGGCATAAGGGAAGCAAAAAAAACTTTCATTTTTTTTATTGAGGAGGTAGGGAATAAAGAGGAAACTGCTAGGTTTCTCACTACTGCTTGGTTGGTTTGGTTTAATAGGAATATGGTGCTTTATGATGGCTTGGTTATTGATTTAGATAATTGTTAGGATATAGTTAATGTTTTCCTTTCTTTATACAAGTCTGTTATGGTGGATGGTGGCCGTGAGAAATCTGTTAGTATGGATAAATTGTGTTGGGTTGTACTTGAGGCTGGCTTCTTCAAGCTTAATGTGGATGCAACTTTTGATGTTGATAAAGGTAAGTTTGGTTTATGGGTTGTGATTAGACATAATGAGGGCATGGTTATTGTTGCAGCTGCTTTGTTTTTTGTTGGTGCGATTTCTGTGGATGTTGCCAAAACTAAAGCGCTTTGCAATGGCGAAACTACTTCAGATGGTGAAATAGACAATATTGTCCATGACATCTCAATTTGTTATTTTTAGGTTTAAAGATGTTAATGTCAATTTTATTCCCAAGTGTTGTAATACTACTCCTCATAGTGTGGCTCATTTTCCATCACTCTTGAGAGCCATATTTGTTAGTAGGTTTCCTTATTTAATTGCCTTCTTTTTATGGCCAATTCTGATTTGTATCTCGTTTCTTCTGGTTGTTGTTGAATATAAACGTTTTTTTTCCTTTCCAATTTTTTTTAGGTTATATAGCATTATGGTCAGTTTGGTATTGCTATAGTTTTTAAAATAATCATTATTAACTGTGCTGAAAAAATAATCTGTTGTAAAGTTAATCAGACAACTGTTTGGTTAATACTGCTGTTGAAATTGCTATGGATTAAAAGGCAGTATTCATGTGTTTGGTAAACTTTATATTTAATTGTTGTGATTTTACATAATAACTAAAACAAACATGAAATTGAATTATCAAGCGAAGCAAAAAATTTCTTTTCACATCTATTAATCTCAAACTCTCATGGCAAACAAAAAATCTAGGGTTTGACAACATCAAATCTAAAAAATAAATAAAAAATAAAAAATTGGGTGTTTCTTCCTTTACTCATTTATTTTCTTTTCACCGTAATATTATTTGATTTTTTTTACTTAACATACGAATACATGTACCAACAATACTTAAATCTTTATCATTTTTTTAATATAATTTTTATTGATTGTATTTTTTAGTGAGTTTGTGATAGCAAAGAAGAAGAATGATAGAGAAGAAGTAGACGGCGAAAAAGATGAGTTTTAAGGTTTTGTTTTAAATTCTAAGTTTGAGTGTCTGGTCCAGAATTGGGTTGAGAAGATAAACAAATTGTTTAAAAAAAAAATTAATTAATCTTATATTTAATCAATAATGAACAAATAAAATTAAATCATATGAAATTAAACAAAAGATATATTTGTATTTATGTTAAATCAATATGAATAATTTAGTCTTTAAAATGATTCATTAAATTAAATAGCATATTCTCACTTTGTAAAAGTAACCCTCATCTCTTCTTAAAATTGCGGCCAAATCAGTCCAGATTCTCAAATAATCACTTTTGAAAATTTTACCAAACATCTTTTTTATATCAAAATTATTCAATAATCAGATTTTAACTTCTCAAAAGTAACACCAAACGGGGCTTTAGTCTTCTCTAAATAGTAAATACACTCACATAATTTAGGCCCAATTTGACATTGCTTTCCCAGTTGCTTTTAGGGTCAAAAGTGATTCCGGATCAATGATAGAGTGTTTGGTAAAATTGTGAGGAAGTGCTATTGGTCACTTTTAGCTTTTCCTAACTGAGTTTTTTAGAAGCTACAAATACATACTTTTGGAAACCAGCTTCTACTTTTGGAAAGGCGCTACAGTGTATTTTAATGATTTTTTACCCAACTTTCCTATTTTATCCTTAGCCTTTCATGACTTTTACCAAAATCACTCTCATCTCATCAAAACATTCAAGCTTCTCCTCTCTCTCCTCCTCTCAAATTGAAAAATCAAAGAGAAGAAGCAAACAAACAAAAGAGAAAAAGGAATGGTGGTGGTGAGCGAGTGCACAGTGCTACAATTCGCATCATAGGCACTCTCCTCAGCTCGGTCTTACCGGACGACACCGTTGACATTTGCAACTCCTATGTCGTTCCTTACAACGAGTTCTCCGATCAGTTTTTTTTTTTTTTTTTTTTGAAAAATAATTTTGGTGTATGTGATGTACATATTTACTTTTGATTTATTATTATTACTAATATCATCAACGATTATTGGTTGTTTTGATCTCTAATTATTTATTGAGTTTTGAGTTGCTTATGTTGTTTGGATTAGGGGCGGACTGTCAAAGGAGCTGACCCGGGCTAAAGCCGGGTCAAATTTTTTCAAAAAAAAAATTATTTAATGTTTTGTTTTTTAATTAAAATAGCTCTCTTTTCTAGACTCCATGCGTTGACACACAACAATACAAGTATCCAACATCACTCATTCACTCCTGATACGTGATACTTTAATGTTTTGTTACTTTAATTAAAGTAGTTCTCTTTTCCAAATTTCCACACGCAACAATCCAATTTCCTTTTAAGGTCAACTCAAACTGATAAATTTTAATAAATTATTATTATTTATTTATAAATCATTACATTACAGTATCGAATTATCCTCTCTCAGTTTATCAGACGCAAATACGCAATTCTGAATCCGAAAGGTGGAACCTCTATTTGTTTCTCTCTCAAATTTCCCTTCTCTCAAATCCCAAACCCTAATTTTTTCTCTTCCCAATTAATAATTATCTCAGTCTCTCAAAATTTCCAGTTATAAAATATTTATATTTGGTTCTTCGATTCAGGTATTTTTCTTACTTTCTATTTTTTTAATTTGTTATTCATAATTTTAGTTTAGTCTTTTTTTTATGAATTTATTTTTTGATTACAATTTATTATTTCTAGGGTTATATTATAATTTATAAAGTATCAATTGAACCATTTTGTTGTTGTTAATAATTATAGGTTATAATGTCAAACAACCATATATCAAAGCCAAGAAAAACTCTGCTTTCATACTTTGGAAAAAAAGAAGAAGATAATCATTTATCGGGTGAGAGTGGATCAAGTTCTCCATGTAATGTTGGGGATGAGGGTTCAAGTTTGTCTTCTTCATCTCAAATAATTGAAATTGAGAATGTTGACATTCCATCGGATATTAATACTCCCTATTATGAACCTGATCCTGAATTAAGCCCCAAATAGAAGTTTATCCTGATGACAAACGTGATGATGTTCGAAAAGCATATATCAAAATGGGTCCATGTCAACCTATATCGGATAAATATCCACCCATTCCGGATGGTAAGCAAACCCGATGATTTCAACATTCTTAGTTCCAACGATTTCGTGGCTTGAATATTCAATAGCAAAAAATAGATCATTTTGTTTTCCATGCTATCTTTTTGATAGTCTTCCGTCAAAGCATTGCACATTTATGATTGATGGTTTTCAAAGTTGGAAAAGAATCAATTGTAGGAAAAAATGTCCATTTAGGCACCATGAAGGGGAGCATAATTCACAACATAATTTTGCCATGCAAAGATGGAATAACTTAAAAGATTCATCTCGACATATCGACAAAGTCATGAATACACTCTCTATACAAGAAACTTTGCAAAATCAGTTACGACTCAAGACCTCACAGTGAAGTGGTTAGCAATGCAAGGATGTGCTTTTCGGGGACATGATGAATCCATCAATTCTACCAATTGCAAGAAGTTCATTGAGATGATAAAGTTGCAAGCAAAGGTAAATCAAGAAATTTTTGGGATTGTTCTAGAAAATTCTCTGTAAAATGCCAAGTATACATCTCCTAGAATTCAAAAGGAGTTGTTGAATATTCTTCCTAACAGAATGCGAGCTAAAATCCGTGAGGAAGTCAGGGATGCCAAATTTTGCATTCTTGTTGATGAAGCAGTTGATGAATCCAACAAAGAACAAATGACAATTATTTTGAGGTATGTTGATTATAAAGGATTTGTTAGAGAACGTTTTTTTTCAAGTTGTAAGTGTTAATGATACAAATGCCTCAACTCCTAAAAAAAAGATATGCAATGTCGTTGCTCGATATGATCTTTCGATTGAAGACTTGCGAGGTCAAGTATATGATGGTGCAAGCAACATGAGGGGCGAGTGGAATGGTTCACAAGCATTGTTTCTCAAAGATTGTCCATATGTCTATTACATAAATTGTTTTGCACATATACTTCAACTTGCTTTAGTTGCGGTAGCTAAGGAAGTGCATGATATTTGGCTATTTTTTCCAAATTGAATTCTATTGTCAACTTTGTGAGTGCTTCTTCTAAGCGTCACTCGGAGTTGAAATCTATTCGAGAAGGTGAAATCTAGGAGTCGATCTCTTTAGGGGAACTTGAGACTGGTACAGAGGCTAATCAAATTCGTACTTTGCAACGATCTGGAGCTACCCCCTGGAGTTCTCATTTTACTTCTATTGGTAGATTGATTAATATGTTTGGTTCAACTTCTACTCTTCTTGAAAATTTGATTGACAAAAGACTGAACAGTAATATACATGGAGAAGCTAAATGTGAGTATAAAGATTTGAGATCCTTTGAATTTGTGTTTATCTTGTTGCTATTGCACAAAGTTTTAGGAATGTCCGTTATGCTTTGTCAAGCTATGCAGTTGAAATCTCAAGATATCATAAATGCTATGAATTTAGTGTCAACTACAAAAAAGCTTCTTCAAAAGTTAAGGGAAAGTGAATGAGATACTTTTCTTGAACGTGCAGTGTCATTTTGTGAAAGGTATGAAATTGATATACCTAATATGAATGCACATCATATAGAAGGAACAAAACGTTCTTGTCAACAAAAAGATAATATCATAGTTGAGCATTACTATCACATTAGTATTTTTATTGTTGTGATAGATTATCAATTGATTGAGTTGAATAATAGATTTCCGGAGCAAAAAATAGAACTTCTTACTCTTAGCACGGCTTTGAGCCTTATTGACGTGTTTAAATCATTTGATGTTGATGATATTTGCACTTTATGATGTAGAACATGTAGCTGACTCTTACATGGCTTTGAGAGACCATCATAAATTCAAGGTTAAGTGACTTCTCCTGAAGCGGATCGACGATATCTTTTCAGTTCACCGCCTTTGGCTATAAGGCACATCGTTTTTTGGTTAAATTCCATCGTTTGAGCCCCGAAATTACAGTTTTTCCATTAAAGGAAACTTTCCTTTTTAGTCATAAGTTGACTTTGACAAGTCAGAATTGTCTTCCGACAATTATGGCTTGTCTTCCGTCAATTATGGTTTGTTTATGGTCGTTATTATATTTTATTTCCGTAACTTTCGTGATTTAGCTATTTTTTGTAACTTTTGCTATGTAATCCCGTTTATTGTCCGACAAGGATTCGAGTTAGGGTTTTTCATTTTAAATAGCCTTGTAAGCCAAAAGGCTCATGAGCTCATTATTTAATAAAATTTCAGAGTTATTCTCTTCATTTTTCTGGTGGATTCCAGTTTTTATAAAAATTAGACGTCAGTCTATTTCTTAGTGTTTTCCACTACGACACTCTAGCCAATAAGTTCTACTATGAAGATTTCAGTAAGAATGACATTGAAGATTTGAGAAGACAATTGAGCCATTATAGGTTGGACATTCTTGGTTGTCCGGAATTTCAGAATTTAGCTTCTCTTTTGGAATTTTGCTAATGTTTAGCTGAAACAAAAAGGTCAGAGCACTACACTTTGATTGATAAATTGATTCGTTTAGTCTTAACTCTTCCTGTATCCACAACTACAATAGAACGAGCATTTTCAGCGATGAAGCTTGTCAAAACACCACTTCACAATAAGATGGATGATGATTTTCTTACTGACTGTATGGTTATATATATTGAGAGAGAGATTGCTGATATCATTGACTTAGATTCCATAATAAATGAGTTTGATGATGTAAAACCTCGTAAGACAAAGTTGAAATAGTGCTTATTTATATATATATATATATATATATATTTTTTTTTTAAGTTTACATACTTTTAACTCTAAGACTCGTTATATCCCTTTGTCTAGGTGATTTTTTTTTTCAATTAATGAAATTTTCTATTATTGTCGATTATATATATATATATAGTTTTGTTTTAGCTCACCCTACCAAAAAATCCTGGATACGCCACTGATTTTGATGCTGAGAAAATTTGCGAAAAAGAAATTAGAAGTGAAAATTGAAAATTGAAAATTGTAACTCAATTAGTTGAGGTAGAATTTGTAAAATGGTGATTTTTTTTGAACTCATATTGATTAAGGAATTTGTAAAAATCAGTACCAGTAGCGAATAAATGTCGATTATTAAGCAAGACAATAATTCTGCAGGGAGTTGTTTTATGTATAATGCCTGTCAATGGAAGTTCTTGATGCTCTGATCAATATCGGATTTCGGTTGTCACAACTAGAACTTGGGGTTTAGACATTTACCTTTCATTGACGGAGAGTTTGACCATATTTCTTGAGTAGTAGTTGGTTTAATAGTTCTGGAATTACTGTGCTCTTCGCCGCTGCTCTGTTGATTCTTTTTCATGCTTGTGTATAGCTTTATTTTATAAGACTTTCATGTTCTCGAGTGAGGATTCTATATACATGATATAGAGATATTTGTAGTTTTCTAACATTGTTTTTTGATGGCTTACGTAAGTGGTGTTATTGCAATTATATATATGATTATAAATTTGCTGTTAATTTTTAGTTAGGATGGAAGTGGGATCTTATTTGTTAGCATTCATGTTACTGCAAGTTGCTTTGGATATTTAATACCATCATACCATGTTAAAGTCCCACCTAAAGGTGAATCTGCAGGAAGCTATTGTTGGATGGTAATTCTCTGCTCACTATTACTTTCCCTTTTGTGGTAAATCATTCTCAAAAGTTAAACTTTGTTAGAGATCTTAGAAGCTAGCTTTATTTGGTGTTACACTTGTACTCAATTTTGTAATTCCGTTGGTGGATTGACTTGATCTATTCATCTCTAACTTGTAGTTATGATTACAACTCATTTTTTTCACTTGGAGGAGTTACAACTCATTGCTTTGCTTGATCTTTAAACTTTAACTTGTGAAATTATATGCTTTCTTAATTTATAATAGATAGCTTAGAAAGCTATTTACCACGAGTTAGTCATGTAAAACCATTGAGCTCTATGGATGTGTCTAAGTTTTCAACTGGGTTGGGTGTCACTGGTGGCAGTGCTTTGATCCATGAATTCAACTCTAGAGAAGTTTCAAATCCTATTCACTTGACCGTGGATTACATCATTCGACAGTGGAGAGGCCGAGAGGGTACCATAAAGGCTTATGTTTCTGTCAATTTGCCTCTTGGAGACCGGTCACTTGCTGAACAATTTCAAGAAATCCCTGTTGATCTTCGAATGATTGAAGCTGAGCGAGTTGGATGTATGTGAACCTGCATTGAACTGCATTAAATGTCTCACTGTAATCATGAGATATGTTTATGTCCTGCCATAATCATTTTCGATGTCGTTTATAAACATTTGCAGTAGATACCACTGTAATGGTTAGTGCCTATACTACCTTCCAATTTGTCATTGTGAAGTGAAATGTTGATTATATGTATCCTGTTTCAATTATTTAGTGAAATTGTATCCGTTTTCAGTTTTGTTTATTATTGGAATTTTCAAGAAATGAACATGCATATAAGATTCTAAGGGATTCTTTTAATATTTATATAAAACAAAAAAATTATCTGCGTACACAGCTGAATTAAAAATTAAATGTTTGGTCATATAAATATCAAAAAATAATAATAATAATTTTATTATATTATTATTATATTTTTTAGAAAAAGAGAAATAATAATAACAATTTTTATTATTTTAGTTCCAAATATTAACCTTCATTTTCAGCTATTACGGTAGATACCACTGTAATGGTTGGTGCCTATAGTGTCTTCCAATTTGTAAAAGTGAAATGTTGATTACATGTACCCTGTTTCAATTATTTAGTGAAATTGTATCAATTTTCAATTCTATTTATTGTAGAAATTTTCAAGAAATGTATATGCATCTAAGATTCTAAGGATTCTTTTAATATTTATATAAAACAAAAAAAAATTGTATAGGCGACTGAATTACAAATTAAATGTTTGGTCATATAAATATCGTAAAATAATAATGATAATTTTATTATATTATTATTATATTTTGCATAAAAGGAAAAATAATAATAATTATTTTTATTATTTGAGTTCCAAATATTAACCTTCATTTTCAGTTATTAAAATCTCGATAAAAAATTATGTTGAAGTTCATGAAAGAATTATAGTGGACAATGACATGTTTCATTACAATTGTATCATTTTAGTAATTTTACATAGTCACGATACTTTTAATTTCTAATTTACTAAACACATTGAAATTGCTTTTGCTTCTCATACCAATTTTAAAAATCAGTTTTCTAAACGCTTAGCTGATTCTTCCTGTAATAATTCCAAAACCATTTATACCCACGTCATATCCAAAATCAATTCCTCCCGCAACATGAGAATGTCAAAATAAGCTTTTAGCATAAAAAATGTGTGTCGAATTAGTAATTAGTATGGACTTTATTTAGTAACATTGAATATAGAAGGCCCAAAAGCGTTGGGACCTAGTACAATACCAGTAACCAGCCCTGTATTACCTGACCGAAGAATCGAGAAGATCCTCCGCGTCTCCTCTCCAACCTTGGCTAGGGCAAATTTAATCGTATCTATTCACAGATCGATCGGTCAAAACAGCGACTCTCCTTTTATCATTATTTTAATAATAATTTTTTCTGCAACTTACTAGAAAGTTCCGCAGAATAAGGAGCATTGAATTTGATTACTTTACTCTCTAGATTCGCATCGGATTGGATTTGATTGTATTAAAAAAAAATGGAGAACGGAGGAGTGACATCGGAGAAGCAACAAGAAACTGCAGGATCGTCGTACACGTATTGGGTGAGGGAAGCCACTGCAGATGCGGCGCCATTCCCTGTTCCCAAAAAGCTTAACCAAAATGAAATCATCTCCACTGAATCGCAGCCCAACGTCCTGGGTTCTGTTTGGAATCGGGTATATTCTTTTGCTCTTCACTCGCTACACTATTAGTAATTAGTTTTCGCTCTCTCTGTCCAAATGCTTGCTACATAATCAGTGATATTAGTTTTTGTCATGAATTGGTTTGTTTACCTACATATTTGGAGAACTGGATTGATCTTATAAGTTTAGAAAAGAATTGATAGGATCATTTTTAAATATTATATATTTATTTTTTGTATTTACTTCGAATATACTATTTGGTCAAAAGTCTCAATGTCAACTCTCGGTATTGTGGCAAAGCCTAGGAGAAGCTAATTATAAACTACAACCAGACTATTTGCAGTCTTGTTTGTTTGGAAATTTTGTGTCATTGTCATGGTCAAGGTTCAAGGGCTGTTTGTGGCAGTCATGAGAATGGGGTTCATAGTGAGGCGGCTTGAGATACCGGTTCTTGTGAAAAGCAAAAACTTCTCAACAATTTTTTTTTATTTTTATAAATAAAGAAACAAATGAATATATTATTGCGGTCTTATATATACAAACTGGCAATAATGAAGTTTATGTTGGCCATATTGTTTTCTCTCTCTGCATTGAGTATTTTTTTTTCCTTATCACTGTATTATGTAATGTTCTTCATAATTTCTTATATTGAATTATTGATGAATCTATAGTAATATATGTAACGATCTGATTAGCATTGGGGAACTTTTGAGCTCTAAAGGCTTGGCTGTGTTTACTAGATCTATGATAAGTTAATGCTGGACCATATGTGTTATGACTGTCATCTGAACTTTTTGCAGTCTATGACAACCTTTATGTGTGTGACTTTTGCTGATATTCTTAGATGATATTCAATTTGATAGCTATCATATAATATTTGTAAGTAGGCTTGACAATATGGTTGCTTATCACCGGTTGTATGTTTCGAATTTTGTTTAGGCTGGAACATGGGAGGAGAAAAACCTTAATAAGTGGGCAAGTGATAGAATAAAGGTCTGTATGTCAACAAACCAGTAAGCATTTTCTGTTCTTATTACTTTTATCTTTTAATTTTTTTATTCTAAGCTATCGGGGCATATTTGTCATTATTAGACATTCACATAATGTCTCTATTTGATGTGACTGCCATAGATCATTTTGCATTTGTCGCTATACATTCAATAGTTGTTATTGTGATCTTACTTTATTGCTTTCTTGCAGGAGCTGCTTACATCAGTAGGCTCCATGGAGTTCTCTGGCGGCAAGGCAGAAATAGCTGAAGTTTCTACCTGCTCAGGAGATGTGAGTTCTTGTGGCATATATTTAGTATTTTGAACATGTTTCTAGATTCCTGTACATGATTATGGCCATGCTGATATTTTTTTTTCCTATCATGGAAGATTGATTGTTTATACCTTCTGGATTTCGGTTTCTCAACTGAATCTTACATGGGATTTTGGAGGTGTAGCATTTAATTTTCATGCCAAGGAAAATTTAACTGGATAAAAAGCCTATGTCTGTAGCATGTTGAGTGCAGATAGTGGTTCGACTTAATTGTGAATTAATTTTCCTTTAATTTTGGTTTCTTTCTCAAGAAAGGAATTAGCTGTAGGATATATCGGTGCTTGTAAATCGCACATTCGCACCTGCTGCTAACCTTTTTAAGAACAGCAATCTCTTTCCTGTATTTATCATCTTTAGGTTTCTTTAGCTGTGTTGGAAATTGTGTTGGGTGGGGTTTTTTAAAGTGGAACACTGCAACAAAATTTTTCTTCTTTGGTACTTATTTGTAAATGAGTAGTTTTTTTTTTGAAATAGCTTATATTCAATAATTGTCATTCGTCATGTTCAACTCCCATTCTGTTCTGTTATTTGATAATCTTTTCTCTTCTTTCCATGCCTTTTTTCTTTCTTTCCAGTTTTACTTAATGTTGTGTTGGGTGAACAGGCATTCTTGGTTACTGTGCGAAACAGGAAACGAGTTGGCTACAATTATGAGTTGACATTGAAAGTTGAAGGTAACTTTTTTTGTATGGATAATGGTTTTCCTTTCGCATTTTCAAATTACATAATTTGTGTTGATTTGACTGGAATGGAAATGGTATTAGGGGAATGGATTATCAGAGGGGAGAAAAAGATGGTCAAAGGCCACATAGATATCCCAGAGTTCTCTTTTGGGGAGCTTGATGAGTTGCAGGTACATTCTATTTGTTGATTTTATTGTGTTAGAAAGTAAAGAAGAGATGGAGCCATTGAGGTGATTATTTGGCTTACCATGTCTTGGACATATCCTCTTCACGTGATTTCTGTTTGTAAAACTGGTTTCTGTTTGTAAAACTGGTTAAGGACTGTGCATATATTATGTCCATCTGAGCGTATCTGATAGAACTAGGAATTTGTAACAGAGAATGTGTAAAGTAAATTGCAGAAAGAATTGTAAAGAAACAGTATTTGATGAAATAAAGGAATTGTGAGCTTCTTATTTATAAACTTTGGTGCCAAACAGTATAGAATCAAGCATTCGAGAGGTTTGTCTCACCATTAGAGCTGAGCTCTTTACATATGATATCTCCCCATGCCTAATCACAGCACCATGACTGTTAATATATACTCTCACAACCTTCATCTAACAGAATTCCTAACAGAATTATATCGTCCCACACAGCACACAAAAAACAACTGTTTATTTGCCTATTAGCTCCCATCCAACTCACCACCTGTTGCCAACACCTTAATTGATGTTTCCCGCTTTACTCTTCCTTCTAGAATAGGTAAAACGCACCTGTGGTCTAACATTACCCCCCGCCCAAACATTCACTTTGTCCTCAAGGTGAAATTCCGGAAACTGATTTAGAATCATATGGTAATCCTCCCAAGTTGCCTCAAATGCTGGTAAGGATTTCCACTGAATGAGTACCTCCAAATGACCTGGTGAGTCTGCTGATTTTGGGCGCACCCCAAGTAACAACTCAGGTGCTACCACCGGCTCTAAATCGGGAGTAAGCTGAGGTGGTAAAATAGGGGACGAAACAACCACTCCATGAGCTTGACGAAGCTGGGACACATGAAAAACGGGATGTATGGCAGCCGTTGGTGGGTGTTCCAGCTTGTAGGCAACCTTACCAATCCGAGCTAACACATTAAAAGGGGCATAAAAACGAGCTGCGAGTTTTTCATAGCGGCGTTGAGCTAAAGACTTTTGACGGTAGGGTCGTAGCTTCAAGAAAACGAGGTCCCCAATAGCAAATTCTTGGTGATGCCTTTTAGCATCCGCATACAATTTCATCTTCTGCTGAGCGCGTAAAAGATGCATGAAGTTCATCTAAAATGGCATCTCGGTCTTCCAATAAATTGTCTACAGCGGACACTAATGACGAGCCTCGCACATAGAGGATAAG
The DNA here is from genome assembly GCA_032871835.1 of Dipteronia dyeriana. NCBI lineage: Eukaryota > Viridiplantae > Streptophyta > Magnoliopsida > Sapindales > Sapindaceae > Dipteronia > Dipteronia dyeriana. Next base: position 69,984,577 of record CM065300.1, on the reverse strand, counting down.
TGGAGGTGGATCACGTCCATATAAGGCTCGTAAAGGGGTACGAGTAGCTGAATGGAAGGAAGTATTGTACCAATATTCTGCCCATGACAGCCAGCGGAACCATTGCTTTGGGGTTGCGGATACAAAACAACGAAGATATGTTTCCAAGCAACGGTTGACCACCTCGGTTTGGCCATCGGTTTGTGGATGGTAGGCTGTGCTATTCTTGAGAGTGGCCCCCTGCAGCTTAAATAATTCCTTCCAAAAATGGCTCACAAAAATACGGTCCCTATCGGAGATGATGGACTGCGGAATTCCATGTAATCGGACAATTTCTGGGACACTAGCTGCTGGGACACTAGCTGCTGTAAAGGGATGTTTTAATGCGATAAAGTGAGCATATTTGCTAAGTTTATCCACCACCACAAAGATCGTATCCCTCCCATCCGAACGTGGTAACCCTTCAATGAAATCCATTGATATCTCATCCCATATTTGTGCTGGTACTGCGATAGGTTGTAGCAGCCTCGCCGGCATTGTCGCCAGGTACTTGTGTTGTTGGCAAGTAATGCACTGCTGCACAAATTTAATCACATTTTTTTTCATTCCCACCCAAATAATTCTGCTGCCACCCATTGATAGGTTTTAGTTTCTCCCGAATGGCCACCAATTGGGGAGCTATGAAATTCCGAAATAATTTGGGGAATCAACTTCGAACCTTTAGGAATTACCAAACGTCCCTTGTAGTAGACAACGTCTTGCAAAACTGTGAACCCAAAGTGCGGTTGTCTCCCGGAAGTGATATCTTCACGAATTATTTTTATAAATTCATCACTTTCAAGCTCTGATTTGAGCTGGTCCCAGTGCTGCCATTGCGGAACAGAAATGGCAGCAATTTCGGCTCTCTTCGGAATCTGTGATAAGGCGTCCGCCACCTGATTGCTAGCTCCACTACGGTATTGAATTTCGAAGTCATAACCCATGAGTTTAGTGACCCATTTTTGGTATTCGGTGCCTATTAATCGCTGCTCCAACAGAAATTTGAGACTTTGTTGGTCGGTTCTCACCATGAACCTCCTTCCCAAGAGATAAGGACGCCACTTGGTGATGGCAAAAACAATCGCCATGAGTTCTTTCTCGTAAATTGGCTTGAGTCGAGCTTGGACACCCAAAGTATGGCTATAAAAGGCGATTGGCCGCTGCCCTTGTATTATAACCGCCCCAAGACCAAAACCCGAAGCATCTGTCTCGATTACAAATGGTTGAGAGAAATCCGGCATAGCTAATATGGGTACTTGAGCCATATCTTGTTTTAATTCTATAAAAGCTTTCTCAGCTCTGTCATTCCACCCAAATTTATCTTTCTTGAGTTGCTCCGTTAATGGTAACGCGATCCGAGCATAATTTGCCACAAACTTACGATAATAGCCTGTTAGTCCGAAAAATCCCCGGAGTTTCTTAAGTGTGGAGGGAGTAGGCGATGAGATCATTGCGTGAACCTTACTAGGGTCGGCTGCCCCACCTTCCCCGGAAATAATGTGACCGAGATATGCAACTTGAAGTTGCCCAAATTCACACTTCTTTAGATTGGCATAAAGTCTATGGTCTTGTAACACCTCTAACACCACTCCGAGGTGTTCTATGTGTGATTTCTCATCACGGCTGTAAATGAGAATGTCGTCGAAGAAAACCAATACAAACTTCCTTAAGAATGGTCGGAACACGTCGTTCATCGATGATTGAAAGGTAGCGGGTGCGTTTGTCAACCCAAACGGCATAACGAGGAACTCATAGTGTCCATCATGGGTTCGAAAAGCTGTTTTCGGAACATCTGCAGGATTGAGTCGGATTTGGTGATATCCCGACTTAAGATCAAGCTTCGAAAAAATCTGCGCACCATGGAGCTCATCCAAGAGTTCATCGATGATTGAGATTGGGTACTTGTCGGAAACGGTTGCCTTGTTTAAAGCCCTATAATCCATACAAAATCTCCACGATCCATCTTTCTTCTTAACCACTAACATTGGACTGGAGAATGGACTGCTACTAACTTGTATAATACCAGTAGCCAACATTTCGAGAATTAACTGCTCTATTTCATCCTTCTGGAACTGCGGATACCGATATGGCCACACACTAATTGGAGGGGTTCCATCCTTGAGCAAGATCGAATGCTCTCGGCCGCGGGTAGGAGGCAAACCAGTAGGCATTTGAAAGACATTTGCATATTTTTCCACCACATGAATTAAGAATTCAGGAACAATAGAAGTTTGAACTGGAATTGTTACCTGGTGAAGCTCTACCAGTAACCCTCCTTCATGCTTACAAGTTCTCATCATTGCCTTCAGAGACACCAAAGTTTTTCCGAGTGAAGGATCGCCTCGTAGAGTCACCATTTTGTTGCCCAATTGAAACTTCATCACCTGTAGTTTCCAGTTTGTATGAGTCATGCCCAATGTTGCCAGCCATTGAATTCCCAAAATTACGTCCGAACTTCCCAAACTCAAAGGCAAAAAATCCTCCACGATGTTGATCCCTTGGAGGTGCAGTGTGACTCCTTTACAGATCCCCTCACCTTTTACCGAATCCTCGGTTCCCATAGTGACTCCGTAAGTCTCTGTTCTTGTAATGGGGAGCTTCAATTCCTGAACCAAATTTGTCGAGATGAAATTGTGGGTAGCGCCGTGATCGATCAAGATGACCACCTGCTGCTCACCGACAATCCCTTTCATTTTCATGGTTTTTGGCATCATCAAGCCCACCACCGAGTTGAGAGATACCTCGATTGCCTCTGTAAATTCTGAGATTTCCGCCGCCTCCAAAACTGGTTTGTCAACCATCACCGACTCTTCTTTCGGCTCTTCATCGTCCTCCTCGTCGTGGGTTATTAGCACATTCAGCTCCTTCTTACATTTGTGACCTGGCAACCATTTATCGTCACACCTATAACAGAGACCGTGAGTGCGTTTGAGTTGGAATTCAGAATCCGTGAGCCTCCGCAAGTTGCCGTAGGGTTTTACTGAAGGTAGGGTTCCTCTGTGCGTGGGTCGTGGAACTCCTATTGGGAATGAAACTGGTCACGCATACCCGCCCCCCTTTATCGCTGAATACCCCCCACTCAATTTCAGTGTTCCTATGGCCAACGACTTACTCTCAATCCTTTCGGCCAAATCCATTGCCTGACCCAAATTAATGGGATCTAACACTCTCAGCTCATTTCGAATGTCAGGGTTAAGTCCATTAATGAATTGACTCAATGTTATCTCATCTGAGACGTTGTCAAGTAGTGCCAGAAATTCAATGAATTTTCTCTTATATTCCTTCACTGTCCCTTGTTGTCGCAAAGCCATAAATTGTTCGTGGAGTGATCCTTCTTGAGTGGATCGAAATTGTTTCAATATCAAGAGCTTCATCTCCTCCCATAAAACCATAGGTTTCTTTTTGTGCTCCCATTGATACTACAACAAAGCATCTCCTTCGAATCCGATGACCGATGCCTCCAACTTTTCTTCATTGTTAAACTTCTCCAACGAAAAATAACGCTCTGCCATCAAGATCCATCCATCCGGATTTGTCCCATTGAATATTGGCATTTCGAGTTTTCTAAAACGGAAATCTTGCCGGTGCTCAAAAACACTTGAGGTTCCTTCGGATCCAGACGTCACTCCTATCTCTGGGCCTCCAACTGTCGGAACATGGCTGGTTGATTCCTTCCCTTTTCCCGATGAGGACGTGGCAACTCTGGCAGCCTCTTCTTGCATTTTGTGAAGATGATCGAATCGCTTATTCATGGCCATTATCTCATCTTTAATAGTCCTCACCTCCCACTGTAAATCTTCCCTCACTGTTCCGACTGCTTCTTCCATGGTATCCATCCGAGATTGCACGTTTCTGTTTGCCATTGTCCCAAGAAAAAACTGCTCTGATACCAGGTTTGATAGAACTTGGAATTTGTAACAGAGAATGTGTAAAGTAAATTGTAGAAAGAATTGTAAAGAAACAGTATTTGATGAAATAAAGGAATTGTGAGCTTTTTATTTATAAACTTTGGTGCCAAACAGTGTAGAATCAAGCATTCGAGAGGCTTGTCTCTCCATTAGAGCTGAGCTCTTTACATATGATTTCTCCCCATGCCTAATTACAGCACCATGGCTGTTAATGTATACTCTCACAACCTTCATCTAACAGAATTCCTAACAGAATTATTTCGTCCCTCACAGCACACAAAAAACAACCGTCTATTTGCCTATTGGCTCCCATCCAACTCACCACCTGTTGCCAGCACCTTAATTGATGTTTCCCGCTTTACCCTTCCTTCTAGAATAGGTAAAACGCACCTGTGGTCTAACAGTATCATATCATAAACATAGTGATTATACTGTGGGCCAAGAGGGCCTCTTGTCCTCTTTGAGCCTCTTGTAAGGATTCTGAATCAGCTGAAAATGTTAAAACTTGTATGAGATTTTAACACTACCCTCACTTTAACTTTGTAAAATGGCCCGGCGGTTCTATTAAATTTATGTGCTGATATTGGTTTTTATGTCAACTAGGTTTGGTGGCACATGCAAGGCATGTGCTTAAGTTTCTATTTCTATTTTATATTTATGGTAACTATAATTTCTAATTATGAAATTTGATTAGATATAAAGTTTATAAAAAGATAGTTATTATGATTAGCAAATATTCATAAAAACAATAATCAATTGACATACTTCCAATTTCCAAACTTATATTTATGATACTGGTTTTCATGTCAATACCAAAAGTTAGTAGGAATGTGGGTACAATGTCAGTAATGAGATGGACTTGCTCTTGGGTTTAACTCTATTTAAACTTTGGTAAAAGACCTTTATCAACACAAAGGCTATCACGCAACGCAAGAGAGAAGATGGTCAAAGGTTGTTGGTGAGGTTGTAGGTGGTGATCTAGCTTTGAGGTTCAAATCAGATCAGTGTTTATAGTGACAAACCTAGGGGTGGGCATAAAAACACGAACCTTTCAGACCCAAATCGAATCAAAATTAATGTGTATGGTTTGGTTTTGTACCCATTTTTGGTACGGTTTGGTTCCTTACATAGGGGACCGAATGTTTTCGGTTCAATTTCAGTTTGTTCCTAAATAGGGTAAAATATCCTAACTGCTCTCTCTCTCTCTCTCACTCTCTCACATATTCTACCCATGACTGTTTTCTATGCTCTGGTCTCTGTCTCTCATCTCTTATTATTATTATTATTTTTTTGCATGTGTGAACCGGTTAGCCCAAATGCCCGATAGGGCCCCTCATATTTAACCGAACTGACCTGCAACCTGTTCGGTTAGGTTCTGTAAATAACCTTTTGGTCTGTTCAGTTCCGATTTTTTAAAACCGAAAGTTTGATGGTTCAGTTTAGTTTGGCATGAAACTGAACCCTGCCGACCCCTAGACAAAACCTCTTGATTTAAAAAGAGTGGAGTTGTAGTTTTTTTTTTTGTTTGTTTTCTGTTTTTTTGTTTCTGTTTTTTTTTTTTGTATTGGTTTTTTTCCGTACTCAAGCATTAGAGTTTGATTGCTGGCATCCTTGAAACTTCTTTTTCACGTGATGTTTTGAAAAATGTTTTTTAACAAGTCTATATAGAAGTTGTTAAACCTAGGAGAAAGCCTATCTTATTACTTCCATCGTACCCATATTCTCACTTGTTGGAATTTAGACCAACACTAATAACAAAGAGTTTTATTTTAAAAAGTTCTTGATATATTAACCCTCTTGATATATATAAACTCCTATTTCTATGCATAGGGTAAATGAGAAAGAAATCCCCTTGTGGTCAATGGGTGAAGGTCTTTCACAGAGATTGATTCATAAACTGATTTATATGTTTCTGTGTACGTACATATGTAAAAATTTGGTTGATTTTAGATTGTAATTTCAGAATCCCTGATTCTGCTGATTATTATAGGAAACACAAGTGGTTACTTGTTTCACAGAAAGTTAACTTTTCGATTTAGGCTTTTGAACATTAAATTGGGCTTGGCTAGGAAATGCTTTATAAAGCGTGAGGCGTTTCGTCCTAGTGAGGCGAGGCGGACGCCTCAATTTAGAAATATAAAATAATGTAAAATAATGAAAAACATAAAACTAAAATATTGTATCATTTTGACAAAATACAAAACTATATATATGATGAGGTTGGCGGAATGCGAAAAAGAGGAGAAAAAATGAATACCTTTTGGGCCATAGGGTTTTGATATACTTGATCGAGTGTTAGAGGCCGTGAGATTTAATCGAGTGGAGGCTGGGGCTGAACATGTGAGATTTGAAGCAGAGGAGGTGTCTGCCTTTTTATTTTTGAAGCAGTGGTCTTGATTGTTTGATCTAGTGTGAGTGGGGGCTGTTAGGGTTTTTTATTAAATAAATTAGTTCTAATTTAGACAAGCTCAAAGCAGTGAGTTTTGAGAAAAAGAAAATCTCAAAACGGATCCAAAACTCACCGTTCACGCCCAAAACCAAAATGAAACGGCACCGCCTCAAGTCACCACCTCACTGCCTCATTGCCAGAAGGCGGTGTCATTTAAAAGAAAGCCTTGATGCATCAGCATCCAGCCGGTGGAGAACATTGTGGCTGGGTTGAGTGCAGTCAGTTATGCACTGTCTGACTCCTTGAATCCAAGTTCCCAGCCTGAGAACAGGTTTGTTTGAATAATCTAAACTTTGGTCAAGTTCAAGTCAGACGAGCCAAAGGATATCATGTTCATTTGATTAAAGAATTTTTTAAGGCCAAGTTAATGTTCAAAATGTTGTTTATTTTTGTTTAACCACAAAGCTATTCTTGAATAGTGAGCTCATTATTTACCATAATGAGAACATAATAAAATGTGTTAGGTATTTTGTATTTGGGCATGCATGTTCTTTGCCACAGTAATGCTAATATTATTATTTACATTGTAGATGCAAGTACGGCTTAGTGAGGAAAAGGATCTTTTGCAACCAGATAAGTTTCAGATCAGCCAGGATTTGAAGCTGTTTTTATCTCCCGTCCGTGAAAAATTAGTTCAGTTTGAGCAGGAACTTAAAGATAGGTAGGAGGGTGGCAGCGTTGTTGTTATCTTCATTATTGTAAACCTGGTTTTGATCCTGATTATTAGTCTGTAATTGTATCCTATAATCTCTTTTTAACAATTAAATTCAATGGGCACATGTAATGGAACATAAGACAATCATGTTTCCTTGTACTGTCAAAGAATATGTACACCCAATAGGATGACATGAGATATCATGTCTCCTTGTTTGCATTTTAGCAGATGAGGTAGTAGGCTTCGTAAGCAATTCATTAATTAATGCATTTACCTTGGACATTGAATTTGAAGGATACAAGGCAAAATATTCACGTGTATTGAATTTATTAAAATCTACTTTACATTTGCAATCTTTTTTTTCCAAACAAAATAGAGTCCATTTTTTGTAACCCCTTTGAGGGTGAGTGAACGTTATCTTTTCCGTATGGATGATATATATCCATGTAGGGGTTAAATTTATCTTTTAAGATAAATTTATCCTTTTCTAGACACATATCATCCATACGGGATGGGATGGGATGGGATGGGTGAGTAAAAGTGAACTCAACAAAACAGGAGTTCTAGAATTAGTCTTCCAATCCACCTTATCAACTCATTCTCTTTATAACGTGGTATGTGGAAAATATTTATTTTTCTACATCAACTTTAGAGCCATTATAATTGGTATGTTTTTTCTATTTTTTTTACAAATTAAACCAACCACCGACTACTTAAATTACCTTTTATTTATTCATCAAATTACCATAGAATATTAGAATTTTTTTTAAAATATAATAATAACAAAGACAGTTTTGTTAAAAGAAATAACAAAGGTTTCCAGTTCTTCATCTATATAATGATATAAGGAAAAAAAAGTTCAATATAGAAATTTAATACAACATAATAAAATCATTTAATAAAAAATGCTGTTAAAAAATTACACATAACAATTTTGGAAGACAATTTATGTTTGAAAAAGATGAGAGTTGGAGTGGAATTCGGAAAAAAAATATTTTGTGCTATTTTAAGTTTTTTTTTTTAAAAAAAAAACAAACCTTCATTGATAGAGGTTGATGGAGGACATCCATCAATGGAGATGGAACAAATCTCCAACGGAGGTCAAGACTTCTATTGGAGGTGAATTGTTTGAGCTCTAATGGAGGTCTTCGTTGAAAAAATAAAATTAGTAAAATCTCATTTTTGTCCAATAATTCTCAGAAATTGTACAAAATTTTTAAAAATTCTCAAAAACTATAAAATAAATCTTAAAAATTACAAAATAAGTCTAAGAAGTACATAATAAGTATAACATGAGAATTATTTTGGTAAGTATGTTTTATGGTTGTTTTTGTCATAATAACACTTCAGGTATTATTAAAACTTAAGTTATTAAAAGTAAGGGAGTATAAAGTGGTAGAAGATTTTTGAACGCTCGCAAAACATACCCATATAAATTAAGTGAGAAGAAATTGCAAATTAAGTAGACTTGAAATAATACATAAGTAACATAATACTGACTAGACAGAAGTAGAAGCAACAATGACGTACCATACATACGTACACATGCAAACATACGTACATTGTCCTTATTTGAAGAAACGAACATAAACAATGGCATATACCTGCAAACAATGGAAAGAAACAAACGTACACAATCACATGGTCGCTTCTTCCATGAAATCCTATAACCTTTCCGCCCTTTGATGTTGGAGAGCTTAAGAACATACTGATTTCGGTTACGTTTGGGATTGCTTAAGATTATGAAATAATCACTTATTTCATAATCTATGATCCAAAAAGTGTTTGGTAAATTATATAAAATTGATTATTTCTCAAATTGTTTGTCATATAAGCTGATTTATACTAAGATGCTTATTTCCCAAGTAAATTCAGATTTTATAAAATACCTAAAATAACCTTATGATTTTATTAAAAGACAAAATTGTCCTTAACATTATTTAGTTTTGAAATCTGATTTTCAATTTGGGGTTTTTGAAACCTAAATTTTTCACGACAATGTAGGAGAGAAAAAAACCCTATCCTTTTCAAAATCGATGATAATTTTCTTTGAATCCTACGAAATTCGTCGTTGTCGTCTCTTCCGTGACTCTTCCTCTTCAGTTTCTTCCAATCGATCAGGTAATCCAACGATTTTTTTTGTCGAGATTTTGGTTAATGATGGCACGAGCTCCTTAACTGTCCACACTCCAAAATTTGTGCTTCCTTGTGTCTTTGACAAGAAATATCATGTTTTTGGAGAGTGTTTTTGATTGTGAGATCCTCAAAACCAACGACGACAACACCTGGCTATAATCTCATATAAAAATCTAAGGTAATTATTTCTTTATTTTTAGTTTATTTTCAATCCTTTTCTATTTTTGTTATGTGATTTGGAAATTACTTTACATTTGCTGCAATAAGAGCTTAAGAAGGGCTAAGCTTGTGTGTGGATTTTGTGGTTTGGGGAGATTCTTGATGCCTTTGCTTTCTGGGTGTTATTCTTTACTTGGTGTGCTTTCTCTTTTAGCTTTGGGTGTAGTGGGCTCTTGGCTCTCCATTTTGGTCGTTTTTGCTCTGGCCTTGTTTTTGCTCTGTTATACTATGTTTGTCTGTGTGTGGCCTTTTGGATCTTGTTTTGAAAAAAGATGAAGTTCAAAAAAAAAAAATCCTACAATGTGGTTCATGTCGAATTTGTAAAAAGAAAAAAGAAAAAGAAAAGTGTTCAATTAAATTAGTGTATGCTTATAGTTGGTTGAGAAGATAAATAATTGAATTGATTCCTTATATATTCCTTATTGTTAACCTAAAATTCGCTCAAAGTGAGCAATTCCAGTTAACACCCTTGAGCCACAACCCAGTAAGCTGTGGCGGGTAGGTACCTTGTACTTTGGTAATCTCGTATGAATATGAAGGATGAAGCGGTAGGTAGGGGACAAGTCATCTCGCCCGTCGGGCTTTGTGCATATAGAGGAGATATGGGTGGCTTGAGGTTCCCATACTGGTGCAAAAGGGCTGATCCTGGTCCCCGGTCTCGGTCTCGGTCCTAGTCCTGATCCTGGTCCCCGGTCTCGGTCCTAGTCCTGATCCTTGGTTTCTTTCTATAGTTTCCCGACCTAAATACCGTGTAAAGAGGGGGCTCATTTAGCTTCGGTGTCGGATCCTTGTCCGCTCCCACAGAGAGGGTGCAAGAGAGCTCCTCGACTCTCTTCAAACGGGTCTGGGTGGTTTCTCCTCATCTTGACAAGCGACTTGGCAAACAGATAGGTGGATAAGAGCGCTAGGTCCAGTGAGGTAGGAATCTAGCTCACACACATACATACATGCATAATACAGGAGATAAATAGGAGAAAGACAAGTCTTATGTAATGGTGGACTGACCAAAGGGAAAAAGCATCGCGAATGATCATATGCTGAAAAATCCCAAGGTAGTATCCAGAGGAAGGAGAAAGACCCTTCCTTGTGTATATATATCAAGCGGTGCTTCTAGGAGCTTACAAAAATGGCCAAGTGGTACAGTAGAGATGCTCCGGAGAGCTTACAATAGTAATCGAGTGTTAACTAATACTGGTACATTCTTGGTAAACGTACACATATAATGATCATGTAGGGAGAATTTAGATGAAGAATGTAGGCTTCTCTCGGGCTTGTCCATCTCTGGATTAAACATGAGATCTCTCAGAAATCCATTTTGGATATTCTCTTAATAGGCGATCTCTTCCTCCGATCTCTAATGGATTTTAGGCATCGAATCCAGTCTATTTATACATGGTGTCACTAGTTTTCATTCTTGGCATGCAAGAGGAAGATCACTGCATTCACCTTCCTTCCTTGATAGGAGAGATTTTCTATTTAATGTAGTTGACCCCAAATAATCGGTTGTGGAGGATATCTTGGAGGCAAAGGTGTTTGTTTCCTCTTTCTACCTTTTCTTGTTGTCAACTCCATTAATTTAGCCAATCAACTCGTAATCATAGGAACATTGATTGAATTGACTTATTAATAGCGTTATTAAAGAGTTGACTGATCTTCTATTAATGGCGTTGATTATCTCCGTTAATAGGGTTGACTACCTCCATTAATATGGTTGACCTTATTAATGGTATCTTAAATGTCATGAGACTAAACCTTTTCTTCCTATGTTGTTTGGAGGAGAACTTAGGTTTTGTATATCACTTTGGCGAGGTACTTCACGGAGGTTATTTGAGGTGACTCTTGGCATATCTGGTGTCGAGGTACGCTCGAGTACCGATCTTGTTATTGGAGACTTGATTTAACCATGCCGAGATCTTGCCTTAACCGTATTGGCTCTTCACAATCGTATTAGAGCTTTTATAAGCTTCTTCTCTTGTGTTAGGAAGGGTTGGACACATATCTCGATAGGGTATAAGGGCCATTCTGGACGTGCTTAGTGACGGAGAGGTCCTCTAATTTAGATGAATAAGTTAGCTTGCTCCTAGAGAGGTTGAAGGACATTTTGGATGGCAAGGTACTTTGAGGTATCAGTCTGAAGGCGAGATATCTCGAGGTATCAGTCTGGCTGTTGAGGGTTGGATTCGATCACGCTGACGCTTCTTATGGAGCTCGATTCTGATCATGATGGAACTTTAACGAGGTTGAGGGGCTAGGTCGGTGAGTTCGGGTGAAAGTAAGGTGCTCAAAGGAGATGGGTGACCTCGACTCACTTTTAGAGAGGTCGCCAGGCATATCGATATCGGGAATCTCGATACCTCAAGGTGAACGATATCTCGGTACGTCAGCTTACCTGGTGATAATAGGATGGAAAATTATTCTTTGGTCCCTAGCCAAATTTGGCTATTAACACAGGTCCCCCACTGACTTGAACACCGGTACATAGTTGGGGTTGGAGTTAAGATCTGCAACGCTTGAAGAATTTTCCTATTGCTTCTTATAGGTGACCCAATACTTGAAACGAAGACCATTCCTAATGCACTTGACTTAGGCGAATCAAGGTACCTGACATTTCTGTAAAATAAATGAGCGGTGACGAACCGTAAATGGAGATATTACCTTGATTGGAATTTCCAACATTCTAGTCAGTATAAAACCTGATAAGTAAAAGAGGTAAGATTTGACAAACCGTACCGCTAGGTCGTTTGGGATGAGGCTCATGCGGCCAATATGGGTACCTGGCGTTCCTTTTCCAGGAATCATGGTACTTAGACGAAAGCATGTTGGCGAATCTGGGTACCTGGCATTCCTGTTGTAGGAATCCTATTACTTAGGCGAATTGGAGAAATGATCTTGGTAGGCAACTATGCCATCTAGATCCTTCTTGGCGAGGGGTGGCCCGACCAAGGCAGCAGAATGGCCGTTTGGCTGTCCTGGTCGTGTGGTCTAGCTGGCAATTATGCGCTTACGCTTAGATTTTTCTTGTGAGTGGTAACCCGACCAAGGCATCAGTGGTGGTGAGGGGGCTTCCCCGACTAATCCCCTGCCTCGAGATTTAGTAGGCAAATATACCTTATGGACTAGACTCTTCTTAGCGGGGGTGGTGCCCAGCTAAAGCATCAGGGTAGTGAGGGGGCTTCCCCGACTAATCCCTAGTCTCGAGGCGATCATTGTCAAAATACCATAGTGATCCTCATAGAGGGATTAATTCAGTCCAGGGCATCAGAAGTGCTGTGTAACTCTCCTGGTCAAGGCGATCCTCCTGGATGGATTAATCTAATCCAGGGCATCAGGAGCTCGATGTATAGCTCTTCTGGTCAAGGTGATCCTCATGGAGGGATTAATCCTATCTAGGGCATCAAGAGTGCGGTGTATAACTCTCCTGGTCAAGGCGATCCTTCTGGAGGGATTAATCTAGTCCATGGCATCAGAAGTGCTGTATAGTTCTCCTGGTCAAGGCGATCCTCATATAGAGATTAATCCAGTCCAGGGCATCAGGAGCGCGGTGTAGCTCTTCTGGTTAACGCGATCCTCCTGGAGGGATTACTCCGGTCCAGGGCATCAGGAACGTTATGTAGCTCTCTCGGTCAAGGCGATCCTCCTGGATGGGTTTGATTCGATCTAGGGCATCAAGAGTGCGGTGTACCTCTATTGGTAAAAACGATCCTTCTAGAGGGATTAATCCGATCCAGGGCATCAGGGGTACCGTATAGCTCTCATAGTCAAGACGATCCTCCTAGAGGGATTAATTCGGTCTAGGACATCAGAAGCGCTGTGTAGCTCTTCTGGTTAACGCGATCCTCCTGGAGGGATTACTCCGGTCCAGGGCATCAGAAACGTTATGTAGCTCTCTCGGTCAAGGCGATCCTCCTGGATGGGTTTGATCCGATCCAGGGCATCAAGAGTGCGGTGTACCTCTATTGGTAAACACGATCCTTCTAGAGGGATTAATCCGATCCAGGGCATCAGGGGTACCATATAGCTCTCATAGTCAAGACGATCCTCCTAGAGGGATTAATTCGGTCTAGGACATCAAGAGCGCTGTGTAGCTCTCCTAGTCAAGGCAATCCTCCTGGATGGATTGATCTGATCCAGGGCATTAGGAGCACGGTGTACAACTCTCCTGGTCAAGGTGATCCTCCTAGAGAGATTAATCCGGTCAAGGCATCATGAGTGCTATGTAGCTCTCCTGGTCATGGTGATCCTCCTTGAGGGATTAATTCGGTCCTGGGCATCAGGAGAGCTGTGTAGCTTTACTGGTCAAGGTGGTTCTCCTGGAGGGAATAATCTGACCCAGGGCATCATGAGTGCTATGTAGCTCTTCTGGTTAAGGCGATCCTCCTGGAGGTATTAATCCGGTCCAGGGCATCATGACCACTGTGTATCTCTCTTGGTCAAGAAGGTCCTCCCGGAGGGATTAATCCAGTCCAGGGCATCATGAGTGCTATATAGCTTTCCTGGTTAAGGCGATCCTTCTAGAGGGATTAATCTGGTCCAGGGCATCAGGAGTGCTTGTAGCTCTCTTGGTTAAGGCGATCCTCCTGAAGGGATTAATCCGGTCCAGGGCATTAGGAACGCTTGTAGCTCTCCTGGTCTCGATCAATGGCGAATGGTGATCATAGAAGAACTTGCTACTGTAGACTATAAGGGTAAAACCTTTTGAGTCGATCCACATGCCAGGTAGCAAAGTGAATTTCCGCTAAAACGCTTGTTATTGTGGACTAGTCACTTGGAGAAAGCCTCTCATGTTTGGTTTCATAGGGGTACTAGTGAGAATAATGAGCTTCTAGTTCCCAAGTGATGTAGCTGGTTTAGAAGCCTGCTCGAGGTAGATGAGAGTCTTCAACAATCATAACAGAGCTCGAGATATCGTTATGAACGAATCGGGATCGGGACGTTGTGTGGCCCGACATAGGGAGTTAGAAACCACTAGTCCTCCTCATATGAAACTGATCCAAAGGCATGCCTGGGCTTCAAAGAGACCCTGGCAACTGAGAAAGGGCTCTGAATTTCACTCAAACGAAATGGGACCTAGGTAGCTCACATTGGAGCTGTAGAGGGCTTAATACGGTAAGTGAGGAAACCATAGGTCTTGTAGTTGTGCTGCTACTTTAGAGGCTTACTTAAATATGTAGGAGACTTCATCAAATATGGGAATACTCTGGGCTCTTCCCAAATGGATCGTGACATCGGTGGCTAGCTAGAGCGTTAAGTGGCCTTGTACCAATGGAGAGAAGCCACAAGTTTGATACTCTTCGGGAGCAGGCTGACGCTGCTATGGCCGAGCTTGCAGACTAAAGAGGAGATAACAAAGTCAGTAAGGGGAGTGATCATCCTGAACAAATCCCCGACAGGAGCTGAGGCAATTATGGCTACTGTGCAGGTAGACAAGGAGCAGATGCAACATATATATGATATGGAAAACCTCAATTTCATGTGTTGTGCCTTGCAACGATTGCTCTAAAAGAGCAGATAAAATCTGGAGGAAGTGGTCTAAACTCTGCGTAGCAATGTGGCTGCCTTGGAAGCTAAAGTGGATGCTTCATTTGCTGAAGGATGCTACTTACCAGATTGCTCAAGCTCTTCTTCCCCCGTCTGACCTGAGAGTCATTGAAGGATGGAACCGGGAGGTGATTAGGGAGAAAGTTACAGAGTGAGCTCAGTCCGCCCCTACTGAAATCTATCCTTCTTGAGCCGCTAGGTTCGCAGGTGATGAGGAGAACTTGGTGCCTATCACTGCTTCAATGTCTAGTCGCACTGGGGTAGAAACTACTTCGTAGTCCCCTGCAAATGTAAAAGTTCAGGATGTATGATGAGCTTTAAACCTGCATATCTGTCTGTCTGAATCCGTCAAGGAGGTAGAGATTCAGACAGACCATACCAATGAAGGGGAGGTCCATACTGATACCATAATGGTAGAAGATGTTGGGGTTTATACCCTAAAGATGTAATTTGTAAATGGATTTATGAAATAAATAAAAGGAAAAGTTCAATTCATTCTTGTTGTGTTGTTTATTTTATAACTTGTGCATATATTTAACATCCAAGATTACCGAATGTAATCTCAAACTGTGTATATGAGTTTCATATACAGATGGATACATTAAGAGACATGCAATCTAAAAAGTCCATAGATGACAAATAAAACTGGGTACTTTACTTGTGGTTAATCTATAGACGCGGTCCATTCTGTAATGTACGGTGATTCTATCCTGAATCATTCATATGGAGATATGAGAACGGAGGCACCTTGTATGATTAGATCATATAGGACTGGGCCATTATCTATATTAATCTCTCACCAAGATCCGTTTACAGATGAGATTCATATATATCAACAAATGATGGCTATATGTGGGTGGTCTTAATCCTGAGTGTCCTATCGACTCCTTTAGGTAAGATCGTGGTCTTTGATATACCATGGGTGAGGTCAGATGCATTTCCTGATCAATATACTCCGTATGTTGGGATTGCGGTTTGGCTTGTGGCTAGGAAGGTTTGTACACAATAGTGGAATCCACTTCTTCTTATGAGAAGTAGACGGTAGTTCCCTTAAGGGTTGATTCGGGGCTTAGACAATATGAACGCTCTCCTAATTCCGTGAGGAAATAGGATTTATTGTCCAGTAGAGAATCAATGGTACTTAAAGGATATATGTAATTAGAGGGGTATAACGGACATTATGACCCAGCTCTAATTATGAACTACTGTGGAGGATCACACCATATGTAATAGCTATATCGATAGACACTGAGTTGTATCGGTCTGTGTAAAAGCGTCTACAGTAAAGAGAGTGCAGTTTCGGATTTTTAGTGGAATAACACCGAAGTTAATAATCAAAGAATATTAATTAAAGGGTAAAATGATTCTGAGGATTATTAGAGCTCAAAATACTGTGGGTCCATTATGTCCCCTTGCTAGCCCGATCGATTTAGGTAACAAGGGTCATGGTTAATTAATTGGATTGTCCAATTAATTGTATATATTCAGGAATTAATTGAATAATGAGATTATTTAATTAATGAATGTTAATAGTTTAATTAATTAAATAATTAGATTATTTAATTATATTGATAATTATGAAATATTAATTAACTATTAATTGGAGGGTGTTAGTTGATATATGGATTTAGATGAAGATAAAATAATAGGATTATTTTATTTTTACTAAATCATTTATCTAAGTATTTGAATTTGAATTTGAATTTAAATTTAAAATACTTATTAGCACTTTCAATATATTAGATATATTTAAAAAGGATAATTAAAAGATATATATCAATTAATAACACAAGAGATTGCATTGGATGTAAATTGGTGTGTGCACATGAAACAATAGTCAAAAGAAGAATTTGCATATGATGCAAATACTTGATACACATAATATATATATAACGCATAAGAGGCGGGTGAAAACAAATATATCTATATAAAAAGAAGAAGCATAAGAGGCGTGTGAGATGTATATATATATATAACATGCAGACTAAGATTTGAGAAAGAAGTAGAAAAAGTGGTATGATATATATATATATATATATATATATATATATATATAAAGATACACGTTATTTTACAGACATATAAGACAAAAGGTGGTTTTTGATATGTGAAGTGAAAGTTTTGCTTGAGATGCAATTCATGTGTGCGTAAAATTAATACACCAAATTAAGAAGAAAGAGTTTCTTCAAGTATTTCTCTACATCCTCCATTCAAGTTCCTGAGACCGTGATGTGCCCACACGCAGTTACCAGTCCCAGTAGACAGCAATGAAGATCGAGTGGTTCAGACAGGTGCATATCGTAAAGAGAAAGAACCTCCAAACGTTGGTAAGATTGGTTTAGGCAGGAGCATATCGTAAAGCGAAAGAGCCTCCAAACGTTGGCATGATTTTCTTCTTCTGATTATATTGATTACAATTTCCTGTGTTTACATATTGTATGTATTAGTTCCGAAAATAATTACGATCCATAGTTCACTGGTCTCAGATATAGATATGATCTGTATAAATTTTTTTAAAACCTTACTTCCGCTGCATGACCGGTGAACGGGGTTCCATCCGAAGTGGTCCAAATCGATCTGGCTAAGGAGATGGTAGCCCATGCTGATTCAGGCTTATCCGACCAAGGTGGTAGAAGTTGGCTCTGAAATAGCAGCACTAAAGGATAGTAACCCTTTCCCCAACCAAGCAGCGGGACTAGGGAGGAATGAACTCTTACTAGGAGATGGATCGGGACCTCAGTGGCTCAATGGCGCATTGAATGGCCCGATACAAGTGGAGAGGAGCCTTTAGCATGTTACTGGTCCAGTGGCATGCTTGGGATCCTAGAAATCCCCAGTAACCTAAATGAAGCTTTGGACCCTCCTAGGATGAATCGGGACAGCAATGGCTCACTCGGGCATTGATCGGCCCAGTACACAAAGTGAAGAGCCACTAGTCTTCTGTCGGTCACTTGCTTGGGCATGTAGGAAGCCTCAGCAAAAGTAGGAAGCCTCTAGGCTCTTCCAAACTGTTCTGGCAATCGGTGGCTCGCTAGGGCGTTGAATGGCCCTATACAAATGGTGAGGAGCCACCGGTTTAGTACCGACCAGAGGCATGTTTGGGATCATAGAAGTCCCCAGCAACTGAAATATGGCTCTGGACCGTGCTGGAATGATTCAGAACCGCGGTGGCTCACTTGGGCATTGACCGACCCGACACAAGAATTGAAGAGCTACTGGGCCATACACCGGTCCAGAGGCATGCTTGGGCTCCAAGGAGTCCCCAACAACTGAGAGAAGGCTCTGGACCGTGCTGGAATGAATCAGGACCGCGATGGCTCACTTGGGTGTCGACTTACCCAGTACAAGAAGGAGGAGCCACTAGCCCTGGTACTGGTCCAGAGGTAGGCTTGAGATCCAAATAGTCCCCAACAACTAAGAGAATGCTATGTACCCCTCCAGAATGAGTAGGAACCGTGGTGACTCACTTGAGCATTGGATGACCCGTTACAAATGAAGAGGAGCCACCTGCCTGGTATAGATCCAGAGGCATGCTTGGGATCCAATGAGTCCCTAGTAACTGGAAGGAGGCTCCTGACCCTCCTGGAATGAGTAGGAATCATGGTAACTCACTTGAGCATTGGATGGCCCGATACAAACTGAGATAAGCCATTTCCCTGGTACCGATCCAGAAGTATGCTTGGGATCCAAAGAATTCCCAACAACTGAGAGAGGGCTCTGGACCCCTAAAAAATGAGTAAGAATTATGGTGACTCACTTGAGCGTTGGATGGTCTGATGCAAGATGAGAAGTCGCTTGCCTGCTACCGATCCAGAGGCATGAGTGAGATCCGATGAGTCCCCAGCAACTGGAAGGAGGCTCCGGACTCTCCTAGAATGAATCGAGATCTTAGTGGCTCACTTAGGTGTTGATCGGCCCGGTAAAAGAGGTGTAAAGCCACTAGTATTTTACTGGCCATGATGCTCCACAGGCTACACAACTGAGTTGGCTTATCTGATTCATGAGTTGACATGCTACCGCTACTTAGAAGCTTCTAAAGAGCAGATCCGGTGACATGAAAGGTTCCGTATGAAAGGTACAAGTCTTGTGGATCTGCTGGATATGTGATACACTGGTAGGGAGTGAATCTTCTTAAAGAAGCCGGAGAGATATAGCTCTACCGTATAGGAGCTCTTTAGGTACCGGAGCAGGTCTGCTATAGAGGAGCTTGACAGGTGCGGCTATGCTGCACTGGAGCTCTAACGGTATTAGAGTAGGTCTCTTGTAGAGGAGCTCTCTAGGCGTGGAGCTACTGTAGATGATTTCTACCAGCATATGACCAATAATGCAACATAGGGTAGCATAGTTGACCGGTTCCACTAGGAATCCCATGTACCATATTTGCTCCACAACAAAAAAATTTCGTCAAATGACAAAATGAGCACCACACGTGGTGCGTAGGTGATATAGACAAGTGTGGGGAAAGGATATCATAAACAACGAATGATAAATCTATCACCTCAATAGTAGAAGTATGCTCAAGTAGAGACATGAAAACTTTCAAAAAGAGTGTGGAAACTTCCTACAAATGGCACTAAAAAGTGTTAACCGAAAATTCACTCAAAGTGAGCAATTTGAGATAACACACTCGAGCCATAACCCGGTAAGCTGTGGTAGGTAGATACCTCGTACCTTGGTGATCTTGTATAAATATGAAGGATGATGCGGTAGGAATGAGATAAGTCATCCCGTCCATTGAGCTTCGTGCATAGGAAGGAGATATAAGGGGCTTGAGGTTCCTGTACTGGTGTAAAAGGGCTGATCCTGGACCTCGGTCCTGGTCATGATCCTCGATTTCTTCCCATAGTTTCCCGACCTAAATGGTGAGTAAGGAGGGGGGCTTATCTCTCTCCGATGTTAGGTCCTTGTCCGCTCCCACAAAGAGGGTGCATGCGAGCTCATCGACTCCCTTCAAATGGGTCTGGATGGTTTCTCCCTATCTTGACAAGCAACCTGGAAAGCAGATAGGTGGATAAGAGCGGTAGGTTCAGCGAGGTAGGAATCTAGCTCACACACATACATACATGCATGAGATAAATAGGAGAAAGACCAGTCTTATGTAGAGGTGGACTGACCAAGGGGGAAAACATCACGAATGATCATATGCTAAAAAACCCCAAGACAGTATCCAAAGGAAGGAGAAACACCCTTCTTTGTGTATATATAAATATATATATATTAAGCGGTGCTTCTAGGAGCGTACAAAAATGGCCAAGTGGTACAATGGGGATGCTTCGGAGAGCTTACAACAGTAATCGAGTGTTAACTGATACCGATACATTCCTGGTAAAGGTACACATACAATGATCATGTAGGGAGAATTTAGAGGAAAAATATAGGCTTTTCTCGGGCTTGTCCATCTCTAGATTAAACATGAGATCTCTTAGGAATCCATTTTGGATAATCTCTTAATATGCAATTTCTTCCTCCAATCTCTGATGGATGTCAGGCATCGAATCCAGTCTATTTATACATGGTGTCACTAGTGTTCATTCTTGGCATGCAAGAGGAAGATCACTGTATTCACCCTCCTTCCTTGATAGGCGGGATCTTCTGTTTAATATAGTTGACCCCAAATAATCGGTTGTGGAGGATATCTTGGAGGCAAAGGTGTTTGTTTCCTCTTTGGACTCTTTCTTGTTGTCCACTCCATTAATTTATCCAATCAACTCGTAATCATAGGAATTGTAGGGAAAATTGAGCAACGGAAGCGTGAAAAAAATAAAATTAAGGTTTCTGTATAAATAAAAAATTTCCCTTTATAATAACAAGAACCTTAACCCTAGATTAATTGATATATATAAAAAGTGTCGTACCTTTTTCTCATGGTGATTGAACTAGCGCTGAATTTAATCCGCAAGATCTTCCAATCCAATCACGAACGTGAATCACTTAGAAGTGTGAGCTCCCTTTCTTTAAATTGTATACCTGAGGATGGAAACAAACAAAATCTTTTCTTTGTTAGTTACAATAATCCTCCAAGAGGAAAACAAAGAACGTTAGGTCACTTGTGAATTATCAATCAATTTGATTGAAACTCGCGTGAACCTTGATTCATTGTTCTACACAAAACCTTTTAATGTAAAGGCTACTAGTGTACTATTGAAAACTAAACGTTCTTTCTTCCTTTTCTTCTTTACCGAATCTCACACTATTTCTTAGAGTTGGTCGAATTTTGTCTAGAGCAAAAACAATTTTTTCTCCCAAAATTTTTATTGTGGCTGAATTCTCTCCATGTAGCATATATTTGTTGGCCGAAATCTCTTTTATATATATAGGGTTGGCCAAAATTCCGTCTAGGAATTATATTAGGGTTGGCCGAATTTAAGAGATATATATATATATATATATATATATATATATATATATATATATATATATATATATATATATATATATATATATGATCAAAAATCCTTTCCTAAGAAGTATTTACTTGGTGGGTAAGAATCCTATCCTTAGGTGGATTTACTTGGTGACCAAGAATCCTTTTCCAAAAAGAATTCTTTCCTACACCAAGATTCCTAATCCAACTCAATAGTGTATTCGTAACCATATTAAAGATTTCCAAATTTGACTAGATAAATAATTCCTTTTATTTATCTACTTATCAAATATAATCTTTAATATTAATTATACTACCAACAATAGTATAATATTAGGAGACCATCTCGTAGTAGAAAAATGAAATTGACTTTTAATTAAATAATTAATTAATTACCAAATCAATTAATTTCCATTTAATTAACTGATAAAATAAAAATAATATAATTAAGCTAGAGAATATAGATTTGCCTCCCAACACCATATATGGGCCATTATATTATTTTTCCATTTTATTAAATCCTTTGGACCTTAATAAAATGTCCACATGTGAACTAGACCCATTCTTACAAAAAGAAACAAGTCCACACGTCTTAATACAATTCTAAATGGACCCCTAAATTGGTTCAGTAGAATATATCAAGTGATCCATGAAAGTTCGTGTGGATTGAGGATCTTGACGGACTATCTAAATTTAGCTCCAATAGACACAATCCAATCACAATCAACAAATGATTCACTTATGCCCGATCTATTAATTTTAGTCCATTCCACTAAAGAATTAAAATTGAACTCTTAAATAAAGATAGAATAAGTTAATATTCCTCATTCACACCCTAGACAATCTTAATGGAGAAAATGTTTCCTCGTGAGGAATACCAGTAATCGCCAAGAGCTCATAGACCGTCTATAGCTCACCAAGTTTCCATATTTACTCATATGACCACATTTTGAACTTGGATATTTTGACTTGTCCAGAAGCCATGTTTCAATAGACACTATTGAAAACTTAACGTTAAGATTTAATATCTAATACTTCAAAACACCATATGATGATATTCTACTCTCATTTCATAAATGGAGCCACGATGTCCATATCTATAAATGAAGTCCTCTATCGATTAACAAATGAATACCACCAAACTATCGAGGATAGACAATGCTATATAAACCTACTCATTGATAGCTCAAATGATAACACTTGCAACCATAAGTCCATTATTTATCTCAGGATTGAGATAGACTCTCCGATTGTCTTCAAATGAAAACTTTTATCCATTGACGGTTCTAGATAAAATATTTTGCTGTGATCCAATTCAATGCACCCAGTGTACTAGATTCTTTTGCCCAAAGACACCACACTTTGATGATTTTAGACCCATCATAAAAAATTTGATCCCACTCTAATGCTTGTAAAAGAATCTACAACTTTGACAAGATAAAGACACTCAACCTTTATCTTAAGTTGTGAATATTATTCAAGACTAACTAAAGAATTGTATCTACCTCTTACATATCTATATGTATGAACAATTCTTCTTTTCTCATAGTCTTTTGACCTTATGATTATTTGCTTTTGACAAATATAATAATTAAACTATAAATGCTATAAGATTTGTTAAACTAGAAATCATTTTATTAATATGAAAAGATTGTCAAATACATTATTATACTCTTGCTATCGAGTATAATCCCAAAAGGAACATTGATTGAATTGACTTATTAATGGCGTTATTAAGGAGTTAACTGATCTTCCATTAATGGCGTTGATTATCTCCGTTAATTGGGTTGACTACCTCCATTAATATGATTGACCTCATTAATGATATCTTAAATGTCATGAAAGTCAACCCTTTCTTCCTATGTTGTTTGAAGGAGAACTCTGATTTTGAATGTCACTTTGGTGAGGTACTTCAGTGAGGTTACTTGAGGTGACACTTGACATATCTAGTGTCGAGGTATGCTCAAGTACCGCTATTGTTACTAGAGACTTTATTTAACCATGTTGGAATCTTACCTTAACAGTATTGGTGCTTCACAATCGTATTAGAGCTTTTATGAGCATATTCTCTTGTGTTAGGAAGGGTTGGGTGCATATCTCGATAGGTAAGAAGGGCCATGTTGGACGAGCTTAGTGACAGAGAGGTCCTATAGTGGAGATGAATAAGTTAGCTTGCACTTGGAGAGGTTGAAGGGCATCTTGGATGGCAAGGTACTTCGAGGTATCAGTCTGAGGGTAGGATATCTCGAGGTATCAGTCAGGTTGTTGATGGCTGGATTCGATCACATTGGGTCTTCTCATGGAGCTCGATTTTGATCGTACTTGAACTTTGATGGGGTTGACGGGCTAGGTCGATGTGTTCGGGTGTAAGTATTACTCTCAAGGGAGATGGGTGACCTTGGCTCACTTCTAGAGGGGTTGCCAGGCATATGGACCTTGGGAATCTCGGTACCATTGTTGGGATTATGCTCGATAGCAAGAGTATAATAATGTATTTGAGAATCTTTTCATATTAATAAAGTGATTTCTAGTTTAAAAAATCTTATAGCATTTATAGTTTAATTATTATAATTGTCAAAAGTAAATAATCATAAGGTCAAAAGACTATGAGAAAAGAAGAATTGTTCATACATCTAGATATGTATGAGGTAGACACAATTCTTTAGTTAGTTTTGCATACTATTCACAACTTAAGATAAAATATTGGGCGCCTTTATCTTGTCAAAGTTGTAGATTCTTTTGCTAGCATTTGAGTGGGATCAAATGTGTTATGATGAGTCTAAAATCATCAAAGTGTGGTGTCTTTGGGCAACATAATCTAGTCCATTAGTTGCATTGAATTGGATCAAAATGAAATACTTTATCTAGAACTCTCAATGGATAAAAGTTTTCATTTGAAGACAATCAGAGAGTCTATCTCAATCCTGAGATAAATGATGGATTTATGGTTGCAAGTGTTATCATTTGAGTTATCAAAGAGTACGATTATATAACATAGTCTATCCTCGATAGTTTCGTGGTATTCATTTGTTAATCGATAGAGGACTTTATTTATAGATATGGACATTCTGGCTCCAATTATGAAATGAGAGTTGAATATCATCATATGGATGTTTTAAGGTATTGGATATTAAATCTTAACGTTAAGTTTTCAATAGTGTCTATTGAAACATGACTTCTAGACAAGTCAAAATATCCAAGTTCAAAATGTGGTTATATGAGTAAATATGGTAACTTGGAGAGCTATAGGCGGTCAATGAGCTCTTGGCGATTACTGATATTCTTCACGAGGATACACTTTCTCCAATAAGGTTGCCTAGGGTATGAATGTGAAATATTAACTTATTCTATCTTTATTTAAGAGTTCAATTTTAGTTATTTAGTGGAATGAACTAAAATTAATAGATCGGACCTAAGTGAATCATTTGTTGATTGTGATTGGGTTGTGTCTATTGGAGTTTAAATTTAGATAGCCCATCAAGATCCCCAATCCACACGAATTTGCATGGATCACTTGATATATTCTACCAGACCAATTTAGGGGTCCGCCTAGAATTGTATTGAGTCTTGTGGACTTGTTTCTTTTTGTAAGAATGAGTCTAGTTCATATGTGGACTTTTTATAAAGGTCAAATGGATTTAATAAAATAAGAAAATAATATATTGGCCCATATATATGTGTTGGGCAGCAAGGCTATTTAGAATAGCTTAATTATATTATATTATTTTATTATTTAATTAAATAGAAATGAATTAATTTGGTGATTAATTAATTATTTAATTAAAAGTCAAAAAAATTCTAGCAGGAGATGGTCTCCTAATATTTTGCTATTGTTGGTAGTATAATTAATATTAAAGACTATATTTGATAAGTAGATAAATAAAAAGAATTATTTATCTAATCAAATTAAGAAGTCTTTAATATGGTTACAAATACACTGTTGAGATGGATTAGGAGTCTTGGTGTAGGATAGAATTCCTTTTAGAAAAAGGATTCTTAACCACCAAGTAAATCCACCTAAGGAAATGATTCTTAACAGCCAAGTAAATCCTTTTTAGGAGAATAATTATGATCCTATATATATCTCTTAAGAATTTTGACTAGCCCTAAGCAATTTACAAGAGAGATTTTTGGCCAGCCCTTGTTTTTCCAAGAGAAGAATTCAGCCACCATAGAATTTTGAGGGAGAAAAATCTGATTTTACTCTAGACAAAATTCGATCAACTCTAAGAAATAGTGTGAGATTTGGCAAAGAAGAAAATGAAGAAAGAACGTTTAGTTTTCGATAGTACACTAGTTGCCTTTGCATTAAAAGGTTTTGTGTACAACATCGAATCAAGGTTCACACGAGTTTCAATCAAATAGATTGGTAATTCACAAGTGACCTAACGTTCTTTGTTTTCTTCTTGGAGGATTACTGTAACTAACAAATAGAAAGATTTTGTTTGTTTCCATCCTCAGGTATACAATTTACAGAAAGGGAGCCCACATTCCTAGGTGATTCATGTTCGTGATTGGATTGGAAGATTTTGCGGATTCAATTCGGCGCTTGTTCAATCGTCACCAGAAAAAGGTACGACATTTTTTATATACATCAGTTAATCTAGGGTTAAAGTTCTTGTTATTGAAAAAGGGAAAATTTTTATTTATACCTAAACCCTAATTTTTGATTTTTCACGCTTCCGCTGTGCGTATTTTTCCTACAACCTCGAGGTGGACGATATCTCGATACGTCGACCTACCTGGTGATAGTAGGATGAAATTTTTTTCTTTGATCCCTAGCCAAATTTTGCTATTAACACTTATAATTTAGATTAGATTCTTCTTCTTTTTGCTAATTTATTAAATGCCTACTTTGTAGTCCATTTCTTGTTCGTCATTCATCAACACACCCCGGTATTCATGTCTGTCATTTGCACGACATAATGTTTCCGTTGAGGAGACTAGAGTGTTATTTATTTAGTGGGTTTTTTGTTAATGTTTTTATTTTGTTTTTGGTGGTTTCATTTCTTATCTACAATTGAACTTCATTTTCATATCTATTCTCTATTTAATCATGACCACAAGATTATGGAGTGGCTCCTAATAACTAATTAGTTCCAAATGTAATATATATATATATATATATATATATATATATATATATAAAATATCAGTTTCTTGAGGGGGCGTTTGGTATGGGGTAATCAAAATAATGTGATTCCTGGGAAAGTGAAACATAGAAATGTGATTCCTGGGAAAATTGTACACGTGTTTGGTTGTGTATGAGAATATTATATTGGATTCCTGGGAATATTAAGCAACAATGTTTGGTATTACATGGGATTTTTTTTTTATTATTAAAATCTAAAAAAAAGTAATCAGATAAATGGATATGGTCTCTCCAGATCTTTCATCTCTCCATCGCTCTCTCTCTCTCTTTCTTTCCATCTCTCTCTCTCTATGTGTCTTTCTCTTTAGGTTGTCGTCACCGCCTCGTCGTTGCGTCGCCGTCACGTCGTCTTCTTCATCGAAGCTCGCCGTCGCGTCGTAGTCGCATCGTCATCGAAGCTCGTCGTGGTCTTCATCGAAGCTCGCCGTTGTCGTCTCCATTCGTATTTGTCGTCTCCATTCATCGTTGTCTTCCTCGATCCTCGCCGTCGTCATCGTCATCATCGATTTATTTTATTCTTGCTGCTGTAATTGTTTTTTTCATTTTTGTGTTAGTGATGACGTTTGAGATGATGTTTGAGATGATGCTTTGATAATGGTTTTGATTAGGGATTTTAGAAAGCAAATTGGGGATTTTTGGTATTATTTTTTAGAAGCAACGTGAAGAACAAAGAATCAGATGGAGGGTTTTTTTTTTAATTGAAGAACAGAGAACAAAGAACAGAGAATCAAAGGAAATTGGGGTTTTTTTTTTAATGATGGTGGGTCCCACGGTGGGAATCAGATGGAGTTAATCTGAAACCCACCTATTTTGATGGGAATCACTTTTCCGGAAAACAAAAAAATCCAAAACTGCTACCAAACATGGGAATGTATTGAGATTCTCATTCCCATGTAAAGAGGCCCTTATACCAAACGGCCTGTGAGTGTGGAGTACTGTGGACCATTGGATTTAAAAGATGCATTAATAAGTGAATACATCCATGGCAAAGCATTTAAATCCAATGGCCCATATGCGAGGAACTAATATATCTTATATCACTTTGATCTGACAATACAACATATATATATATATATGAGGAAATTACAAGAAATGATCAAAATATTTATAGGTTTATTGTTTTTATCCTTTAATTTATATTAGATTATATTTATCATCTTTAGGCTAGAATAGATAAAATTGCCCTTACTTTTCTCTTTACTACACCCATCCAAAAAGGTTCCCTCATTCTTCTCCACCGCCAAAATCAGATCTCTCTTTCTGATAATTTCAAAATCAAATCCCTTTCTTTGGTTCTCTCTTCGGGAATCGTAGCCCATCGCTGCCGCCCCCTTGTCTATCGATGTCACCAATTGTAGTGACCGTTCTCTCGAGCCTGTCAACGCCGCACCTTCGCCTTAGCCCTTTTTTTCTCATCGATGATGCTGCTTGGAGCGACCATTCAAGGCAATCAACACTGCGACCAATTATGTGTTCAAACAGAAACACCGCAATAGGTTTCGGTTTTTAGGTGATTTCTTACAAATACAACAATTAATTGTTAGGATTATGCTAGATAGCAAGAGTGTAATATTGTAATTAACAATCTTTTCATATGAATAAAGTGATTTATAGTTTAACAAATCTTATAGCATTTATAGTTTAATTATTATAATTGTCAAAAGTAAATAATCATAAGTTCAAGAGATTATGAGAAAAGAAGAATTGTTCATACATCTAGATATGTATGAAGTAGACACAATTTTTTAGTTAGTCTTGAATAATATTCACAACTTAAGATAAAGGTTGAGTGTCTTTATCTTGTCAAAGTTGTAGATTCTTTTACAAGCATTAGAGTGGGATCAAATGTGTTATGATGAGTCTAAAATCATCAAAGTGTGGTGTCTTTAGGCAAAAGAATCTAGTGCACTAGGTGTATTGAATAAGATCAAAATGAAATACTTTATCTAGAAACGTCAATGGATAAAAGTTTTCATTTGAAGACAATCGGAGAGTCTGTCTCAATCCTGAGATAAATGATGGACTTATGGTTGCAAGTGTTATCATTTGAGCTATCAATGAGTAGGATTATATAGCATTGTCTATCCTCGATAGTTTGGTGGTATTC
This sequence comes from Dipteronia dyeriana, assembly GCA_032871835.1. Classification (NCBI taxonomy): domain Eukaryota; kingdom Viridiplantae; phylum Streptophyta; class Magnoliopsida; order Sapindales; family Sapindaceae; genus Dipteronia; species Dipteronia dyeriana. The sequence continues at coordinate 69,956,031 of CM065300.1, read as the reverse complement.
ATTTGTTAATCGATAGAGGACTTCATTTATAGATATGGACATCGTGGCTCCATTTATTGAATGAGAGTAGAATACCATCATATGGATGTTTTGAGGTATTGGATATTAAATCTTAACGTTAAGTTTTCAACAATGTCTATTGAAACATGACTTCTGGACAAGTCAAAATATCCAAGTTCAAAATATGGTCAAATGAGTAAATATGGTAACTTGGAGAGTTATAGGCGATCTATGAGCTTTTGGCGATTACTGGTATTCTTCATAAGGATACATTTTCTCCAATAAGGTTGTCTAGGGTATGAATGAGTAACATCAATTTATTCTATCTTTATTTAAGAGTTCAATTTTAGTTCTTTAGTGGAATGAATTAAAATTAAATAGATCGGACCTAAGTGAATCATTTATTGATTGTGATTGGGTTGTGTCTATTGGAGCTTAAATTTAGATAGCCCATCAATTTATTCTATCTTTATTTAAGAGTTCAATTTTAGTTCTTTAGTGGAATGAACTAAAATTAAATAGATTGGACCTAAGTGAATCATTTATTGATTGTGATTGGGTTGTGTCTATTGGAGCTTAAATTTAGATAGCCCGTCAAGATCCCCAATCCACACGAACTTGAATGGATCACTTGATATATTCTACCGGACCAATTTTGGGGTCCATCTAGAATTGTAATAAGGCATGAGAACTTGTTTCTTTTTGTAAGAATAGGTCTAGTTCACATGTGTACTTTTTATTAAGGTCCAGTGGATTTAATAAAATAAAAAAAATAATATATGGCCCTTATATATTGTATGGGCGGCAAGGCTATTAAGAATAGCTTAAATATATTATTTTATTTTATTATTTAATTAAATGGAAATTAATACTTTGTTGATTAATTAATTATTTAATTAAAAGTCAAAATATTTTTCCTAGTAGGAGATGGTCTCCTAAAACAATACTATTGTTGGTAGTATAGTTAATGTTAAAGACTATATTTGATAAGTAGATAAATAAAATGAATTATTTATCTAATCAAATTAGGATGTCTTTAATATGTTGCAAATACACTATTGAGTTGGATTATGAGTCTTGGTGTTAAGATAGAATTCCTTTTTGAAAAGGATTCTTAACCACCAAGTAAATCTACCTAAGGAAAGGATTCTTAACTACCAAGTAATCCTTCTTAGGAAAAGAATAAACTCTCATAATCTATATCAATGAGAAATTCGGCCAGCCCATATGGATATAGGAGAAGTTAGATTTCCTTTTAGATAAGGATTCTTAACTACCAAATAAATCCACCTAAGGAAAGGATTCTTGTCAACCAAGTAAATCCTTCTTAGGAAAGGATTTATGATCCTATATATATGAGCATGAGATTTTTGGCCAACCCTAATGATTCTATGATGAAAATTTCGGCCATGCTAGGTAATTTTCAAGAGAGAATTTGGCAGAATTTGGCCTAGAAGAGAAAAAAAGGGAATATTTTTGTTTTCAATAGTATACTAGTATCCTTTACATCAAAAGGGTTTTGTGTACAATATTGAATCAAGGTTCACGCGAGTTTCAATCAAGTTGATTGATAATTCACAAGTGACAGGACGTTCTTGGATTTTTCTCTTGGAGGATATTTGTAACTAACAAAGAAAGGATTTTGCTTTGTCTCCATCCTCAGGTATACAATATAAATTAAGGGAGCCCACACTCCAAGGTGATTCAGGTTCGTGATTGGATTGGAAGATATTGCAGAATCAATTCGGTGCTTGTTCAATCGTCACGAGAAAAATGTACGATACTTTTATATACGTCAATTAATTTAGGGTTAATGTTCTCGTTGCATAAAGGGAATTTTTTTTATTTATACGCAAACCCTATTTTCAAATCTTCTCACACTTTCGTTGCGCTATCGAACTGTTTTTCCCTTCATTAATCAGTAATATCATTAAGAAAAAATTGGTTTTCTTTAAAAAAAAGTTTATATTATTGTGTTGGATTTGATTCGATTTCTATTTGAGCGCACTCAAATTGCTCGAACTGACGTGTAAAGTGTGGTGGATGTTATCAACAAAGATGTGGTGGATGTTATCTAATTTGTATCTAGGTTGTTGAATTTTGATTCATTTTCATTGTATTTTGAGCTCTCTCTCTCTCTCTCTCTGTTGTACATATTCTCATGGAGTTGCTTATGGTAATATTTTATTTCCTCAAAACGTAAGCCTTTTCTTTTATTTGAAATCGATTTCGTGTCTCGATTGGTAAAGTTTCAATATTTTTGTTTGTTTTGTTGTGTTAATTTTTGCATTGGATATATATATAATGAAGTTGTAATTTTGTATGCTAAGATGGTTCTTTTTTATTGTCGGAATCAAATGATGATGCTCATTGACTGTATTTTATGATATTTCGAGACTTTGAGATTGATTGTGTTAATTTATTGCTTGTTGGTAATGTCTTTGTGGTATGTTCTTTTCTCTGGTTATGTGTTAGTTAGTTAGTTTGTTTTTTGTTGTAAACCCTGTTAGGTTTTAGATTATATTGGCATTAATTCCATATCAAAATGATGTTTACTTGTAATGATTTAGTTGTTTAGGTTCATGATGATTCAAGCTTCAAAGAAGAAGGAACAACTAGTCAAAGCAAGTTCAAAGTCTTCAAAGAGAAAGGATGCTATATGGTTCTACAAAGGTATATTAAGATCTTATCTTTCACTTACAAGGCTTAGGTACACACACACAATTCATACATTTGTGTCCCTTTGTGTCCCTGCATAGTTGTGCACAATTATAGGCACACACACACACAAATTATACATATGTGTCCCTGCATCGTTGTGCACCATTTATAACACATTCACACACTTGAAGATGAATGCTCATACATTGGTATGAAAATAGCATGTTCTGGAAAATGCATGATTGAAGACTATCTCTATGTAGTTTGCAATCTAGTGTTTCTATGTGTTTCTATGTGTATATGTTTGTAAAATATAGATATTGAAATTGATTTTAGTCTTAAATCATTCTTGATTGAGTTCCAAACACTTTGGTTACTTATACTCTTAATTTCAAGTTCTAAGTCAAAAGATATGATACTTTATAGTCATGTTGCGTAAGTTGTCTTTGTCTTCATATATCAAGTCGAATTCTTATTTTTTGGGTTAATTATCCTATATGTCCATGGCCATGAGAGAGTTGCTGTTCATAATCTGTAAATGGATTCGAATTCCGAGTTGAGAGGCCGGAGAACGGTCGAAGAATGCGAAGGGAGATAGTGGAAAAGATGCACGTATCAAGTACTTCTTTCCCGAGATGGCGCATGGCCATCTCGGACAATAAGGCTTGCTGCCCTGAGATGCCCACACGCCATCTCAGGCAGTAAGGTAACTTGATGTGCTTCATGCTCTTTTGGTCATTTCATATATTCTTTTTCCCTCTCCTTTATGTATCTCTTCCCTCTCACTTTTCATTCTAAGAAGAGATTCAAAATTTGAGTGCATAATTTTCTCTCAAATTTTCTCACCTTCCAAACACCGTAACTTCTTCATTTGAACTCCGATCCGAATGATTCAAAGTTGAGAGTATTTTTCTATTCATCCTCCATCTTTTCTCTGAAGGTTTGAGTTAGTTTGAGTGTTGTTTTTAGAGTCTAACCTCACATAAACGAGACTGCACCAAATCAACAAAGTTGATTTTCTCTTAAAGTTTTCTTTTAAAACTTGGTCAATTGCCTTGAGTTTTCTTCTTCAATATATATATACGTGTCATATGATAGTTTTGATTTGAGTTTTGAACTCATTTAAAGCTAGATTGAGTTTCAATTGAAATCTCACATGTTGAGTTAGGTTTTGATTTTGCCTATGTTTTCACATGTTTGGGATTGTATTGTGCTAGCTTTGATTTTAGGACTATTTGATAATCTTTTATTGATTGAATTTGTGAAAAATAGTTTCTCACATGTATTAGGCTTTCTTTAGTCGAAATCTCACTATGATATATGTGCATGTGTTCTTTTAAGCTATTCTTGTGCTTAGTTGATTTCATGAATAGATAATATGCTCTAGAACATGTTCGGTTTATATGATTAAAACTCAATCATATATTAATTGAACATATTTTATGATTCAAATTTTCGATCTTTGCTTGTATCTAGGTTGTAATTAATGTTTAACATCTTTTACATGATCTAGATGAATTAAACATCCATGATTGACTAGACTACATTTGTTATGTGCATTCATGCATATGTCTAGTATTTTCCATAAGATGTGTTGATCATAACATTCTATGTTGCTGTCTTGTTTGTGTTTTGCATTCATGATCACCTAGATGCCTTGTGAGAAAGAAGTCTTGACAATAGGTGTGAGTTCTATGTTGTTGAGCATGGAAGTCTTGGTAAGGGGTTGGCGACCTTGGAATGTCAAGCAAGGAAGTCTTGTCTAGGGTCGTGAGGATCCGGAAGGGTGAGTAAGGAAGTCTTGCTTAGGGTCGTGAGAATTCGGAAGGGTGAGCGAGGAAGTCTTGACAAGAGGTGTGAGACATCAGAATGTTGAGCAAGAGGGTGACATATTCATGAGTAGTATATGAGGGTAGTTTCTAGGTGAAGGGGTCACTTGAGAGATTGTACTTTTCTTATCCACTAGTGGATTTTGTTGCCGGTAGTTGCTAACCCGTGTATGTTTCCACTTCGGAGGTTTACCACGTTATATCTTGTGTCAACTTTTCTCTATCCCTATATCTTTTATATTTGCATTTGTTATTTGAATACTATGGATAGAACTTTATTTGTAAGTTGACTTCCTTACTATAATTTCAATTGCGTATGTGTTATGGTTGCTTGTTTGTATCACACTTTACATGTTTTATAAATTGATTAATTATCTTTAATTGATATATATATATATATATATTGTGAAACAAGCAATCTAGAGGGACAAACTTTTGTTTGTTTTGAAGAGAGTCGAAAAAGGTGTCTAATCTCTTCACCCCCCCCCCCCCCCCCTCTAGGTTCGCCTTGAGCATTTAACCGTGTTTTTATTTTCAATTGGTATCAGAACAGGACACTAGATTGTACTTAGTGAGTATTCATGTGATACATTCACGGTATTTGCAAAGCTTTTGAAGTCATGGGTTTACAAGATGATGTAATGGCGGAAGGAGCCTCTAATACTAGGCCACAATTACTTCGAGGCACTAACTATGGGTATTGGAAGTTAAGGATGAAGGCCTACATCCGCTCTATTGATGAGAGGGCGTGGATGGTAGTGGAAGAAGGTTGTAGTCCTCCTACCAAGGTTCAAGAGGATGGAACCAATATACTCAAGCTAATGAGTGAATGGACTACGAATGAGTTTGAGGTTGCTAAATGGAACCATCGTGCTATGAATGCCATCTTTGGAGGAGTTGATGTGTATCAATTCTCCTACATTCAAAATCTTGAATCCGTAAAGGAGGCTTGGGATACTCTCTAAGTCACTAATGAAGGAACCTTAGCGGTGAAGAAATTAAGGCTTCAAATGTTGGCATCACAATTTGAAGGTTTAAGTATGGGTGAAGAAGAAAAGTTTGAAGACTTCCAATTTCGGCTTCTTAACATTGCTAACCAATGTCAAGCACTTGGAGCACCTATCTCAAGAGAGTGCTTAAATTGGAAAATTCATAGGTCTCTTCCTAAGAGATTTAAATCAAAGGTGACGGCCGTTGAGGAAAGCAAAGATATGGATAGCATGAACATCGATGAGTTGCTTGGGTCTCTCCAAACTTATGAGATGTGCTTGAAGCCAAAGATCAAGAGTAAGGGAATCGCTCTCAATGCTATTGTGGAGGAGAGTGATGATGAAAATGAAGAGATGGTTCTTTTGGTTAGAAAGTTCAAGAAGTTTCTAAAGAAGAATGCCAAGCCTAAAGGCAAGTCTTTTAAGGAAAAGGGAGTTAAGAAACCATCATCTTCAAGGAGTGAGAAGAATAGTCAAGCCATGAACAAGAAAGGTGTTCAATGCTTCAATTGTCATGGTTTCGGTCACTTTGCTAGTGAGTGCACCAAGAAGCCATCTAAGAAAGACAAGAAAGGCAAAGTGTTGGCGGCTACTTGGAGTGATGATGACTCTAGTGATGATGAGAACTCTAGTAGTGAGTCTTTAAGTGATGAAGAGTTAGTGAGCAACTTTGTAGCTCTAACGGCTTCTCATTCTCCAATAGATGTTGATGATACAATATCTTTGAACAAGAACATTGGTGCAAATCATCGTGGAAGCACTAGTTCTATTCTTACCAATCTTGAGTTGTTGGCTAAGAAAGAGAAGCTTGAAGAAGCTAGAGATAATGCTCTAAGAGAGGTAGTTAAGAAGGATGATTTGATCAAAAAACATCTAGATGAGTTTGTGATTGTTACTCATAGACTTCTTGGTGAGAAATGTGATATTATGAAGAAGTTTAGAGAACTTGAAAAGATAAACCTTGAGAAGGATAATGTGATATCTTATTTGAAGAAGAGAGAACAAGAATTAATGGAAGAGATAGACACTACCAAGGAGGCCATCAAGAACTTAGTGAATGATTCGGTAAGTGTGTCTAGTGTTAGGAATCTTGTTAACTCTCATAGTGGTGAAGACGACTTGGTAGTTGAAGAAGAGCCCTTGGAAACACCACTTCCTACTCACTTGGATGAAGTCGTGATTGACAAGAAACCACAAAAGAAGAGAAGATCAAAAGCCAAGAAGAAGTTGGCAAACAAGGTATCTATACAAACTCCTAGTGAAACTAGTTTAGCTCCAAAAGGTACAATCTTATCTTTTATTCCAATTTGCCATTATTGTAACACTATAGGTCACATTAAGCCTAGGTGTTATAAATTTATTGAAAAATACAAATTAGGAAATGAATCAAGAGATAAGGAGATTAAACTTCAACTTGAACATGCTAAGGCTTTGAAAGTTGAGAACATTATAATATTGCTAAGCATAAAAAGAAGTTATGGAGTAGAAAGAAAGTTAATCTTGTTCAACTTGACAAAGCTTGTGTTGAAAATGTTAAGGAAGAGAGTATTAATGATATTCTTGTTAATCAAGTCATTAAAAGACTTTCCTCTAGATTTAACATTGTTGTCAAGGATGATATTGGAAATGTTTATGTAGGTACACCCAAGACCAAGTGGTTCAAGGGTGAGTGCTCTTATCAATAATATAAGAAGCACATGTGAGGTAGCTTTAAGGCAATATATCAATTGTGTTGAGAATTCTAGCTTGCTAGCTTTGAATACTCCATGTATTGATATGTACTTGGTTATCTCACATCTTGTTTGTTATGAGAGTCGAAATTTATTAGTTAACTTTTGAGAAGTTCTTTTGATATATGTGTTGGTTGTGTTGAGATATTATGCTTTTTATACTGTTGTTGTAAAACATCATCAACTTGGTGTCATGAGAACATTCAAGGCAAGAGTGCTTATAAAAAGGGCGGAAGTATGATATTTGGTGAATATAATGTGCAAAAGGTATCTCTATACTCTAATGCATATTCTCTTAGATATTCATCGTTTGACTCAATCTTTGATATACATCTCATAGCATGTCATATTAATGAACTTTGTATAGCATAAATAAGATTCTCATTGACATTTGATATTTTAGGATCTAATAGTGATATTGTTCACATTGATCTTAACTTTGATGATTGTTTGTATATAGTATATTGAGTGGCATTACTTTTGAAAATATGAGATTCATATTCTTTAAAAGCTACTCATTAGAGAAGTAATGATCTTGAATAAGTCTCTAGTTATTGCTTTTAGATCATGTGCTTATGATCCATAAAATCTTGGTTTTCTAAAATTGCACTTTGCTTCTCTTATATGTTTTGCTAGTAGATTGAGTTTACTAATATGTAAACTTTGGATACACCTTAAAGTTTTTGTGCTTAAGTACATTTAAAATGACCTATGGTTAGTATCCATTTTGCTTCGGTAAATACATAGAACTCAACAAGCTCCTTTATGGAAATGGATACACATATTGGTTTCGAAAGCTACTCAATGTTGGAAAGAGCTACACCATTGTGATGAGTGAAAGCCACCATGAAGTGAATTTTTTTTTTTATGTTTGGAAAAATCAAAGCAGTGTTGAATTGGAATCATGAAAAGAAAATTCTTTGATTCAAATCCTAAAAAGAAAAGAAGGAAGACTTAAAAAGGAGTATAGTTGAAAAATCAAATGAGCTCGGGTTGAAAAACAAAAATGGGATGATGAGTCACATGCACACAGACACTCATATATTGAAATCTAATCTCTTAAAAACAAAAATTCCGGATGATAATCGGTTTGACTTTTTATGGAAAAAGCTTAAGATGAATAGATGTTGGAAATTGTTTGCATGTTGATTATCAAACTACTTCTTGATATATATTTGAAGCATATCTCTCACACACACACTTTGTTTTTGAGTATGTTGATATTTTAGCAATTGTGGAAGAATTATGAGAGAACTTGAAAATATTTGTTTATCTCTCTTATCATATGAAGCTTATTTTATTGAAATTTCTTCAAAATTGCTTGAATGTGTGATCATGTGATCATGTGAATATCTTTGTTAACTTTATGCTATCATTGATTTTAGTTATGACATTTATCAAGGGGGAGCATTGTATGCTAGACATTGTTCTCTTTTATGATATGTTCACATGCTTCATTTTGTTATATGTTGGCATACTTTGACTTAATGATACTTATAAGATGGTACTTACTATCTATGTCTTGCATGATGATTCATTCTTAAGTCATATGTCTTTGTTTTTATATTTTTATGACTAATATCATGTGATCATGTGAATATCTTTGTTAACTTTATGCTATCATTGATTTTAGTTATGGCATTTATCAAGGGGGAGCATTGTATGCTAGACATTGTTCTCTTTTATGATATGTTCACATGCTTCATTTTGTTATATGTTGGCATACTTTGACTTAATGATACTTATAAGATGGTACTCACTATCTATGTCTTGCATGATGATTCATTCTTAAGTCATATGTCTTTGTTTTTATATTTTTATGACTAATGTGTTTGTTTTGTTTCACTCATTTTGGTTGTATGTGTATAACATCTTATCACACAAGAAAATGGGAAGAACTAAGATTATCGGAAGTGGAAATCAATTGAATCCCGTTGTGAAAGCCAAGTCTACCTCAAAAGGATCCAAAACTTCAAGGACAAAAGATTTAAGGATCTTTGGAACAAAGAAGATATTTCAAGAGAGAGTCATTGACTTTGGTAAGTGTAAAGATTCTTATGTTTTTAAGTTCTTAAAGGATAGGAAACGGGAATCTTGGGTGAGCATGTTAGGTGTTGTAAATGATACTCTTGTTAGAGAGTTTTATCATGAATATAAGGAAAGTGCCACCTTGTTAGATGCTTTGATGGAAATAAGGGGTATTGTATTTAGAGTTAACCCGGAGAAAATTAACAAGTTTCTTGAGCTATTTAATGATGATGTCATTGAGAATCTAAATATCATGGGTAGAACTCTTTGTGACAATGCTTCCTTTGAGTGGAAAAATAGGGCATACATTAGTCAACATGAGTTAACTAAGGCTAGTACATTTTGACATCTATTCATTTACACAAACATTATTGGATCTTCAAATTCAACCGAGTTGAATAAGGACAAGATCAAAATAGTGTATGCCTTGGTAACTAATCAACTTATAAACCTTGAAGATCTTCTCATGTATTACATTGATAGTGCGACTTTCTCAATTAGAGGTGATAAAAAGCTTGCATTACCGGGGTTTATTACTTCATTGTGTTTAGCACGTGGGATTATGAGTAGAGAAGATGATGTGTTAGTTCAACCTTCGGAAAAATATTGTGATAAGCGTGGGTCATACATGTCCTATAAGAATAAGGGTAAGACTTGTGATACTTTTGGACAATTTAGTAGTTCTCAAGTTGATATTCATGTGATTAGCACAAGTATTCTTCCGGATTGGGCTATACAATTGAAGGAGAAGGTTGATGAACTCAGTGCAATAGTTGTTCAACAAGATGCTAGGATTAAAGAGTTGAAGAAGTGCATTGCTTCAAGCTCAAGACCACCACTCAAGCATTATGTTAGATCGACTACTCACACAACTTTCTTTGGTGGAACAAGTGGCTAGTATTTGATCTTTGAGGTACATTTCTTAATATTTTGGCGTCATTTCATTTCAAAACGGGGGAGAAAGAGTATATGCTAGTTGCTTAGTTTCTTTTTAGTATACGCTAGTTGCTTAGTTTCTATTTAATATATGCTAGTTGCTTAGTTTCTTGTTATGTTATTTTGTGAACTTTTGAACTTAATGGAATGTAATAATTAGTCTTGAGATTTGGTTAAGGATTTTCATGTTTTGGCATGTATTGAGGGAAAGACACATGTATTTATGGATTTTAATTGTATATTCTTATCCATATTATATGTTGCCATTTTTTGTTTTATGCGTTGTGCTTTGAGATGATTTGTAGGTTGCTTCAAGAGAAGATCAAGAAGAAGTTCAAGAGTTGATGAAGATTAGTTCTAGGAATCTTACTCATTGTAACTTGAGGGAGTGATTTTGTGATCTATCTTCATTTTTATATTTGTAGTAAATGTATAGGTGTTTTGACATGGAATTTTCCAAAGGGGGAGATTGTCAGGTTTTAGATTATGTTGGCATTAATTCCATATCAAAATGATGTTTACTTGTAATGATTTAGTTGTTTAGGTTCATGATGATTAAGCTTCAAAGAAGAAGGAACAACTAGTCAAAGCAAGTTCAAAGTCTTCAAAGAGAAAGAATGTTATATGGCTCTACAAAGGTATATTAAGACCTTATCTTTCTCTTACAAGGCTTAGGCATATACACACAATTCATACACTTGTGTCCCTGCATAGTTGTGCACCATTATACGCACACACACAGTTCATACATTTGTGTCCCTGCAAAGTTGTGCACCATTATAGGCACACACACACACAAATCATACATATGTGTCCCTGCATCATTGTGCACCATTTATAACACATTCACACACTTGAAGATGAATGCTCATGCATTGGTATGAAAATAGTATGTTTTGGAAAATGTTGAAGACTATCTCTATGTAGTTTGCATTCTAGTGTGAAATATGTTTGTAAAAAATGGATATTGAACTTGATTTAAGTCTTAAATCATTCTTGATTGAGTTCCAAACACTTTGGTTACTCATACTCTTAATTTCAAGTTCAAAGTCAAAAGATATGATACTTTCCAGTCATGTTGTGTACATTGTCTTTGTCTTCGTATATCGAGTCTAATTCTTATTTTTTGAGTTGAGTATCTTATATGTCCATGTTTGTGAGAGAGTTACAATTTGTAATCTGTAAACGGATTCAAATTCTGAGTTCGGAGGTAGGAGAACGGTCGAAAAACGCGAATGTAGCTCGTGGAAAAGAAGCAAGCATCAAGTGCTTCTTTCCGAGAGGGGGCGTGGCCATCTCGGGCAAGAAGGCTTGCTGCCCTGAGATGCCCATACGCCATCTCGGGCAGTAAGGTCACTTGATATGGTTCATGCCCTTTTTTTCATTTCACATGTCCATTTTCCCTCTTCTTTATATATCCCTTCCCTCTTATTTTTCATTCTAGGAAGAAATTCAAAATTTGAGTTCAGAATTTTCTCTCAAATTTTCTAACCTTCCAAACACCATAACTTCTTCATTTGAACTCCGATCTGAGTTATTCAAAGTCAAGAGTGTTTGTCTATTCATCCTCCATCTTTTCGTTGAAGGTTTGAGTTAGTTTTAGTGTTGTTTTTAGAGACTAACCTCACAAAAACGGGACTGTACCAAATCAATTAAGGTATTTATTTTCTCTCAAAGTTTTCTTTTAAAACTTGGTCAATTGCCTTGGGTTTTCTTCTTCAATATACATACATATATATATATATATATGTGTGTGTGTGTGTGTGTGTGTGTGTGTGTGTCTTGTGATAGTTTTGATCTGAGTTTTGAACTCATTTAAAGCTATATTGAGTTTCAATTGAAATCTCACATGTTGAGTTAGGTTTTGATTTTGCCTATGTTTTCACATGTTTAGGATTGTATTGTGCTAGCTTTGATTTTAGGACTATTTGATGATCTTTGATTGATTGATTTTGTGAAAAATAGTTTCTCACATATATTAGGCTCTTTTTGGCTGAAATCTCACTATGATACATGTGCATATGTTCTTTTGAGCTATTCTTGTGCTTAGTTGATTTCATGAATAGTTAATATGCTCTAGAACATGTTTGGTTTATATGATTAAAACTTGATCATGTTATAATTGATCATATTTTATGATTCAAGTTTTAGATCTATGCATGTATCTAGGTTGTAATTAATGTTGAACATCTTTTACATGATCTAGATGAATTAAACATGCATGATTTACTAGACTACATTTGTTATGTGCATTCATGCATATGTCTAGTTTTTTCCATAGAATGTGTTGATCATAACATTCTATGTTGTGTGCTTGTTTGCATTTTGCATTCATGATAACCTAGATGTCTTGTGAGAAGGAAGTCTTGACAATAGGTGTAAGGCCTATGTTGTTGAGCATGGAAGTCTTGGCAAGAGGTAGGAGACCTCGGAATGTCAAGCAAGAAAGTCTTGCCTAGGGTCGTGAGAATCCGGAAGGGTGAGCAAGTGGTTTAGGAGTGCACAGAACGAACTTATGCTTTTCAGCTTGTAATAACAACCCAATTTTCTTTTTCCATGTGACATAATTATCATCAGTTAAAGTATTATCTTTTAGGATGTTGATTATGGATGGGGTCATGATTTCTTTTAATAACAAAAAATTATTTAAGTAAATAATCATGATAAAGCACTTTTGAGTATTTATCTTGAATTAAATGAAATAATTCAATCGTAAAAATTCAATGGTGATCCAACACCCATAAAGGTCACGCCTCCTTTGGGAGTTCGCAACATTTACTAGTTGGACTAGGTCCCACCTAATTGTTAACATAACAATCAACGTTTTCAATTTAGCCATGTGATTTTATTAACAAGAACTCTTGGGAGGATATTAATAAACTCACATTGAGTGTTTTACCAAGTTATCGACCTTCAATCTAATCCCTCATGAATATCTCTCCTTTGGGAGTAGATATCGTTTGGGCTAATTGTCTAGTCTATCCTTGTAGGGAAGTATCTTGCTAAATTCCATTCATGAATACCTCTTGGAAGGTTATTACATGAAACATAAAGCTCAACTAAACTTAGAGGCCGTAGGTGTTCCAAAACACCTTCTCCCACTCAATTGTTTAAGGCGTGTGATTGAATTCCATAGAATGATTTACCAAGTTATCCAGATGCCAATTAGAAACCTAAATCATTCAATGCATGTTCATACCAAAAGAGATATATGAGTGGCACTCCTATTCTATATGACATGTTATCAAACAATGACAAATATTGTAATATTTACAAAAATATAAATAGCTACAATTTTGGTCCATCCTAGAAAAGCAAGTAAATTATATGTCTTGGAATACAAAAAACTCCTTTCTTGGTGAACAAGTCTTCACGCGACCTTCGTTATTTGGACTCCCTCGGCTGCCTCCCATGGGCGTGCACACCCTTGGCTTCCTTCCCATGGGTCTGCGCATGCCACAACCTCATAAAGGGCTGCCATGTGCTGCCCATGGATTTCATGGGGTGCCGTGCGCAACCCATGCCAGAACAAACGTGGTCGCCTGCTATTCGCACGCACGTTTGTTGCTGCACGGTCCCAAACTTATTCCGGTTGCTTCCAATTCTTCAAACCTTTGAGTCTTCGATACTTGAATGTATTACCTAAGAATTTTATATATAAAAAAAATACTGCAGTTTTTTTTATTACAATATAGTGCAATATTTTTATTACAATAGCAAAATAAATAAAAATTTAGCAACTACCAAGAAGGAAATTATGGCAATGATAGGTCACCCTTCTTATTACAATCCCAAAACAAAATACATTGAAATTCTAGGACCAAAATTGAGCTATAATAATCCGCATATAAAACATATAAATATATCCATACAATCCAATGTAAATATATATGCGAATACCTAGAGTGTCATCTCTTTCTAAAACATGCATATATACAATAAAAGAAAAAGATTCACGTACACATACATCAAATAATCAAGGGTACAACCAGGCTTTGATACCAATTGTAGGGAAAATCTGCACAACGGAAACGTGAAAATTTATAATTAGGGTTCGGTATAAATAAAATTTTTCCCTTTTTCAATAATAAGAACCTTAACCCTAAATTAATTGATGTATATAAAAAGTGTCGTACCTTTTTCTCGTGACGATTGAACTAGTGCCAAATTGTATCCATAAGATCTTCCAATCCAATCACGAATGTGAATCACCTTAGAGTGTGGGCTCCCTTTCTTTTAGATTGTATACCTGAGGATGGAAACAAACAAAATCTCTTTCTTTGTTAGTCACAATAATCCTCCAAGAAGAAAAACAAAGAACGTTAGGTCACTTGTGAATTATCAATCAGTTTGATTGAAATTCACGTGAACCTTGATTCGATGTTGTACACAAAACCTTTTAATGTAAAGGCTACTAGTGTACTATCGAAAACTAAACGTTCTTTCTTCCTTTTCTTTTTTGCCGAATCTCACACTATTTCTTAGAGTTGATCGAATTTTGTCTAGAGCAAAAACAATTTTTTCTCCCAAAATTCTTATGGTGGCCGAATTCTCTCCAAGTTAAATTCTTAGGTTGGCCGAAATCTTCTCTTTTTAGAATTATATGGATGGCCAAAATTCAAGATATATATATATATATATATATATATATATATATAATCACAAATCCTTTCCTAAGAAGGATTTACTTGGTGGCTAAAAATCCTATCCTTAGGTGGATTTACTTGGTGACCAAGAATCCTTTTCCAAAAAGAATCCTTTTCCAAAAAGAATTCTTTCCTACACTAAAACTCATAATTCAACTCAATAGTGTATTTGTAACTATATTAAAGATTTCCTAATTTGACTAGATAAACAATTCATTTTGTTTATCTACTTATCGAATATAATCTTTAATATTAATTATACTACCAACAGTAGTATAATATTAAGAGACATTCTCTTACTAGAAAAAAGATTTTAAATTTTAATTAATTAATTAATTAATTACCAAATTAATTATTTTTCATTTAATTAAATGATAAAATAAAAGTAATATAATTAAGCTAAACTATATAGCTTTGCCATCCAACACCATATATGGGCCATTATATTATTTTTTCTATTTTATTAAATCCATTAGACCTTAATAAAAATTTCACATGTGAACTAGACCCATTCTTACAAAAAGAAACAAGTCGACATGCCTTAATACAATTATAGATGGACCCCTAAATTGGTCCGGTAGAATATATCAAGTGATCCATGCAAGTTCGTGTGGATTGGGGATCTTGGCAGACTATCTAAATTTAAGCACAGTTTGGAATCGTCGGGGCTTTAGACCGTTTAATGCACAATGTCTCTTGAATTCTTGGAATCTAGGATTAGAACTATCAATCCAAGAAATGGCATCTATGATGCGATCTATTTAGTCGTTTACTTGCTTTAAACCATCATGTACAACTAAATTTATGATATGACATACACACCATTGATGGAAGAAATAACCTTCATCTTGTGGGATAGCAATAGAGCTAGTATTTGCTTATACATTATCTAATGTGATAAAAATGATGCAATGTGTGATTTCATAAGTTTCTAAAACTGAAAGAATGACATTAAAAATATTTTCAGCGGTATGTGCAAAATCCATAGGACGAAAACCAAGAATTCTTTTTATTATCCTCCATTCGGAATCTAAATAGTGTCATGTGACACATAAATAGTCATGTTTGGAACATGCATTCCAAATATCAGAAGTTAATGCAACAGAGACATTAATATGCTGTATATCAATAATCAAGTCATCTCTTTGGGTTTCAAACAATCTTATCAAATCGTTTCTAATGGTGGTTTTAGAAACAGTTTCAAATTGGAGGTTGAATGCATATATGATAAATTCATGAAAAAAAACATTGCACCAACATTGATCGGTTGATCAGTTTGTGCAATGTATTGCGCGAAACAATCTCTAGAGTGCGCGGGGGCACACCACCACGTCGTAACGGACTCGTCTGGGAGCCCTTGTAGTTATGTCTGGGTTGTAGTGTCTACATGTCCATGTGTAGGCATACATTTGAGTATATGCCTTCTCACCGGTTTCATGCCTACTTGTGGTATAGTCCTTAAGACAAAACTTACATTTAGCTCTGGGGCCGGTTGTCCAGCCTGGGAGTGTCATTTCGACTATGTCGAAAAACTATCAGACATCTGATGTTAATTTCTTAGGACGTGATATTGGTTTAACGGCGGAACCGAAAGGTCCTGCTGGGGTCTGGGTAGGCTCGGAAAGATCAAAATCATCGTTCAACATGTTCAAACGATCCGAAAAATAAGGCTGCTGGTTATGATCCATTTCCTGAATACAAATATGAACACTATAGTCATTAATAGTCATATTAAATTAATTAATTTGCTAACAAAACATATTATAATTAACTACTACAATTATAAATCAAAATTTACTAACAAAAAATATTTAAATTAATTACTACACTTAAAAATCATAATTTACTAACAAAAAATATTAAAATTAACTACTACACTTAAATTCATAATTTACTAACAAAACATATTAAAATTAACTACTACAATTGTAAATCACAATTTACTAAAAAAAAATATTTAAATTAAGTACTACACTTAAAAATCATAATTTGCAAACAAAAAAAATATATTAAAATTCACTACTACACTTAAATTCATAATTTACTAACAAAACATATTAAAATTAACTACTACAATTATAAATCATAATTTACTAACAAAAAAAATATTAAAATTAACTATTACACTTAAATTCATAATTTACTAACAAAACATATTAAAATTAACTACTACAATTTTAAATCATAATTTACCAACAAAAAATATTTAAATTAATTACTACACTTAAAAATCATAATTTACTAACAAAAAATATTAAAATTAACTATTAAACTTAAATTCATAATTTACTAACAAAACATATTAAAATTAACTACTACACTTAAAACTCATAATTTACGAACACAAATATTAAAATGAACTACAACACTTAAAAATCATAATTTACTAACAAAATATATTAAAATTCACTAATACAAATTAAATCGATAAATTTACCAATAAAAAATATTAAAATTAATACTATACTTAAAAATCATAATTTGCTAAATAATAATATTAAAATTAACAACTAAGTATGCACATAAAATGATAAATGTACTAACTAAAAAAAAATAATTACAATTAATAACTAAAGTCCAAACATAAAATTATAAATTTACTAACAAAAATGAAATAATTAAAACATAAAATAAAATTATAACATTTAAAGAAAAATGTACCTTTAAACTTTAGTGTATTGGTGGAAAATTTAGAAAATAAGATATAAAATTAGTATTGGGAATTTTGTAGAGAGAGAGTAAGAATGAAATTGAATGAAAATGTGTAGAGAATTGGAGAATGTAGAGATTGAGATTTGAGATAATGAGATAATGAGATAATGAGAGAAAGTGAATAAAAAATGAAATGGATGGAAGTAATTATAGGAAAATTTGAACTGTGGGTCAAAATATTAATTAGAAGACTGTAGGGAGGCTTTTTATAATTGTTTTTTTACCTCTAACGGTTGAATTTTGAAATTAAGCCTTTGGAGGCAATGGTTTTTTGTTTAAAAAAAAAACAATCGGTCCAAACAGGCGGACCACTGTGCCGCCCCGACATGAGACCCACGTATGTGCCGGGCTTGTTCCGGCCTGCAATTGCGTTGGGCCGTGCCATGCACTGCCCGTCTCCTTCAACGTGCCAGATGGATTGGCCTGTTTCGGTCCGATCCATATTTACACCATTAGTAGTGACCATGGATGAGTCTATCTGTTGCCACATTTGCCACATTTGCTTTCCTATTTAACTGCTGAACTCAGCTTGTAACGATGTTCTGGCTTGTACGGTATGTTAAGGGTTGAATGAAATGTTTCTTTAAAAAAAAAAAAAAAAGTCCAATGTATGTAATGACTGTGTAGTGTTATTTATTACCTTTTTTTTTTCTTCAGTAGTCTCTGACTCTCCGGATCAGCTTGATAAACTGCTTAAAAGATCATCAACAATGCAACAAAATCAATACATTTGATTGGATTGCTATATTTAAATTATTCATCGTCTTGAGGAAATTTTCCAAATTTTTCAAAATAATACAAAATTTTCACTCGATGTTGAAAGTTGAAATTACTAGTAAATTCAGTTTAAAAATGGAAGAAGAAAAACTGCATTTGTTGCTTGTCAAAGACCATCTCCAATACATGTTTGTAAAATGTTATATTTAACATAACAATTTAACATTTCGTTCTAATGCACAGTTTTATTTAACATGCTATTTTTATTGTTTTATTAATTAAAATTATAAAAGTTAACATTTATCATTAATGTATTCATTAAAATACCGAAGGATGGTCGGATGAAATAGATTTTAATTGAAATATCATTAATTTACATTAAATTTAAATTATTTTAAATATTTTAAATATATATAAAATAATATTTTTATAATTAAAAATGGTATATTTATTGTTGTACCACATTTAATATATAATATAGTATATATCAAATTTGATATAATATTTAACACTATATCGAAGGAAAGCTTTTAGACTCCATACTAAATTTTAATATTAACACTAATTTAACACAATATTGAAGTTGCTTTAAAATCTCATTGATTAACTCTGTCGGAATACTGAATTCCTTATCCGAGCCAATCAAGTCTAAGGCCAAATATTCAGTATGCCAGGAACAACTACAGTAAGAAGATACCTGAAGCACTTTCCAATACCTGAAGCACTTTCCAATAAGACAGTAATCAACCCAGATATTGCTATAATTAAGGATTAAGTTGAAATTACAAATATAGCACATAAAACATATATATAATTCAAACGATATTTAATAATATGAAAAAACTAAATAAATTAAAAATGGTCTAAAATTCACCCATAATGATGCAATTTAAAATACTTACTAATAATGCTCACATTCTGTTTACAATATTATTATTATCTTTTCTAGTGCAGAACGCGCCTACTTCTCAGTACTTTTTTTCTTGCCCGATCCACTTATAGCTGCTTTAGTTTTTGCCCATTCTTTTATGGAAGTAGCACTTCTCATGAACGAGCAAGTTTCCCCTATACTAACATCTACATTAGATGTTTGCCTTTGCATTAAGTCACTCTTATTCTCCACAATTAAGGCAGAAGTTCCGCTGTCATCCGAAACAGTATTCTTATTTGAAAAATTCTTTGAAACATCTCCTTCTTTTTCACCTTCCAAAGACATTGAGGAACCAGATCTTGCACGTTCTTCGTTATCCTGCTTTACGAAATTGTTGAACTTGCTGTCATTCATATTTTCAGTATCTTTACACATGTAGAGTTTGGCTACTTCATGCTTCTCAAAATTAATACTTGGAGAAATTTGTGTGATGCTGAATGAGTTGTTATTCTCAGTAACCAATTGTGTCCATGAGGATTTCTGAAACCATGACGAACCTGTGCCTGATTTGTTTGATGATGCCTCGTTGTTAGTATGTTGAGCTTCTGCAGAAACCTCCACAATTTTTTTCTCAGCCGATTTGCCTTCCAAGTTCTCATTCCTTACTAAGCTCCGGCTCTGACTGTCAGTGGAGTCAGGAACATCGGGACCATCAGATGTGGGTTGTCCTTCATCGCCAGAAATGCATGGCAACATATTTGAAGTACTAAATGCTTCATTTCCCTTGTCTCCAACAGATATTAATGATGGCAACTTTCGGGACTGTGAATGATCAGTAATTGATTGTTTGAAATTTGACTCTGGTTCAGCAGGTTGAGCTCCCGTGAGCGTCGCTAACTCATTTGTATCAGTTTGCAAACAGCCATAAACCTCTGAGGTAGCAAACACAAATTCCTTTGTGTGACTTTCTCTATTGAGATGTGATTTCCTCTTCTTGTTAGGAGCATTACTCTTTTTCTGAACCTTGGGCACACTCTGAACATGTCCATCTGTAGATGTTTGTGTCTCATTAAATGTTGAGCTCTGGGGATCCAAGACATAAAAGAACAAGAAATTCAGGCCAGAAAAGTACACATATTGAAAATGTGGGAATGAGGGAATGAAACAAAGCCACAACAATTGAAATAACATAGTTGTACACTTGTACCTGATTTGCTGTAGAGACTCTTTCCTGTTCTTGGCTCCCTGACAAAGTCATTCTACTGTTTTTCTTCGACACCAAGTTAACTATTAGGTCATCTCCGTTTACTTCATTCTCATCATTCTCATCAAACTGCATATCCTCAATTGATTCCAACGTATTGTCTACTTCCTTGGTAGGAGTTAAGGCGGGTAATATATTGGAGACACTAAATATGCTATTGTCCTTGTCCCCAACAAGTGTTTTCCAAGACATTTTTTGGGACCAAGTTTTAGCAGGCTGAGCTTGCAAGTGTTTCCTGGACTTGTTTGGACGTGTTTGCATATTCATATCATTATCACCATCAGGTTTTGTAGACACAGATTCAGTTTCAATCCATTCTTCATCGAGAGGTAATTTCCTCTTCTTTGTCAAAGGTGTAATATTCATTTTCTGTACTTTTTGTGCATTCTGAGTTGGTCTATCTTTAGAAGTTTGTGATTCATTGGATGTAAATTTCTTGCAAAGGAAAACCGCAAAGACAAAGATTTCAGGCCATAAAGTACGCAGATATCTAGCACTAGTAATGATAATGGTAATAATAAAAAGGCACCTAATGAAAATGAAGTTGTACCTGACTTTTTCGTGAGATGGTAGTGTTTTGCCAGTACCTTGACAAAACCATTCCATTGTTTCCCCTTGACGACACATTAGTTATGAGGTTATCTTCTTCTGCTTCATTCTCAGCAAACTGTAGATCATCTATCAATTTGTGTCCATCATTGCCCAGTCCAGTCCCACTATCTGCAGCATTTGACGCATTCTCCTTCTCAAAGAGCTTTCTCATCACTGAGTTCATTATATTAAGCTCTTCCTCATCGATCACACCACTGTGAGATTCCAGATCATGAATTTCTTTACCATGAATCTGTTTCCCTTCAGCAGTATCAAAAGGAACTAAATGCTCTTCACAAGCACAGAAATACTTCGGTAGAGGAGGAACTTGAATGCGCTGAAAACTGTATTTGTGCTTGCCAGTTCCAGTAAAGGGCAAGGACTTGAGCTGCAGATATTATTATAAATCTTAGTAATTCAAAATATGGAGGCATCATTCAGTTTATAAATCTTAGAATATTGAACTTTGGTAAACAATACTTATAGCAATAGTTTAGAGGAAATATGGAGGCATCATTCAGTTTATAAATTCAAAATGCTTTTTGTTCCTGTTAACAAGGTTAAAATTGAACTGAAGTCCAAAAACCAAACTAGCAATTCAGAATGGCCAACAAAGTGGCAGACAAGCTTACTAAGGCAAACAAGTTGGGTGTAAAAATGGAAGCTAAGGCACGTAACAAGGCTACTCCAGTACTGAATTTAGCCCAGCATACTTGAATCTGGCTAATCTTTCTATTAATTTACTACTTTTTCTCTCTAAAGTTATGAATTTCGAAGAAAGATCTTTCCCATTTATATATGTAGCCTTTTGTAACAGAGAAATAAATTAAAAGCAAGTACATGTATATCGGCATAACAACAATTAAGGAAAAAAGTGTAAGTACAACAACAAAAGCATGCAGCCACTAAGGTTGATATCACTTTATGCGTCTTGAGCTTACCAAGCATTCATTACCCATCTTTCAACTGTTTTTGCACATAGAAATGTCCCAATCATAGTAGGCCACTAAATTTCTCTATTTATAAACAAAGCTTACAATTTGATACATTATAAAAAGGGTGAAGAGCATTGAATAGCAAATAGCAATGGAATAATGAATAGCTTACTTTATTCAATCTGGGGAAGAAAATGTTGAGCATCATCTTGTTCTGTGACTGAAGCACTTTGTTGGGTTTGGTGGGATTGTCGGAAGAAGTGATACTATGTTGATGAATTGGTGGAGTAGAATCAGTAGAAGAAGCAACTTGAGCATCTTCAGACCACTCCCGGTCCATGCGGGCAAGATAATGTTCTTTAGCCTTCTCAAGCCTCAGTCTTGCTCCTTTCCAGACACACCCATTATACTATACATTGACAAATGACTGACTGTTAACAATAACGAAAACAAAAACAACCCATGAAAATCATTGAAGAGAAAAGAAGAGAGAACCTTGCTGAAGAGCCTTGAAAGGGAATTGTGATTGGAGGGGCAGAAATCCAAATAGGCAAAGCTGCGAGATTTGGTCCTGACAATCTCTACAGACTTGACGGTTCCAAGAGAAGAGAAGATGTTGCTGAGTTCATCGCTTGTCACCTTCTCTCCCAATCCTCCAACATATATTCTTGTCTGCACTTCTTCTTCTTCTTCTTCACTTTTTTCCATTCTCTCTTCAGTCTTCACTCTGCAAAACCACACTGATGAACGAAGCGGCAGTAACTAAGCAACATAACCAACTAGTTGAATACAAAATCTATACAAATGAGCACTCAATATCCGTGACAGTAGCAGAACACTCAACAAGTAAAACATGAAAGATGAAACACAAAATAATACGAAATTTGACATGAAAGACAAAACTGGTTTCAGAATTCAGATGCAATCTGACGAGAATGGAGAATGGTGACTTGAGAGTGGAACTGCAGACCGGTTGAAATTGACGGACGACGAGTCGACGACGAAGAAGAAGCGCGACTCCACGGACCACGATCGCCGCAGTTGACTGGTGTTCTGGTTGAGAGATTGAAAAACGATGGAATACAGCCGTACCAGAGAGACAAAGGGACCGATTCGGATAATTTAGGGTTTAACTCAAAACGACGTCATTTTGAATGCAGAATTTAACAAGAGTGTCGTTTTGGTAAATATTACAATATTAACAAATGTGGTGTGTAATTTTGGGTGTCCAGCACCGCCACGACAATTCATAAGAACAAGAAACCATCTGGACTCTGGAGAAATATTTTGTCTGTTAGGGTTTAATTTTGAATTTGTGAGTCATTTCTTCTTTGCTTTTCAATGCATATTTTATTCTTTTTCTCCGATTCAAATTTAAAAGCGAAATAAGTATATTTAATTATTTATTCGTACTACTTTGTTTTTACATATATTAACGCAATAGAGAAGTTGAGGAATGGATTCTTCTTCAGATGAAGTTTTGCCAACAAATGCAATGCAGGTAACTCTTTAAATAAAATATTTCAGGATTGAAATTTCATTGTTGAAGCAGACATCAATTGAAAAATTGACTATAAGTTGTGTGTTTACTTGTTCAATTGTAATCCTAGTCTAAATTTCCGACTCTATTATTTCTGAGTTGTAAAAGAAGTAATTGGTTTTAGTTGTGTTTATGAAGATATTGACAATTGCTTTTCTGAGTTATTTAGTATTTTCAGTGGATTTGTGAGAATTTTAGGTTTTGATTATATGAGATTAATCTAATATATGTGATAGTGTCTCAAGGTAGGGGTACTAGAATGAAGTTGTGGGTCTTATTCAGCTTAATTATCCTTTCTCTCTATTAAATGACCCACCAAGGTTTCTTTGGTTGTTTTCACTTCATTAGTAAGGATGGCACTTTCAATTAGGTTAGCATGGGGTCAGGGCAGGGTTTCAGGAAAACATAATTGAGTTCTTCATAAAGAATATATTTACCTCATTATCAGATTGTATTAGCCGTGTTTTAACCAATGCCCTATACCTATTTGAGAGGCACAATCATGCTAAGTGTGCATAATTATTTGTTATTTAATTGTGCCTATTAACTTGTTAAAGTATGCATGCTGCTCTGCATCTGCTGTATTTTTTTTTTCCTTTGAAAGTTGCATCTGCTGTTATTTGTCATCCAATTTGTGTAAATTATTAATCCTTGTAGCAGTTGGCTCAAACTATATAAGACATTTGGAGATGCGCCCGGTTTTCTTTTGTTCTTTCATTTTTTTTTTTCATTTGTAATTCTGTTTCTTTTTTCTTACAACTTATATTTGTAGGAAACTATGCTAGAGTTTCGTGCTGGTAAAATGCGTGTCGAAGGAAAGAAGGTTGTCCCTGATACTCGTAAAGGGCTTGTTCGTATAGCAAGGGTATGATCAAGTGAAGATTTTTCATCTTTTGGTTTTCTAGGTTGCATAAATCTATTTATTTCTGTTTTTTCATTTCTTCTTTCTATTCTGTATTTAGCACAAGCAAATTTGATCATATATTTCTAATTTGTGACTCCATCTTTTGGACAAAGTTTGGGAACAACTTTGAATGTTAGTTTGATATTTATTTATTTATTTGTCAGGGGGAGGAAGGATTGGTCCATTTTCAGTGGCTTGATCGCACTCAGAATGTTGTTGAAGATGTATCCAAACTATCATGCTGTCTGTTTTTCTTTTATTAACTAAATATTTGTTCACTTATTCTCTCGCTTTGTTGTGCAATTATCGCTAGTTTCCATATGTTCAATCCTTATTATGGTAATGTTTTCAGGTTCTGATGGGGAAGTGGTTAGAGATTTAAGAACTTACGTTAGACGTAAATTCCGGAAAGATAATTAGGGATTTTGTGGATATTATCTTTTGTTATTTTCTAGATATTATAATTTATTATTTATCTTTAGATATTATCTCCTTTAGAGATAATTGATTCAGGTTATTATCTTTAGGTGTTTGTTTTTTATTTTAACTCTTTGTATTTATATCTTGTATCTGATCTTTCTAAAAGGCCCCTTTAGAGTCTTTTGTAGGTTATACTTGATGAATTGAATAAAGAATTGAATTAATGTGTTTTCCAATCCCCTTTTCTGGTTCTATTTCCTTCTAGTCCTACATCAACTGGTATAAGAGCCGTTTTTTTTTTCGCTCATACTCGCTTCCATCAATTTTTCTTTCGTTTTTTCCACACAAATCAGTCCACAAAACTTCATACACACCGAGCCAGACAACATACACATGCCGGAATCCTCCATTTCCGGCTGTACATGCGCCCACGCGCCAGCCTCACGCGCCACCGCCGGTGGTGGCTTCCACCGACGGTTCCATCAGAGACAGACAACGCCAGCCGTCACTTTTTCCTTCATCGCCGACGTCCAGATCTGCCACGATTACCGTAGATCTACGTCACAAACAACTGGCCGCCGCCGCTCTCCTTCGCCGCCGATCTCCGGAGCGTGGCCTTTCACCGCCGAGCCCAGCCGATTCGCCGGCGTCCTCTTCTTCGACCCAAAGGTTCAGTTTCCAGTCTACGGGTGTTCGGGTGGTCGGTTTGTCGACCATGTCCTTCACAGCAATTTCTAATAGTTGGAGGGTCTGGTGGAGATTTGCCTGGGCATCTGTGCTAATCACGAAACTTACTGGGGTTTTTTGCAAATACACCTACTTTAGGGAGTAATTCGTAATTATACAATATGGAGGACTTTTTAGCAATTTTTCACATAAACAAATTTCAGTTCATCAACGGTTAGCTTACTTCGGAGGAAAGGTTGGCTATTCTGATTTCGCTATTCATTGGTTTTTTGTTAAATTTGCATGCCTTTCTTACTTATTTGCTTAGATCTAGCCTTTTTATTTAAATTTTAGTTTTATTTAATTATTTTTCTTTTTATTCATTTTTATTTTAATATTTTTTTCTTTTTGTTATTTTGCTTTTATTCTGGCTTTCTTTTCTTTCATAAATCAAAAGCGGATTCATTTTAAAAAAAAAACCATAGTATTAGTCAACCGTTTATTGGATTTGAGTATTTGGTTATGGACGTACATGTCTAGGAAAGTTCTGTCTAAGGAGGCTGGTTCTTAAGTGTGTCCATTGTGACCCTCCACCCTTTCCTGGGAACTTACCTGGTGTATTGTTCACAATTGCGTACACTATCCTATAAACAAACCATTTAGAGTCATAAGTGGTTTATTGTGCACATATGGCTACTTTATTTTAATTATTACTTGTTTTCACTTTACTTGTACACATAATGGTTACAAAACAAGACTTTGAAAAATCTAACCAAGATCTTAATGATAAAATCACGACAGTCCAAAATGACCTTGGGAAACAAATACTTGACCTTACAACTGAAATGCGTAATACCTTTACCTGTATCGAGGCCCGGATCACTGATTTTAACACTCACCACTCTCTTAGGGATAGAGGTAAACAATCTATGGAAGAACATGTTACTGGGTCTACCATGAGTCAAGGTACACAAGTCCCAAGTCATATACATCCGAGTTCGTCCAATATAGGCCTTATGGCTTCATCCTCTAGGGTCCTCCCTTTACATAGGAATGCACAACCCTTTCGACCTGAGTCTGATGATGAACCTGATGAATATAGACAACCTAGGCATGCATTTAGAGGTCCCCCTGTTGAGGATCATGACGTTAGGCGTCCACATAATCTTCTTCCTCGTCGAAATTTTGACCACTATAGGAACCCCTATGATGACCGTAGAGATTTCCATAAAAGATTTTCTGATGACCATTTTGATCCCGTTAGAAGGGTTAAGGTAGATGCCCCGGAATTTGATGGTAGGTTAGATGCCAATGTCTTCCTAGATTGACTTGCTGCCATGGATGACTAATTTGAGTGGTTTCCCATGAGTGACGACCAAAAAATTCGTTTTGCCAAACTTAAGCTCGTCGGTTCTGTTAAGAAATATTGGCGGAACATCCAAATGCAGTTTGATCGTCTAGGTCAGGATCCCGTCACCCTTTGGTCTGCGATGAAAATCAGGTTGAGAGAGAAATACCTGCCTACCTATTATCGTAGTGCGTTACTAGACCAATACCTTAACATTAAACAATCTTCGTCTAGTGTCAATGACTACATGTCTGTTTTTGATGACCTATTGATAAGATGTAATATCAAAGAAGAAACCGATGTAACTGTGGCTAGATTCCTTAATGGCCTTAAGTTTGAACTCAAACGTGTGGTTAGCATGCACAATCCTGAGACTTTAGAAGATGTCTACTCTAAAGCTCTAGAGGCTGAGAAATACCTTCGTCCTTATCCCTCTAGGCGCCTACCGGGTGACTTTCGCCAAACTCGTCCTATTCCACCTGAGGGTTCCCAATCTTTCAACTATAGAGGGGTTAATCCTTCAACCTCAAATGCTCCATTTGAATCTCGACCTCCCATACTGAGAGATAGGACCGGCATTCCTTCTATAGTGCGTCCTCATAACCTTATATTGAGTGCCACCATTGTCATGCTAAGGGCCATATCGCTTCTCGATACCCACAGCGTACCTTAACCATAGGCCAAGAGTATGATGACTATTATCTTCCTGACCCTACGGATGAGGTTGTCGAACCTCTAGAGGATATCCATGATTTGGATCTTGATGCCGATCTAGATGATAGAGGGTTTGAGGGTCAATTGCATATGATGAGATGCATATTCTCTAAGCCGGTTAGTGCTGATACCTGGAAACGAACGAGTGTATTCCATACATTTGTTCAATTAAAAGGTAAAAGTTGTAAGTTAGTGATAGATGGGGGTAGCACGATGAATATTGTTTCTAATGCTGCGGTCACTAGATTTCAACTCACTCCGGAACCTCATCCACACCCATTTCGAGTTGCTTGGGTAGATAAGACTTCGTTGCCCGTTTCCCATAGGTGTCTTGTTCCCCTGTCCTTAGGCTCTTATTCAGAAACCATTTACTGTGACATCCTTCCTATGGAAGTTGCTCATATCATCTTAGGACGTCCTTGGTTATATGACCTTGACGTCAAGAGTTTTGGTCGAACGAACACTCGTATGTTTACCCATCAAGGTAAGACTATTACCCTACAACCTGCTAAACCTAAGGATAGCATCCCGATAAAGACTAACACGTCAGTGGTTGATAAACCTTCACCGACTGTGTCCCCCAAACACAACCTTCACATCTTAGGTCCTAGGGAATTTATACGACATAGCCACCAGATTGGGAGTGTGTACGCGTTAGTGGTGCGAGAGCAAACCAATGACACCCTACCTTAGAGATCGATCTCACCCCCGTAGTTAGACAGTTACTAGATGTATTCGTCGATGTGACTCCTCCGGACTTGCCCAACGAGTTACCATCTATGCGGGATATCCAACATGCCATTGACCTGGTCCCAGGCTCCCCACTTCCCAACCTTCCACATTATCGAATGAACCCTACTGAACGAGCTGAATTGAGCAAACAGGTAGAGGGACTTTTAGAGAAGGGGTTTGTTCGTCATAGTCTTAGCCCTTGCACTGTTCCTGTCCTACTTACTCCAAAGAAGGACAGATCTTGGTGAATGTGTGTTGATAGTCGAGCCATTAATAAAATCACAGTCAAGTATAAGTTTCCTATTCCTAGACTCGAAGACATGCTAGATGAGTTAGCTGGTGCTTAATGGTTCTCCAAAATAGATCTACGTAGTGGGTATCACCAAATCAGGATTCACCCTGAGGGTGAGTGGAAAACTGCTTTCAAATCCCCCGATGGTTTGTATGAGTGGTTAGTTATGCCCTTTGGAATGTCCAATGCCCCTAGTACATTCATGAGAATGATGACACACGTGCTTCGTTCCTATATTGGCAAGTTTCTCGTTGTCTACTTCGATGACATCCTTATCTATAGCAAGACCGAGAAAGAACATCTAGCTCACCTTAAATAGGTTTTTCTTACTCTTAGGGCAGAGAAGTTGTATGTGAACCTTAAGAAATGCTCATTCTTGCAATCTCACGTCCTTTTCCTAGGATTTATTGTCTCGGCTTTAGGTATCATTGCAGATCCTGCTAAGGTTAGTGCTATTCGAGATTGGCCTACACCTAGAACCTTAACTGAGGTCCGTAGCTTCCATGGGCAAACATCATTTTATAGGAGGTTCATTAGACACTTTAGCACCATCATGGCTCCAATCTCAAATTGTCTAAAAATGGACGAGTTCAATTGGGACTCGCCAGCTAATAAAGCATTTCTTGAAATTAAGCAGATAATGACTGAGGCACCTGATTTGCGCCATCCTAACTTTTCCAAAGCCTTTGAGATTTCATGTGATGCATTTGGAGTAGGTATTGGAGGGGTACTTAGTCAGGAGGGACACCCTGTAGCTTTTTTTAGTGAGAAACTGAACTCAGCCAAACAAAAGTATTCGACCTATGACAAAGAGTTCTATGCAATCGTTAGGGCTCTTCATTATTGGCAGTACTACCCTTTTCCAAATGAGTTTGTCCTTTACTCTTACTATCAAGTTTTACGTTACCTACAGTCCCAAAAACAATTGAACCCTGGACATGTCAAATGGTCTGAATTCCTTCAAACATTCACCTTTGTTATTAGACACCGTCCTGGGGTAGATAATAAACTTGCAGATGCTCTTAGCCGTGTTCTGATGGTGGTCCAGTCTTTAAGTGTCACGGTACCAGGATTAGATAGGATCAAATCCGAATATTCCACCTGCCCAGACTTCGGCATTATATTCCAAGAAATTTTGGATGGCCATCGTATAGACCATGTAGATTTTGTCATTAGGGATGGTTATCTATTCATTGGGTTCCACCTATGTCTCTCTTGTACTTCGCTTCTTGACTTTTTAGTTTGGGAATTGCATGCTGGTGGGTTGGCCGGTCATTTAGGGCGTGATAAAACCATAGCTTTGGTTGCAGATAGGTTTTATTGGCCTTCTTTGAAACGTGATGTTGCTAGGATAGTTTCCCAGTGTAGGACCTATCACTTAGCTAAGGTCTTTATACACCTTTGTCTCTGCCTCACACCCTTTGGAGAGATTTAAGCATGGACTTTGTTTTAGGGTTACCCAAAACGGTACGGGCTCATGACTCAATAATGGTGGTAGAAATGGCCCATTTTATCCCCTGTTCTAAAAAAGTTGATGCTTCACTTGTCGCACGATTGTTCTTTAGGGAGATTGTATGTCTACATGGATTGCCTGTTACCATTGTGTCTGATCGTGATGTACGTTTCATGAGTTATTTTTGGACGACTTTATGGAAATTATTTGGTACTACCCTTAAGTTCTCATCTGCCTTTCATCCCTAAACTGATGGTCAAATTGAGGTCGTTAATTGTAGTTTAGGCAACCTTCTTAGATGTGTGGTGGGTGATAAACTTGGTAATTAGGACCTTTTTCTTCCTATGGCTGAATTTTCTTACAATAACTCTATCCACCGAACCACCGGAAAAAGCCCATTTATGATTGTTCATGGCCTTTCACCTCGTCAACCTATTGACTTAGCACCATTACCGCTTGAGTCACGTATGTCTATATTTGCTACTGATTTTGCCACTCATATGCATGACTTACATACTGAAGTACGTCGCCAAATTGAATTAAGTAATGATAACTATAAATTGGCTGCTGATGTGCACCGTAGACCGTTAAGAGTTTAGGGAGGGTGAATTTGTCATGGTTCGCATATGCCCTGCCCGTTTTCCCCCACATTCTGTTAAAAAATTGCATGCTCGTGCCACTGGCCCTTTTCGTGTTCTCAAACGGCTCGGTTCTAATGCTTATTTGCTTGATTTGCCTGCTGATTTAACAATTAGTCCAGTGTTTAACGTATCGGACTTGTATCCTTACCGGGGTACGTTCGAGCCCCCTGTTATCACCTCTGATGTCTCTGCAGGTCCTTCTGGTAGCCCATTGCCTTGCATTCCGTCCGTAGCAACCACTCATGTCGATCAGATTGAACAGATTTTGGATGATCGCCTTATTGCCTTTACTCAGGGTGGTTGTCGACAATTTTTGGTTCGTTGGCACGGACGTTCTTAGACTGAGGACACTTGGATTTCAGAGTCCGAAGTTCGTGGTCTTGCCCCGTCCCTATTGGAAGATTATTTACAGCACCACTCGCCGGAGACGAGTTCTTTTCAACCAGGGGAGAATGATGGGGAAGTGGTTAAAGATTTAAGAACTTACGTTAGACGTAAATTCTGGAAAGATAATTAGGGATTTTGTGGATATTATCTTTTGTTATTTTCTAGATATTATCTTTTATTATTTATCTTTAGATATTATCTCCTTTAGAGATAATTGATTCAGGTTATTATCTTTAGGTGTTTGTTTTTTATTTTAACTCTTTGTATTTATATCTTGTATCTGATCTTTATAAAAGGCCCCTTTAGAGCCTTTTGTAGGTTAGACTTGATGAATTGAATAAATAATTGAATTGTTGTGTTTTCCAATCCCCTTTTCTGGTCCTATTTCCTTCTGGTCCTATATCAGGTTCATTTTTATTTCCTTTTCCTTTTGTTTTGTTTCCATTTTGTGTGTTGTTGTCTAGGTTAATTGTTAAAAAAACTGTGCTAGACTGTTTTGAAGTATGAGTTGTATATGTGATACGTCATGTCATTTAAGATGTTGCATATAGGTTTCAATTTCGTTGCTGTTCTATATTGTTCATATTTAAATTGTTGATTTTGATCTCCAATATTAAATTGAAAAGATTACCTCTTGTTGGCCATGGTTGTATTGTTTGATGGGTTTTTTTTCTATAAAAATGAAGGAACAAACAGAATTTTAATTAATTTAATATAATGAGCACATATGGGTGGAACAGATAACCAGTCGATTTGGAAAAATTGGAACCAAACTGAACCAAATCGAGAATGGAGAATTGTTTTTTATTAGAGGATTTTTTTTTAAACATGATAAGAGGAAATTAATAGAATGGCTTGAGATATATCACTGAGTAACAACTTCATGTTATACTATCTCTGGTGGAATGATTTTTATTCGGATATGAAACCAACTTTTGATTGATGGAGTGAAAAAAGAATTGACATGATGAGCTGTTTAGCTTTTTTTGTTATTCGTTGTTGTCGCCCAACTACACAGCCTAGATTCACCCATTCTATTGTGATTGTGTCTTCTTGATCACCACCTTTTTTCTCCACCATTTCTGTTCTCATTGTTTGTGCGATTACTATACGTCTATACCTATTACTCTACTGTTAGTAGCTTGAACTTCTTTGCTATTCCTTGATGTTTTGGATTACAGGATCAGATTATTTTTCCTGATGAGGCTGTGTTTGAAAAGGTATCATACAAATTGTCCGGCTTTGTTGATAATTTTCAGTTGTTGTTAGTGACTTCAATATTTTTTACTTTGTTGACTCAGGTTAATCAAGCATCAGGAAGGGTCTACATTTTAAAGTTCAATACCGATGATCGGAAGTTCTTCGTTTGGATGCAGGTCAGTTTTGTTTAGTTCCTTCTTGTATGTTAAATGCCTTTGCTATCGGTTCTTTGATTTTTACCACCCTTGTTGTCTACATTGTTTCCAGGAGCCTCAAGCCGAAGGTGACTCGCAGTTGTGTAGCTCCGTCAATTTTTACATCAATCGACCATTAGGTATCTAAAATTAATTTTTATTTCCACAACTTATAGCTTTAAAGCTTCAGAACCTCCTACTCCTTTTAAGATCATCTACTATAGTCAGATAATTTTATAATAACTTCCTAAAGTCAGGCCTGTCACGGTCATCTTGTTCATTAAATCATAATACTCATCATGATGCTGTATATGGTCTTCTTAGCATGTGATCAAGCTGTTCGATGACTTTTTTTTTTTTTTTTTTTTGTAGTCATGTGATTAGAAACATATAAGCTTTAGCTTCATTTCGTTTTTAGTTTCTATCAGGTTGAATGCAATACTTCTATTCTACTTTGTTGTATTTTACCCCTGTTTTTTAAAGCATCCTTCAGCCTATGTTCATGTATATTTTTTTATTCACCTCCCTGTGGTCATGAGATTTATTTATTTATTTTCTAATCCTGATCTCCCACTTATATATGCACTAGCATGTTTGTGCGATAACCAAATTTATATAAAAACCTTGTGTTGGGGATGTAGTGGTTTGCTTTTCGGAATTTTGTATCATCATTTGTGAACTAAGATTTTACTGTACTGCAAGACATATCCAATCCAATTTGGTGGTTTTTTTCATTTTTTTTTCACTGCAGAATTCCTTAATGAAGAAGAGCCTGATGCTTCTGTTCCCCTACAAGTTTCTGAAGACACAGTTGAAGATGATGTCTCATCAAGGTACCTTTACTGTAATAAGTATATCTTATTTTTCCTTTATTAAGAAAATCAGGTTAATTTTTATTTATCAAGTTTTTCAGTTTGGTTGCTTTGAGTTTTAGTTGAGACTTTATGGCAAAACTACATATTTAATATTATTTTAACTTGACCTTGGTAGATACTTGAAACGGTTGGAAAATCTGAAACATGGTATTCATTTGCTGGGCATTCTTATTCTTATCCAATTTTTATTCGTATTTTCCAGAGCTGGAAATTTGGTTCTACCAAACATAGGTGCAGAAGTAATTAGTGATGTAACCTCTTCATCTGGACCAGTTAGGCTGGAAGATCTGCAAAGAATTTTGAGTAACATTGAACCTGCAGGTACTTTTCTCCATCCAGATGATTCTTCTTAACTTTGCTTTTTTTGTTTTCCTTTAAATGTTCTTGGCTCTGACAGATTATTATTTGATGAACATGTTGCAGATATTGCTGGGGATCCAGATGGAGGTGATAATCTGATATTTGTATTGTTTAGACTGTAAAGGCATCTATAAGCAAACAGTTAAGGATGTCATTACAGGAATTCTTTTGTGACTTCATATCGTTGTTTGACAACATTTAGAAAAATTTAGAGCTGCTTGTTCCTAGTAATTTTCTCTTTTTGATGCATTGCGTAATTGAAATCCTGTCATTGATTGCACCTGTTGCTGATGTAAAACATTGCTATCGACTGATCATGGTCTCCTTGCTTAATTCTAGAAAGCTGACTATTTGGATCTGTAAATGTGAGTACTCTGATGTTCATTCACATGACTGTTTATGCTTCATTTCATTTGTTGTGCTAGGTTTGGGATTAGGGGACATCTTGAAGCCAGAGTTGATATTGCCATTGATTGAGACTTTGCCACTGGAACAAAGATTAGCTCCATATTTACCTGAAGTATGCACTATTCTTGTTTTATATTCTTTTTCTTTTTTTCCTTAAATGTTCGTACACAGCTGCAAGATGATTTTATTATGATGTTGCAGGGTCATAGGAGTCCAGAGGATATATTAGAGTTGCTGCAATGTCCACCTTTCCGTCAACAAGTAGATTCATTTACTTATGTAAGAACTTGGAGTGCCATCCTTTTACTTTTTGTTATGCCAGGCAACAGCCAATTTAATGACATGACATCCTTCTGTTGTTTATAGGTACTTCAAACCGGACAGATTGATTTGTCTCAGTTTGGGGTTGACCCAAGTAAATGTGAGTATTCTAAAGTTTCTGATGTCTGTTAACTTTGATATTGTTTCCGTGTTCTGCTACTGTCATGGATATTGAGTGCTCATTTGCATAGACATTGTATTAAAGACATACTTCAATTAGTTGGTTATGTTGCTTAGTTACTGCCACTTCGCTATCAAGTCATATGGATACTATTGTTAATTCTGTAACACTGAACTTCCTTGAGAAGGGAAAGAAATTACACAATTCTTAGTGGGCTTATATTTCTGAATGGTGATATCATATGCTACTACTTTGAATGAACTGCTCGTCAAATAGCTGAATTCTGGTTTATAGCAGAAATAATAATTTAGTGGTGCATGTTTAAAATCTTGTTCCTTTATCTTGCAGACAAGTTCACTGTTTTATCATTCCTGGAAGCGCTTGAAGATTCTGTTGCCAGGATGCCTGAGACCGAAGATTCAAATCATGATGACAAGGATATAATGTCTAACCGTAATGATCGGATGGACGAGAGCTAGTATTGGAGTTGATTTCAACCCTGTTTGTTTCTCTTGCACCTTTTTTTTATTATTAAGGAGGAAAGAAAAACTCTTATCGGTCTTTTTGTAAGTTTCACATAAGCTGCTGTCCGAGGAAAAATATAAAAAAGCGAGGAGAAAAGAAAAGGTCCAGGATTCGAATTTAGAGTTGCTAGCGATTGCTATAATTCTGAGTTATAACTGTGTTGTACACAGAACATTATTTTCTTTTTATGAATAATCTATTGCTTTGGTACACATTTGATGACAGATGAGTGGATTTGATATTTTATGCCGTTTAACTTTGGCGGTTCGAAAAATTATTGGCACTATTTGGAGGGGGTTGTGCAAATATTGTCGCTTTACTAATGTATGTTTAAAATGCACCATTTAACGTGATCAGACGAAAATACCCTAAAATATTAATACAGAGAGAAATTTGTCGTTCTTTAAGTCAGAGAAAAGCAGGAACGAAACCGATGAGAAGCTAATCGACGGCGAAGTGATCGGAACAAGAGTGCACGAGAACAGCTGTGTTTGACAAAGGTAAGATTAGTTTTTTTTTTCCCTCGTTTTTGTTGTTGATAACTTGCATTGAATGTTAGAATTGAGTTTTGTGGATTGAAATTGTAGATTAGGGTTAAAGTAGAGATCTGAGAATGGTTGTGGTTTAGGTTAGGGTTTAAAATTTGGTTAAATATCTGTTGAGGAAGATGAAATTCTGGGTTATTGAGACTTTTTGCTAGAGAATCGAGCTTATTTGTAGTTGAGTCGAGTTTTTTTTTTTGTGGGTAAGTCGAGTTTTTTTTTGAATGAGATCGAGTTTTTTTGAAAGGGGTCGAACTTTTTTTAAAAGGAATCGAGCTTTTTTCAATAGGCTCGAGCTTTTTTTACATTGGATCGAGCTTTTTTATCATGGGATCGAGCTTTTTTTAAATAAGATCGAGTTTTTTTTTTTTTATATATAGAATCGAGTTTTTTTGTTATGGGATCGAGTATTTTTTTTTCATAGGATCGAATTTTTTTTAAAAGAGTCGAGTTTTTTTTTGTAAATGAGTCGAGTTTTTTTTTTCGTGAAAATTAGGTTTTGGTAAGTCGATCCTATTTTATAAGGGTTCGAGCTTTTTTTTGAATACGATCAAGCTTTTTTGAAAGTGATCGATTTTTTTTTAAAAGATCGATCTTTTTTCAATAGGCCCGAGTTTTTTTTTACATTGGATCGAGTTTTTTTTTTAAAATAAGATCGAGTTTTTTTTTTTAAATAGGATCGAGCTTTTTTGTTATGGGATCGAACATTTTTTTCATAGCATCGAGTTTTTTTTAAAAGTGTCGAGCTTTTTTGTCCTGAGATCGAGATTATTTTGTATAGGACTGAGTTTTTGTTACATTGGATCGAGCATTTTTATCGTAAGATCGAGTTTTTTTTTTAGAGGGTGGAGCTTATTTGTCCTATGATCGAGCATATTTTTTTTAAGACCGAACTGTTTTTACATTGAATCGAGACTTATAACCTACGTTGTGGCATTATCATAATCATTTGAAGTTACATTAGCCCAGACCTCGGAGGTCTCAGCTATATCTAGTGTACTGGAACTAAATCTGTGTACACGTCTTACACGTCTTTCCGTTTGGACAAGTTTTTCATCATCCTCATTTTTCTCTACATTATTTACCGGATTAAAATTGCTCTCATTATCTACCTCATGAATCGGTGCTGTAATCTGCTTATTGTTTATGTCATTGTAGATCTCATTGTATTGGTGGTTGTACTGCTTACCATTCATCTCAATTTGACAACTAAAGACATCGTCGAATTGAGGTCCCAGTATATCAGCACGGCTGGCTACTTCCAGTGGGACAACACATGTTTTCCTGACCATCAATCTCACTTCTTTCTATGAATAACTGGCTGCTTCCGCCTGACGATCGAAATTGTTGGGTCTGACGATCGAAATTGTTGGGTGTTATCACGATAAAGGATATCTTCACCAATGACACCTCTTAATGGCCTCTCGATTAGACTAACACATACTTGAGGGATCACCTTATCTTCCCCTAGCATAAACTGAACATCATCATCGTTTTCTTATAAATGTACGACATGTAGTCCTAGGAACGATTGATATAGACTGTAGATCAACATTGTATTTATTCTCATTATACTTCACAACGGCTTATACGATCGACATCAGTTCATCGTAAGTCAAATTCTTTGACACATACAAATCTTGGTTATCGGAACCTAAATACCTCTGACTTCTGTTCGGTAATTGTTCTCATCGACCGTTGTAAGATATGACTATTCTCACCCTATCCATTGTCCTGTCAAAATCATCATAAAAAACCATTATTAAGAAAATAATATTTAATATTAAATTTACAATTATAAAGGATTAAACAAAAATCTAAAGTGTAATCGATCGAGCTTTTTTTATTAGGGATCGAGCTTTTTTTATACATGCTCGAACATTTTTGGTACATGATCGAGCTTTTTTGAACTTGATCGAGCTTTTTTTGTGAGGGATCGAGCTCTTTTTGTACATGATCGAGTTTTTTTTTTAATATGGCTTGAACTTTTTTTTAGGGATCGAGTTTTTTTGTACATGACCGAGCTTTTTTTTTTGTGAGTGATCGAATTTTTTTAAAAGTTGTTCGAGTTTTTTTTCTAATGTTTCGAGCTTTTTTAAAATGCTTTCAAGCTTTTATACCTAAGATTTTAAATTTTTTTGCACCACTTCAAATCAGCTCGGTCAAATGTAAATATCAAAAAAAATGCATACATGTTCGTATATATTTTTTTAAAAAGTTTACAACTCGTAGACATATAAAAAAAATGGAGACAATATGTTCATACATGTTCATACATTGTTAAACCGTACAAAAATGCATGAAAAAATAAAAATGAAGATCATAAATATTTGTTTACCTTCTTGTACAATATCTGGAGAGAGACTCGTTTTTTTGGAGAGACAAACGAGTAGTTGATTGATTTTCAGACAACTTTTCAAGATAACTTTTTTGGAGAGACTTTTAAAGAATAAAGAATCGATTATTTAAGGGCAATTTCGGTAGTTTACCATAATATGTGTCTTTTAAACTTAGCTTATTAAACTGGTGACATCACTGCAACTCACCAAAAAAAACGTGACATTTCTCACCATTTCCATTAACTTTGGAGATGTTTTAGTTCAGGCTTAAAGGGATTTTTACTGATCCTTGAAATGAAGTAATTGTCAATTTTTGCAATTAAATTCAAGGTGTTGTTTAAGTAGAAACCTGAAATATTTGAATTATTTTTCAAAATGATTTGGATTTTTTTTTCTATTGATTAGATTTTTTTTTTTTTTTTTTTGAAAATTCAATTTTGATGGTACATAGTTGAGAAACCGATGGTTCATAGCTTTCGAGGACTTAAAAGTTTTAATATTTTATGAAAGACTTTAACATTTTAATAGCTTTTCTATTAAAAGCAACTTCTCTTAGAAGCTCTTCCAAAAAAGCTGTGAAGCAAAATTCCTTCAATTGAAATTTTCATGTATCCAATTTTGTCATTTTAATTTTTGACTATCGTAACAAAACAAAAGTTTCACTCGTGTCCTCTTCTTTCTAGTTTCTCCCCATTCTTACTCTTTTCTCTACAAACACAAATTCCACCATCTCTACCCACATTTCACCATCTCACTAGCTCTACGAAAATTGAGAGAAAATTGCACCCCAAAAAATAAAAATAAAAATTGGTACCTTGAAGGAGGTCGTGTGGTCGTGGGGTTTGCTGGTTGGGTGAGGTGCACAGGTGAATCATTATTATTATTTTTAAATTATTTTATTCTTAAAATTTTAAATTATTTAATTAAAAATAATAGTAAAAGGTACATTTCTAATCCAAAATTAAAATATATTATAAAAATATTAATAAAAAATTCAATCTTTTCGGGCCCAACACAACCCATATATCGGGTCGGGTCGTGCAGTCCTGGCCTGGCACAATTTACACCTTTAGTTTCCATCCATTCTGAAAAAAAAAACATCTAGATGATGACGTTTAACTATTGTTCCAACGAGGCTTTCGGTTATGAGAGTAGTTATCTTCCGTTATGGAAGTATATATTTGAACGGTACATGTATTGTTGTAATAGTCCTCTTATAATGCTTAAAAAAAATGCTTTCAGTTTAATTTTCTTTAACTCTCATTTTTAAACTCTCTAATTATTTTTTTTAAAAGTAAGGTCAGTTTGGTAAGTTTGGTATTGCTTTTGAGAAGTTAAAGTCAATTTATTTTATAATTTTAACATAAAATGATATTTGGTAAAACTTTCAAAAGTGATTAATTGATAATCTGATAAGTTTTGACAGTGATTTTAAGTAGTAGGTAGGGGTTACTTTTTCAAAGTGATTATGGAATAATATATTTCAGCATTTAATAAATCTTTTAAAATATCATTATCATCCTTATGAAATCAAATTAAAATCATTTATATACGATATTTCATCTCAAAATTTAATATTTAATTAAATATTGATTTGATTTATAAAATCTTATAAAAATATTTTTATTGATCTTATTGATTTTTTTTCTAATTTAACTATTCTACTTAAATATTGATTAAATATATATTATTAAGGAAAAAAAAATTATTGTATTTGGTTGGCTGGAAAGAAATGGAAAGCAGTGGAAAGAAAACCATTCTGAATGTTTGGTTTGCTAATATCTATTGGAAAGAGAATTCCATTGGAATGGTGTTTCCACCTTTTTGGTGGAATAAGCTTTCCAACCAAAACACAATAGAAATCATTTTCCAACTCCAAACTAAAATTAATGTTAAAAAAAAAAAAACTCTCTTATGTCCAAACTCTATGACTATATTATTATATAATATAAAAATATATATTATATTCTAATAATATATATATATATATATATATACTATTATAAATACTTTTAAAATATTTTTTTTTATTATTATCCACAATATAAAATGTTATTATAAATGTTT
This sequence comes from Dipteronia dyeriana, assembly GCA_032871835.1. Classification (NCBI taxonomy): domain Eukaryota; kingdom Viridiplantae; phylum Streptophyta; class Magnoliopsida; order Sapindales; family Sapindaceae; genus Dipteronia; species Dipteronia dyeriana. The sequence continues at coordinate 69,916,073 of CM065300.1, read as the reverse complement.
TGTAATTAGGAGTATTTTAATTAAAATATAGTTAACTCCATTCCATTCATTTGTTAACCAAACAAAATAATATCGATTCAGAGACTAATTTTAAAGTCTCAACAAAAAAAAAAAACAGTTTTCCTTTCTTTTCCATTCTCATTCACATTCTCATTACCATTACAATTATCATTTCACTATGTTAACCAAATGTTACACCCCCAAATAAGAGAATGGGTTGTGCCTATGCAAAGGGCTTGGTGGGGAAGCTGTAGCACAACGGAAGCGTAGAAAAATTAGGGTTTGATATATTTAAAAAATTTTCCTTTAAAAGAAAGAACTTTAACCATAGATTAATTGATATATATATTAAAAGTATCATACCTTTTTTCTCGTGACGATTGAACTAGCGTCAAATTGAATCCACAAGATCTTCCAATCCAATCACGAATGTGAATCACCTATGAGTGTGAGCTCTCTTTCTTTAAATTGTATACCTGAGGATGTAAACAAATAAAATCTTCTTCTTTGTTAGTCACAATAATCCTTCAAGAGAAACACTAAGAACGTCTGGTCACTTTTGAATTATCAATCAATTTAATTGAAACTCGCGTGAACCTTGATTCGATGTTGTTCACAAAACCCTTTTGATGCAAAGGATACTTGTGTACTATCGAAAACAAAAACGTTCCCTCTTTTCTCTATGCTTGACCGAATTCTTCACACAATGAGTTGGACGATTTTTTTTATAACAATAAAAAACAAATAAAAAACAAATAAAAAATAACTTCTCACATCAAAAATTAGGGTTTGGTCAAAATTATATATAGGAGTATATATAGGTGGCCGAAAATCCTCCTAGAAAGAGGATTTATACTTCACCAAGACTCCCATCAAAATTTGGATTCAATCATCTTAAAAAGAGGATTTCTTTTACACACCAAGACTCCTAATGTATTTAGTTTAGGAGACCTAATCCTCTCCTAAGAAGGATTTACTTGGTGGACAAGAATCCTATCCTTATGTGGATTTACTTAGTGACCAAGAATCCTTTTCCAAAAAGAATTATTTTCTACACCAAAACTCCTAATCCAACTCAAATAGTGTATTTATGACTATATTAAAGACTTCCTAATTTGACTAGATAAATAATTCATTTTATTTATCTACTTATCAAATATAGTTTTTAATATTAATTATACTACCAACAATAATATAATATTAGGAGGCATTCTCTTATTAGGATTTTTTTTAATTAAATAAATAATTAATTACCAAATTAATTAATTTCTATTTAAATATATAATAAAATAAAAACAATATAATAAGCTATTTTATTTATCCTTGCAGCCTAACACTTATACATGGGCCAAATATTGTTTTTCCTATTTTATTAAATCCATTAAACTTTTATAAAAAGTCAACATGTGAACTAGACACATTCTTACAAAAAGAAACAAGTCCACATGCCTTAATACAATTCTAAATGGACCCATAAATTGGTCCGGTAGAATATATCAAGTGATCTATGCAAGTTCGTGTGGATTGGAGATCTTAGCAGGCTATCTAAATTTAAGCTCCAATAGACATAACCTAATCATAATCAACAAATGATTCACTTAGGTCCGATCTATTAATTTTAGTTCATTCCACTAAAAAACTAAAATTGAACTCTTAAATAAAGATATAATAAGCTAATATTGCTCATTCATACCCTAGACAATCTTAATGGAGATAGTGTATCCTCGTGAAGAATACTAGTTGTTAGGTTTTAGTTTGTGTTGGCATTAATTCCATATCAAAATGATGTTTACTTGTAATGATTTAGTTGTTTAGATTCATGATGATTCAAGCTTCAAGGAAGAAGAAACAACAAGTCAAAGCAAGTTCTAAGTCTTCAAAGAGAAATGATGCAATTTGATTCTACAAAAGTATACTAAGACCTTATCTTTCTCTTACAAGGCTTAGGCGCACACACACATATTATACATTTGTGTCCCTGCATCATTGTGCACCATGTATAACACATTCACACACTTGAAGATGAATGCTCATACATTGGTATGGAAATAACATGTTTTGGAAAATGCATGATTGGAAACTATCTCTATGTAGTTTGCATTCTAGTGTGAATTGTGTTTGTGTGTCTATATGTTTGTATAACATGGATACTGAACTTTATTTTAGTGTTAAATCATTCTTGATTGAGTTCCATTCATTTCGGTTACTCATACTATTGATTTCAAGTTCTAAGTCAAAAGTTACTACACTTTCAACTCATGTTTCATACATTGTCTTCGCCTTTGTATATCGAGTCAAATGTGAGAGTTACAGTTTGTAATCCATAAACGGATTCGAATTCCGAGTTCGGAGGCTGGAGAACGGTAGAAGAACGCGAAGGAAGGTCAGAGAAGAAAGAAGCAAGCAAGGCACTTCTTTCCCGAGATGGCGTGTGGCCATCTCGATGCAAAAGGCTTGCTGCCCCGAGATGCCCACGTGCCATCTCGGGCAGCAAGCTTGCTTGGCTTCATCTTGCCCCTCTTGGTCATTTCACATGTCCAAGTTTCCCACTCCTTTATAAACTATTTCCCTCTCACATTTCATTCTAAGAAGAAATTTAAACAAGTGTGCAGAAATTCTCTCTAAATTTTCTCACCTTCCAAACACCATAACTTCTTCATTTGAACTCCGATTTGAGTGATTCAAAGTTGAAAGTGTTCATCTATTCATCCTCCATCTTTTCTCTGAAGGTTTGAGTTAGTTTTGCTACTGCTTTTGGTGTCTAATCATACAAAAATGGTACTGCACCTAAATCAACTAAGGTATTTCTCAAAGTTTTCTTTTAAAACTTGGTCAATTTCCTTGGGTTTTCTTATTCTACATATATTTATATATTGTGAGTGTTTTGATTTGTGTTTTGAACACTTTCAAAGCTAGGTTGAGTTTCAATTGAAATCATTCATGTTGAGTTAGGTTTTGATTTTACCTATGTTATCACATGTTTGGGATTGTATTGTGCTAGCTTTGATTCTAGGACTATTTTGTGATCTTTGATTGTTTGATTTTGAGAAAAATAGTTCCTCACATGTATTAGGCTCTCTTGGCCGAAATTCTTACATAATACATGTGCTTATGGTCTTTTGAACTATTCTTGTGTTTTGATGAATCTATGATTAGGAATAAGCTCTAGAACTTTAGCTTAAATCTAATTGACTTTGTCATATGATTTTAGCATGTTTTTGGTTTGTGTGATTTAAACCTGATCTTGTGATTTATTGAACATATCTTGTGATTTAAGTTTAGATCTATGCATGTATCTAGGTTGTGATTAATATTGAACATATCTTGCATAATCTAGATTGATTACAGATGCATGATTAACTAGACTATATGTGATTTGTGCATTCATGCTCATGTCTAGTATTTTCCATAGGATGTGTTGATCATAGCATTCTATGTTGCGTGCTTGTTTGCGTTTTGCATTCATGATCACCTAGATGCTTTGTGAGAAGGAAGTCTTAACAATAGGTGTGAGACCTATGGTGTTGAGCAAGAAGTCTTGCCAAGAGGTGTGAAGCCTTGGTTTGTCGAGCAAGAAAGTCTTGTCTATCGTCGGGAGGATCCGGATAGTCGAGCAAGAAGTCTTGCCTAGAGTTGGGAGAACTCGGATATGTGAGCAAGGAAGTCTTGACTAGAGTCGTGAGGACTTAGTTGAACAAGAAGTCTTGCCTTGGGTCGTGAGGATCCGGATATGGTGAGTAAGGAAGTATTGACAAGAGGTGTGAAGCCTCGGATTGTTGAGCATAGGGCGACAACTTCGAGAGTAGGATAGAAGGGTAGTTTCTAGGTGAAGAGGTCACTTGAGAGATTGTACTTGTCTTATATACTAGTGGATTTTGTTTGCCGGTGGCTGCTAGCCCGTGGATGTTTCCTCTTTGGAGGTTTACTACATTATATCTTGTGTCAACTTTTCTCTATCCCTATCTGTCTGATATTTGTATTATGGATAGAACTCTTTATATATGTTGACTTCCTTTCTATAATATAGATTGTGTATGTGTTACAATTACTTGTTTGTATCACACTTTACTTGTGTTTATATATTGATTAATTGTCATTAATAAATATATATATTGTGATACAAGCAATCTAGAGGGACACACTTTTGTTTGTTTCTAAGGGAGTCGAAAAAGGTGTCTAACCTATACACCCCCCCTTCCCCCTCTAGGTTAGCCTTGAGCATTTAACCGTGATTGTATTTTCACCAGTAATCGCCAAGAGCTCATAGACCACATATAGCTCTCCAAGTTACCATATTTACTCATATGACCACATTTTGAACTTGGATATTTTGACTTGTCCATAAGCCATGTTTTCAATAGACACTATTGAAAACCTAACTTTAAGATTTAATTTCGAATACCTCAAAATATCTAGATGATGATATTCTACATATGTATTAAATGGAGCAACGATGTCCATATCTATAAATGAAGTCCTCTATCGATTAACAAATGAATACCACCAAACTATCGATGATAGACTATGCTATATAATCATACTCATTGATAGCTCAAATGATAACACTTGCAACCATAAGTCCATAATTTATCTCAGGATTGAGATAGACTCTCTGATTGTCTTCAAGTGAAAACTTTTATCTATTGACGGTTCTATATAAAGTATTTCACTATAATCCAATTCAATGCACCTAATGCACTATATTCTTTTGCCCGAAGACACCATACTTTGATTATTTTAGACTCATCATAAGACATTTGATCTCACTCAAATGCTAGCAAAAGAATCTACAAATTTGATAAGATAAAGGTGCCCAACCTTTATCTTAAGCTGTGAATATTATTCAGTATTAATTAAAGAATTGTGTCTACCTCATACATTTCTAGATGTATGAACAATTCTTCTTTTCTCATAGTCTTTTGACCTTAAGATTATTTACTTATGAAAATTATAATAATTAAACTATAAATGCTATAAGATTTGTTAAACTAGAATCACTTTATTAATTTGAAAAGATTGTCAAATACATTATTATACTCTTGCTGTCGAGCATAATCCCAACAATATCCCATTTTCTTTATAGAAAATATGTCATATCTCTTATCCCTATGTTCTCTAGATGCCCATCAAAACTTTTTTATGGAAGAGCATTTGTAAAGGGATTCGCTAAATTATCTGCTGACGCGATCTTGGTAATTGTCACGTCACCCCTATGCACAATTTCCCTCAGAAGGTGATACTTTCTTTCAGTGTGTTTCCCTCTCTATTGGTTCTCTCGAATTAGCCACTGCTTCACTATTGTCACATTAGATAGTGGTCTGCTTATTCGCATCAGGAACCACTTCCAAGTCAATTAAGAATTGCCGGAGCCAGACAACCTCTTTAGAAGCCTCGCATATGGCAACATACTTGACTTCCATGGTGGAATCAGCAATGCAAGATTGCTTGATACTCCTCCATATGACTGCCCCACCTCCAATAGTAAACACAGATCCTGATGTTGATCTCTTGGAGTCAGAATCAGACTGAATATCAGAATCTGTATACCCAAGTGGAATTAAATACCCTTCAGAGTATACAAGCATATAATCTCTCGTTCTCTTGAGATACTTGAAAATATGCTTGACTGCAGTCCAATGATTAGGACAAGTTTTCGATTGAAACCTGCTAACTATACCGATAACAAAACAAATATCTGGTCTAGTGTAGAGCATTGCATACATGAGACTTCCAATTGCTGATGCATATGGAACCCTACTCATGAATTGCTCTTCATGTTTATTCTTAGGAACTTGTTCCTTAGAAAGTTTGATTCCATGTCTGAAAGGTAACATACCTTTCTTGGAAACTTACATGGAAAACCTAGACAAGATTTTATCTATGTATGAAGCTTGGGATAATGCAATCATTCTATTCTTTCTATCCCTTATGACTTGGATACCAAGAATATAACTTGCTTCTTCTAAGTCCTTCATGTCAAATTATTTTTCTAACCATTCTTTTACAGATGGCAATACACCTACATCATTTCCGATGAGTAGTATATCATCAACGTAAAGAACTAGGAAAACCAACTTGTCACCTTTAATCCTTTTGTATACACAGGGTTCATTAAGGTTTTGAAAAAATCCAAAACTTTTCACGGCTTGATCAAACCTTATGTTCTAGGATCTGGATGCTTGCTTCAATCCATATATGGATCTTTACAACTTGCATACCCTTTCCTCTTGGCCATTTTCAATGAATCCTTCTAGTTGCATCATATAGATGTTTTTATAAATATTTCCATTAAGGAAAGTTGTCTTGACGTCCATTTGCCAAATCTCTAGATCTAGAGATACCGCAATGGATAAGAGAATCCTAATGGATTTAAGGATGGCCACAGGAGAGAAGGTTTCCTCATTATCGATACCTTCCTTCTGTGTGTAAACTTTAGCTACCAATCTAGCTTTAAAGGTTTCCACATTTCCATCCATTCCTCTTTTCCTCTTGTATACCAACTTTCCCCCTCTGGGTTTTATCCCTTTCGGTAAGTCTACAAGAGAACAAACTTTGTTTTTGAAGATAGATTTAATTTCGGATTGCATTGCCTTTTGCCAATAGCGACAACCAACATCTTCCATTGCTTTCTTATACGTATAGGGATCATCATTGTCCGGGAGATTCTCTATAGATTCTCCTAGACCGATGTATCCCTTGGGTTGTCTACTAACCCTCCGACTATGACGAGGTATGGTCGATTATTGATCTTGTGTTTGTATGGAACTTATAATTGGGAGATGTCTACTAACCCTCCCACTATGACGAGGTATGGTCAATTATTGATCTTGTGTTTGTACGGAACTTACAATTGGGCTAGGTTGTGAAACCTCTTGTGGAATTGTATCTCCTGAAACCTCATTCAGAACAATTCTACTTTTAGGCACACAATTATTCATATAGTCCTCTTCCAGAAATTTAGCATTTGTCGAAACAAATACTTTAAGATCTGAAGGACAATAAAAATTATATCCCTTTGTTCCTTTTGGATACCCTACAAATATGCATGTTTCTGAACGAGACTCTATTTTTTTGTCTTTCCTTTTAACACGTACACAGGACATCCAAATATCTTTAAGTGTTTTAAACTAGGCTTTTACCCTGTCCACAACTCATGCGGTGTTTTAGGAACTGACTTAGATGTTATATCGTTTAGAATGTACATGGAAGTTTGTAAAGCATATCTCCAAAAAGAATTAGAAAGTGTTGAATAACTCAACATAGACCTAACCATGTCCAAAAGAGTTCTATTTATCCTTTCTGCCACCCCATATTGTTGAGGTGTATATGGTGCAGAAAACTGAGAAATTATCCCATTATCAATAATATATTACGGAAACTCATCAGATAGATATTCTCTACCACGATCAGACCTCAAGATTTTTATGTGTTTCTCAAGCTGATTTTCTACTTCAGCTTTAAATGCTTTGAACATGTCAAAAGCATCCGACTTATGTCTCCTGAGATACACAAAGCCAAATCTTGAGTAATCATCCGTAAAAATGATGAAGTACTCATATCCACCTTTAGCTTGAATGCTCATAGGACCACATACATCAGTGTATATCAATCCTAAACATTCAGTGGCTCTTATGCCTTTGGACATAAAAGACCTTTTGGTCATCTTACCTTCCAGACAAGATTCACAAGTTGGTAGATCATCAACCTTTAAGTCACTTAAAAGTCCATCACTAACCAATCTTTTGATCCTATCAAGGTTAATATGACATAGGCGCAAATGTCATAGACATGTTTTATCTTTTGATATTTTTACTCTTTTATGATTAGGTTCTGTTGATTCCGTGTCTAACAAGTGAGAGATATTTCTATGCAAATATAATAAACCATTTTCCAATGTACCTTTACAAATAATTTTGTCAGTCTTACTAATAATAAAAGCCTTATTAAAAGTACCCGAATGACCAGATTTATTTAAACAAGAAATTGAAATTAAATTTCTCTTGAATTGAGGTACAAAACGTCTATTAAATCTAAATGCCTATAAGAATCTAAACTATTTCTGATATCTCCCACTACATTAGCAGACACAAACACTCCATTGCATAAACGTAAGTTGAATTCGTTCTCATTAAGCCTTCTCCTTTCCTTGAACCCCTGTAAGGAAAAACAAACATGATTAGTGGCTCAGGAGTCTATGATCATAAAATCCACAGAATCCACCAAAAAATATATTTCAAGATAATTAATATTACCTTCTTCCTTCTTGTCCTGAGACTTTGGGCAATTTATTTTCCAATGTCCCTTTTCACCACAAAGGAAACACTTCCCTTTGATCTTGGTTACTTTCTTTGTCTCATTCTTAGTAGGTCCTAGTTGATTTTTCTTCTGTTGTTTATTGACCTTTTTACGGGTCTTAACAGTAGCAACTTTACCTACGGTATGAATCTCTTATACCTTGCCTTTCACAAGGATTTTCTTAGCGCTTTGAACATCTTGCATCAGGCCTTGTAAGGTTTATTCCTTATTATTCAAGCTGTAGTCCAACTTGAATTGATCAAAGGAATCTGATAGTGAGTTGACAATCATGTCAATTTTCGTCTCACCATCTATCTCAGCACCATTCAGTTCAACAATGTATAGATGTGTTATGACTTTCATCATGTGATTCATGAAAGCAGTCACTGCCTCTCTCTTAGTCGTCCTAGACCTCATAGCAAACATCTCCTCTAGAAACATCACTATATCGGTAGCAGTCTCCATTACTTCATGTTGTTGTGTAAAACGTCGGAGATGATGGCCATAATGTAACATTTAGCCATCTCATCTGAAGATTCCCACTACTGATACTCATCTATTTGCTCCTGAGTAGTTTCATTAGTAGAAGTAGGTGGTTTAGGAGTGCACAGAACGAACTTATGTTTCTCGAATTGCAACGATAAAAGCCCAATGTTCCTTTTCCATGTGACATAATTATCACCAGTTAAAGTATTATCTTTTACGATGTTGATTAGGGATGGGGCTATGACTTCTGAACAATAACAAAAATTATATAAGTAAATAATCAAGATTATAGCACTTTCAAATATTTATCTTGAATTATATAAAATAATTTAACCGTAAAATTCAACGGTGATCCAACACCCATAAATGTCATGCCTCCTTTGAGAGTTCGTACCATTTACTAGTTGGACTAAGTCCCACCTAATTGTTAACATAACAACCAACGTTTACAGTTTTAGCCATGCAATTTTATTAACAAGAACTCTTGGGAGGATATTAATAAAATTACATTGAGTGTGTTACCATGTTATCGACCTTCAATACAATCCCTCTCGAATATCCCTAATTTGGGAGTAGATATCGTTTGGGCCAATTGTCTAGTCTATCCTTGTAAGGAGATATCTTGCTAAATTCCATTCATGAATACCTCTTGGGAGGTTATTACATGAAACATAAAGCTCAACTAAACTTAGAGGCCGTAGGTGTTCCGAAACACCTTCTCCCACTAAATTTTTTAAGGCGAGTGATCGAATTTCAAAGAATGATTTACCAAGTTATCTAGATGCCAATTAGATACCTAGACCATCCAATGCATGTTCATACCAAAAGGGATATATGAGTTGCACTTCTATTCTATATGACATGTTATCAAACAATGACAAACATTGCAATATTTACAAAATATAAATAGCTATAATTTTGGTCAATCCTAGAAAAGCAAGTAAATTACATATGTCTTAGAATACAAAAAACTTCCTTTCTTGGCGAACAAGTCTTCACACGACTTTTGTCGTTTGGACTCCCTCGGCTACCTCCCATGGGTGTGCGCACCCTTGGATCCCTCCCATAGGCGTGGGCAGCCCACAACCCCACAAAGGGATGCCATACGCAGCCCATGGTTTCCATAGGGCTGCTAAGCGTAGCCCATGTCCCAACAATCGTGACCGTGTGCTCACGCAAGTTTGTTGCTGTGGCTTTCACGGTCCTAAACTTGTTTCGGTTGCTTCCAATTCTTCAAACCTTCGAGTTTTCGATACTTGAATGTATTACAGAAGAATTTGAAATAGTAAAATACTGCAGTATTTTTAATACAATATAGTGTTGTTTTTTTTATTACAACAACAAAATAAAAAAACTTAGCAACTACTAAGAAGGAAATTATGGCGATGATATGTCACCCTTCTTGTTACAATCCCAAAACAAAATACATTGAAATTCTATGACCAAAATTGAGCAATAAAAATCCATAAACAATATATATATATATATATATATATATATATATATACATTCCAATGTAAATATATATACGAATACCATGAGTGTCATCTCCTTCTAAAACACGCATATATACAATAAATAGAAAAAGATTCACGTACACATACATCAATTAATCAAGGGTACAACCTAGGAGTGTGAGCTCCCTTTCTTTAAATTGTATACCTGAGGATGGAAACAAACAAAATCTTCTTCTTTGTTAGTCACAATAATCCTCCAAGAGAAAAACCAAGAACGTTCGGTCACTTGTGAATTATCAATCAATTTGATTTAAACTCGTGTGAACATTGATTCGATGTACACAAATTTTGATGCAAAGGATATTAGTGTACTATCGAAAACAAAAACGCTCCCTATTTTCTTTATGCTTGGCCGAATTCTTCATACAATGAGTTGGATGAAGTTTTATTTTAAAATAATAAAATATAAATAAAAAACAACTTCTCATGCCAAAAAGTATGGCTTGGTCAAAATTATATATAGGAGTATATATCGGTGGTTGAAAATCCTCCTTGAAAGGGGATTTCTACTTTACCAAGACTCCTCTCAAATTTTGGATTCAATCATCTTAAAAAGAGGATTTATTTTACACACCAAGACTCCTAATGTATTTAGTTTAGGAGACCTAATCCTCTCCTAAGAAGGATTTACTTGGTGTATAAGAATCCTATCCTTATGTGGATTTACTTGGTGACAAAGAATTATTCTCTACACAAAGACTCCTAATCCAACTCAAATAGTGTATTTTTGACCATATTAAAGACTTTCTAATTTGAATAGATATATTTATCTACTTATAAAATATAGTCTTTAATATTAATCATACTGCCAACAATAGTATAATATTAGGAGACCTTCTCCTATTAGAAAAAAGATTTTTACTTTTAATTAAATAATTAACTAATTACCAAATTAATTAATTTCTATTTAAATATAATAAAATAAAAAATAATATAGTAAGCTAGTTTATATAGCCTTGCCGCCCAACACCTATACATGGGTCAAATATTGTTTTTCCTATATTATTATGAAAATAACCTTTAAAACGTGTGTCTAAATACCCAGAGAGAGGGGGGGGGGGGGGGGGGGGGTTGAATAGGTTTTAATCAAGTCACCTATAAATTTTTCTTGATTAGTCAATATTCAATATTCACCCAATAAACAAACATACAATATCAAGTGTAAAGATACGGAAATATAAATGACATAAAATGTATACATGGAAAACCCTGCAAACGGGTAAAAAATCACGGGTTGTTAAGTGCGCCACACTCGATCGCAGAAATCCACTATACGAGGAAATGTTACACCCTCAAGTGATTCTCAAACTCTCACTCTTGGCAACCTCAGGCTATGGCCACCGCCACTCACCACTCTTGGTTCAGTCCCAAGTGAAATCCCCTGATACACTACTCTTCGCGTGAACGCCTCATACACTACCTCATTGGGCCTTTTATAGTGGCACCCGACCCATTGCTTGTCAACCCTCATTGCAAGACTTCAATTACTTGTGCACTACACACCAGTAGTCACATGACTTAATTCTCTATGAAGAGATCAACAACCTATGTGAATATGATGAAATATTAAAACAAGAAAATAATGCTAGATAAAACACTAAATGCTTATCTAGGAATTAAAGAATGTCACTCAGTACAATTCCTATATATCAATGTCTAAATGAAAGCTCATAAAGACTTAACTAGATATAGTTATGCAACGTTATATACTAGTTATCAAACAAAGCCATTTCAACATACGTTGTCATTCAAGCATATGACAAACACTTTTTCCGTCGTTAAGAAATTGCGTATCAAAAGAATAATTATAAAAAGTCCTATGCAATGTGCTCTAAAGTTTTGAAAACTAGTGAAGCGGCAAGTGAGGGTATCGTCCACAGGGAGGTGTTATCAGACAATTGTCTCTCGTTTTAGTGATTATTGAAAGCAATGTAAATGATAACATGGCAATGGTGAGAATGGTGTGTGTGAAGTGTAAACATTTGAGTATGTGTGTACTAACAAGAACAAGTAAAGAAAACACAAGAGAACATGGAGAGATTAGGATGGTGATTAAAATGATAAATATAAAATAGAAGGATATGAGAGATGCAAGAAAATGGATACATATGGTACTCATGACCACCCAAAATATTCGTGCCACCTAAAATAACTAACCGCAAAGACACTCCTATATTGGATTCAAACTAGCCTTAAGTGCGACCTCCAGATATAAAAATGGGAGAGTCGACTAGTCCTCTAACGCTACTCACCGAGAGTGTATCGCGTGAGCAACTACTAAGGACCGCGTTTAAGCACATATATTAAAGAGATAAACATAAGATCGACCACCGATGGCTACTCACCTTTCACGTGTGAGCAACAACCAATGGAAGCATTAAGCATTAATAGACCCTCGACCATTACTAGCTGAAAGGGTATTGTACAAGCAACGGCCAACAGTCGCGACCCTAATGCTCCTCGTCGAGAGGGTATCGTACAAGCAACGCTCAAGGGTCATGTAAGCATGTAGGTTTATGGAACCGAAAACCACAAATGCAGAGTGTATGTTATTCATGAGTTCCACCCAAACAATAAAAAGCACTCAAGCCAACCCAAAACACACATTTCGAATAGTCCATCGACATATGAGCAGTCATGGGATTCTTAATTAGTCTACTCCTAAATTACATTAATCTACTCCTAATCCCAATCATAAGCACACATCAATTTCTACTCTACATGCCATGAATGTGAAGACAAGAGCTATTCCTGAACATGCATCAAGTGTTGGGTTGTCAATCCTACTCAATACAAGTCAATAATCAATTAAGTGCAAATTGAATGGGACAATAAAAGAAGGAATCAATACAAGTCAATCAAATAAATGGAACTAATATTAGGGTTTACATATTTCCCAAGTGGGGATACACATCAAAAAAGAAAATAACAAGAGAAGAGTATATAGAAGAAACCCAAGGTTGTCAATCCCGGATCTCTAGGCTCGGAGAGTGGCCCAATTGTCATCTCAGATCTCCAAGCTCCATTGAAGCTCCTCATCCTCATAGACAAGGTATGGTGCTCTTTCCTCTTGAAACTCCTCCAAAGATGGGTGGTCGAAGGTATAAGGTGATGATAAGGAGGCATCTATGGATGAAAAACCTCCATGGATGCCTTTGGAAGCTCCTAACTCTCTTTATTTGGTGGAGAAGATGATATGTGCTGATTCTCTGATCGCCCCAAAAATTTTGTCCCTAGATGATAAGAACAAGATGTATTTATAGGGTCCCAAAACTATGTTTGAAAATCGCTGATGTGGCTGCCTGACACGTAAAATGCATGGGTTATGCGCGGGTCTGGACCCGCGTAATTCCCTGATTGCAAGCCTTAATGTATTGGATTTTGGCAAGTGCGCGGGTCATGACCCACGCAATGATCTGATGGCTCTGAATTGCTCTTGGCTTTGTTGCGATACGCGGACAAATGCACTGGTTGTGCACGGTTTGAGGACCCACGCACTGACCTGTACACTCGAGCAATTCTTCACCAATTTTGGCCTGTTTATGTCCAATTTTCTTACTTTTCGTCCTCTTCTCAGAAATGTACCTAATTTCCTGAAAACATAACAAACGAGCCATAAGAGATGTAAAAACACCTGAAAACGAGACAGAGGTTAAGGAAATGAGGGCCAAAATATATAACAATTTTGGCATGATCAAATACCCTCAAACCAAACCTTTGCTCGTCCTCGAGCAAACCTAAAACAAAACAAAGATTCAAACAAAAATGACTCGACCTGTGACTAAAAATCACATAATCAATAAGTCGCATGTCCAACCGGTGATGAGATGCAAGGATGTGTGATAGAGAGGAGTAAAGTATGCAAAGCAATCTAAAACAACTCAAAGGCACTTGAGGGAAATTCACACTACCACGAATCCCACATTTAAGAGCGCTCTCATATCGGGAGCTACTCACTCCCACTCCGTTAGCATAATTCTCTTTGACTCTAAGCCTCACACAGTTTCGCTCTTCTTTTTCCACTTAGAGTCCTAAGTTCACGCTCATTCAAGGTATGCAATGATGGAGTTTATGCATAGAAATCTAATGCATTGCATACAATATATATTCAACAACCGGCAATGTCTGTGAACTAGCCTAGGAAAGATTCACGATGTCATGAACGTGGAAGATCAAGCATCAACAAACATTCCCAATCAAGACATACTACGGATCAAATTGGGCTTCCCTTTTGGTTGTAATGGGCAATGGGGTTAAATTTGGTGAACAGAAAAAAGAATGGGAAATATAAGTTCAAAGATAACCAATCATGCTTACATATACTCACACACCCCATACAAAGCTCTATTACACATTGATTACACTTAAGCAACTAGGCATTTACAAATCTACACATATTGTGTTTCAAAGATTGTACTCTACATTGTGAGTACTTAACATTTACTTTCAAGGCTCTTTTCTTTTCTTTTGCCTTTTTCTTTCTTTTTGATTCTTCTTTTTCTTTTCTTTTTTTCTTTTTGCACACTTACACATTACATTTTGACAATCACGCTCATAAGTGCAAATTGGGCACTTTTACATTTTTGAACCATTTCATACATAATTTCATTGTTGCCTATATACATGCTATCTGAACTTTAGAGCTCATATCTTTTAATTACTTCACATAGCACACACACCCGACATGATTGGCAATAAAGGGTAGGCTTGTGTTTGGCTATGGCTATATGGTTCATTTTTGGTTCCATATAAACGGTACGTGTTTGGCGGTAAAATTGTCTTTGGAGCACACAAAGGGATATAGAAATGTGTTTGGGCTTTTTATGTAGTTATTGCTCACACATTGCCTATAATCATTTCCGCAAGTAGTCTTTCAAGGGAATGAATGCATCCATCAAGCAATCCACAATATGTATGAGATGTATGTCCTATGGCATGTGACACTAATGACGAGAAGAGTGTTTCAAGAAAAGAACAAAATGTACACTCAATTATGCTTGTTTAGGCTTGTGTTTGTGCACTCACGGGTGTCTCCACTATTAGAACAAGGCGCAAGAGCACCGAGTTCCCTTAAATCAAGCACGCAAAGGATGGGACTAACCCATGACAATGCAAATATAACCCACAAGTGATAAAGATTTGTTACACAAGCTCACAATGAATGTATAGACTTGCCAAAAGCACACGCTCAAGGGATCACACCCAAGCTAGTTAAAGCTCGAATTTTTGGTCACTGCAACAAAATTGAAAATTTTGAACCAAAAATGACAAATAAAAGACTCAAGACGCAAAAATGACAAATAAAAGATCCAAGACGACTTAACAAGGCGTCTACACCCCCAAACCAAAACCCAACATTGTCCTCAATGTTGAAGACTAGAGAGTCCAGTCTAACGGATTACACATTACGTGACTCAAAACAAAAAGACTCAAAATGGCTCATACATCAAAATAAGGCAATTCAATACAATATTGACCTTTAAGCACAAACCAACATCAAGCATTAACACTCAAAATTAATGGCATGCGGACAAAATAACCTCCAAACCAATTTTCCACTATATGCTCAACCCTATACAAGTGTATGATTATGTACCACCCCCAAACCGAGTAGGGCAATATATGTAATGAAATCTGCACACTCGCATGCAATCATCCATGAGAGCCTTCCGCTCATTCAAACAACAAAAGCATAAATCAATTATATCCAAAAATAAAATATCATCTTTTACCAGTGATCTATCGAAAATGCAATCCATACAAAAATCACCACCAATGATTTGCTAAAGCAAATAAAAACAAAAATGAGAAAAAGGAAATTAGAAATGCAAACTTAGGTGGGTTGCCTACCACAAGCGCTCTATTTATCATCTAGGCAAGACGTTGTTGTGGCACATTGACTCTTGAACTCTAAGTCGTAGCTTCCCTTCATGAGATGAGGTTCTTGCACTTTTTATGAGCACTCTTGGCTTGCTCGTCCCTCAAAGACTCGCAAGTGGCCGGTGTGTTGATTCCAAGAGATAGAGAAACCTTGCTTTAAGCACAATCTGTGAAAACATGCTTTCTAAAGAAGCTATAGACAAACTGCACACTCATAGCTCCATTAGAATGTTCAGGCAACTAAGAATCATCAATGGATGCAGTTGCCAACAAGAGCTCAAAATACTCCTTATTAAAGAAAAACACATATAAACAACTGAGCAACTCCACAATAGATTTTTCCCATAAACCTAGCTCTTTCCATACATTCATGTACATAATAACAAATTGAGGGATAAGAGTCGAGTTTACAAGAGTAAAATAAATTGTGCAATCGGAAAACACTTTAAAGCAAATAAAATGAAAACAAGCATAGCATTTAAATCAATAAGCTTAATCAACATCTATTCCATAAGCACAATTTATAGCATCAAACTCTTACCAATGCATTTAAGCACCAATATCTGTGTACCCTCATCAACTCACTCACACATGCTTTGACAATACACATAACACCCCTAATCGTTTAAGCTCTGCCCTCATATAGGGTAATATAAAAAAATAGAAATAGTGAGAGGAATTAATACCGAAAATCATATTTTTAGGAAGACGTTTGCAGAGATCCCACCTCTAGCTACGCTCTAACATGTTTTCCGCATGATACTCTTCGTGGCCCTACTCATGTCCTTGGTTGCATTAACCACTTAGGTCATCAAGGCACTGCCGTTTAACTTGGTGAAATTGTAGAAGTCCATAAAATGCACTTGGTGTTCCCATGAGTTGTAGGTCTTTTCATCCTTTATTGTTGGTCCCTTCCCAACTTTGATTTGATAACTCACCAATCCTGAAAATCTGTCTATCTTTGCACAACACAACTCAAACAACATTAAACGCATATGTTTTAAACAAAAAGAAAATAAACAAACAAATAGCAAACTAATAAAATATTCACATCACTACATTATTTGCGAACAAGAAACAATTAACGAATGAGCCACCTCCCTGGCAGCGACACCATTTTGAAAAATGCTTTTTTCATCGTTAAGAAATTGCATATCAAAAGAATATTTATAAAAAGTCTTACACAATGTACTCTAAATTTTTGAAAACTAGTAAAGCGGCAAGCGAGGGTATCGTCCGTATAGAGGTGTTATCCATCAATTGTCTCTCGTTTTAGTGATTATTGAAAGCAATGTAAATGAGAACATGCCAAAGGTGGGAGTGGTGTGTGAAGTGTAAGCATTTGAGTATGTGTGTACGAACAAGAACAAGTAAAGAAACATAAGAGAACATGGAGAGATTAGAATGGTGAATAAAATGATAAATATAAAATAGATGGATATGAGAGATGCAAGAAAATGGATACATATGGTACTCATGACCACCCAAAATATTCGCGCCACTTAAAATAACTAATCGCTAAGAAACTCCTATATTGGGTTCAAACTAGCCTTAAGTGCGACCTCCAGATATAACAATGAGAGAGTCAACTAGTCCTCTAACGCTACTCACCGAGAGTGTATCGCGTGAGCAACTACTAAGGGCCGCGTTTAAGCACATATATTAAAGAGATAAACACAAGATCAACCACCGATGGCTACTCACCTGTCACGTGCGAGCATCAACCAATGGAAGCATTAAGCATTAATAGACCCTCGACCATTACTTACCGAGAGGGTATCGTACAAGCAACGGTCAATAGTCGTGACCCGAATACTACTCGTCGAGAGGGTATCGTACAAGTAACGCTCAAGGGTCGCGTAAGCATGTAGGTTTATGGAACTGAAAACCACAAATGTAGAGTGTATGATATTCATGAGTTCCACCCAAGCAATCAAAAGCACTCAAGCCAATCCAAAACATGCATTCGAATAGTCCATCGACATATCAGCAGTCATGGATGCTTAATTAGTCTACTCCTAATCCCAATCATAAACACACATCAATTTCTACTCTACATGCCATGAATGTGAAAACAAGAGCTATTCCTAAACATGCATCAAGTGTTGGGTTGTCAATCATACTCAATACAAGTCAAGAATCAATTAAGTGCAAATTTAATGGGGCAATAAAAGAAGGAATCAATAAAAGTCAATCAAATAAATTGAACTAATATTAGGGTTTACATATTTCCCAAATGAGGATACACATAAAAAAAGAAAATAACAAGAGAAGAGTAAATAGAAGAAACCCAAGGTTGTCAATCCCGGATCTCTAGGCTCGGAGAGTGGCCTATTTGTCATCTCGGATCTCCAAGCTCCATTGAAGCTCCTCCTCCTCATAGACAAGGGAAGGTGCTCTTTCCTTTTGAAACTTCTCCAAAGATTGGTGGTTGAAGGTAGAAGGTGATGATGAGGAGGCATCCATGGAGGAAAAACCTCAATGGATGATGTTAGAAGCTCCTCTCTCTTCATTCGGTACAGAAGATGATGTGTGGTGATTCTCTGATCCCTCTAAAAAAATTTATCCCTAGATGATAAGGACAAGATGTATTTATAGGGTCCCAAAAGTAGGTCTAAAAATCACTGATGTGGCTGCCTGACACACAAAATGCACGGGTTATGTGCGGGTTTGGACTCGCTCAATTCCCTGATTGCAAGCCTTAATGTCTCGGATTTTGGAAAGTGCACGGGTCATGACCCGTGCAGTGACCCGCGCAATGACCTGATGGCTCTGAACTGCTCTTGGCTTTGCTACGATGCGCGGATAAATGCACTGGTTTTGCACTGGTTGAGGACCTGCGCACTGACCTGTACACTCGTGCACTTCTTTACGGATTTCGGCCTATTTTTGTCTAATTTTCTTACTTTTCGTCCTCCTCTCCGAAATGTACCTAATTGCCTGAAAACATAACAAACGAGCCATAAGAGACACAAAAACACCTGAAAACGAAACAGAGGTTAGAAATGATGGCCAAAATATATAACAATTTTGGCACGATCAGCATAGCATGGTCAATAAATGCAATTATAAAATGCAATCAACATGATCTAATTAACTAGAGGCAACAATAACCTAAATGCTAGCTATCACAAAAGCCATATCAACACAAGTTGTTAATAAGTATGGCAAGGACTATAATGCAATCACAAAAAGAAATTAGTGAGTCCTAATCAATAATGTCTAAATGCAATGCATAGAGACTTAGCAAGAAGGGCACATATGCTCTAAATTCAAGCTATCAACAAACAAGCCCAATCATGTTATCAAGACTCATAAATATACGTACTAAACTAGAGTCTAGGTATTTAGTCATCCAATAAACACCTAATCTAGAGTAAGAAGAACAATAAAAGATGTTCAATGAAGTTCTTACTTACCTAATCATGAAACCAAGAACACCCATGCTCATATGATGAAGAATGATGCAAGATGGAGATGGGTTTTGGGTTTGGAGAGTCAAAGAAGCAAGCATGGAGCTTTCTCTCACTAGGAGAACTCTTTCTTTTACTAAGATCTGGAAATTTTGGAGTTCTAGGTCGATGAAAATACAATCACAGTTAAATGCTCAAGGCTAACCTAGAGGGGGGGAGGGGGGGAGGGGGGGGGGGGGGTTGAATATGTTAGACACCTTTTTCGACTCCCTTAGAAACAAACAAAAGTTTGTCCCTCTAGATTGATTGTATCACAATATATATTAATTAAAGACAATTAATTAATATATAAACACAAGTAAAGTGTGATACAAACAAGTAATTGTAACACATACATAATCTTTTCTATAGAAAGGAAGTCAACATACATAGAGAGTTCTATCCACAATACAAATATTAGAGAGATAGGGATAGAGAAAAGTTGACACAAGATATAATGTGGTAAACCTCCGAAGAGGAAATATCCACGGGCTATCAGCCATCGGCAAACAAGTTCCACTAGTAGATAAGACAAGTAGAATCTCTCAAGTGACCTCTTCACCTAGAAACTACCCTCCTATCCTACTCTAGAAGTTGCTGCCCTATGCTCAACAATCCGAGGCTTTACACCTCTTGTCAAGACTTCCTTGCTCACCTTATCCGGATCTTCACAACCCAAGGCAAGACTTCTTGCTCAACTATCCGAGTCTTCCCGACTCTAGTCAAGACTTCCTTGCTTACCTATCCGAGTTCTCCCAACTCTAGGCAAGACTTCTTGCTCGACTATCCAAGGCTTCACACCTCTAGCCAAGACTTTCTTGCTCGACAATCCGAGGCTTCACACCTCTTGCCAAGACTTCTTGCTCAACACCTTAGATCTCACACCTATTGTCAAGACTTCCTTCTCACAAGGCATCTAGGTGATCATGAATGCAAAACGCAAATAAGCATGCAACATAGAATGCTATGATCAACACATCCTATGGAAAATACTAGACATGAGCATGAATGCACAAATCACATATAGTCTAGTTAATCATGCATGTATAAACAATCTAGATCATGTAAGATATGTTCAATAATAATCACAACCTAGATACATGCATGGATCTAAACTTGAATCACAAGATATGTTCAATAAATCACAAGATCAGGTTTAAATCACACAAACCAAAAACATGCTAAAATCATATGACAATATCAAATAGATTTAAGCAAAAGTTTTAGAGCGTATTCCTAATCATAGATTCAACAAATCACATGAATAGCTCAAAAGAACATAAGCACATGTATTATGTGAGAATTTCGGCCAAGAGAGACTAATACATGTGAGGAACTATTTTTCTCAAAATCAAACAATCAAATATCACAAAATAGTCCTAGAATCAAAGCTAGCACAATACAATCCCAAACATGTGATAACATAGACAAAATCAAAACCTAACTCAACATGTATGATTTCAATTGAAATTCAAGATAGCTTTGAAAGTGTTCAAAACACAAATAAAAACACTCACAATATACAAATATATGTAGAAGAAAACTTTGAGAGAAAATCAATACCTTAGTTGATTTAGTTGCAGTCCCGTTTTTGTATGATTAGACACCAAAAACAGCAGCAACACTAACTCAAACCTTCAGAGAAAAGATGGAGGATGAATAGATGAACACTCTCAACTTTGAATCACTCAAATCGGAGCTCAAATAAAGAAGTTATGGTGTTTGTAAGGTGAGAAAATTTAGAGAGAAAATTTATGCACACTTGATTTGAATTTCTTCTTAGAATGAAATGTGAGTGGGAAAGAGTTTATAAAGGAGTGGGAAACTTGGACATGTGAAATGACCAAGAGGGGCAAAATGAATCCAAGAAAGTTTGCTGCCCGAGATGGCATGTGGGCATCTCGGGGCAGCAAGCCTTCTGCCCCGAGATGGCCACGCGTCATCTCGGGAAAGAAGACAATGCTTGCTTCTTTCTCCTTCAACCCTCATTCGCGTTCTTCAAACGTTATCCATCTCCAAACTAGGAATTCGAATTCGTTTGCTGATTACGAACCATAACTCCCACACGGACATGGAAATATAAGATACTCAACCCAAAAAATAATAATTCGACTCGATATATGAAGATGAAGACAATGTATGAAACATGAGTTGAAAGTGTAGTATCTTTTGACTTAGAACTTGAAATCAATAGTATGAGTAACCGAAATGACTGGAACTCAATCAAGAATGATTTAAGACTAAATCCAAGTTCAATATCCATGTTATACAAACATTTACACATACAAACACAATTCACACTAGAATGCAAACTACATAGAGATAGTTTTCAATCATGCATATTCCAAAACATGTTATTTCCAAACCAGTGCATGAGCATTCATCTTAAAGTGTGTGAATGTGTTATACATGGTGCACAATAATGCAGGGACACATATGAATGAATTGTATATGTGTGCCAATAATGGTGCACAACGATACAGGGACACAAATGTATGATATATGTGTGTGTGCCTAAGCCTTGTAAGAGAAAGATAAGGTCTTAGTATACCTTTGTAGAACCAAATTGCATCATTTCTCTTTGAAGACTTAGAACTTGCTTTGACTTGTTGTTTCTTCTTCCTTGAAGCTTGAATCATCATGGACCTAAACAACAAAGTCATTACAAGTAAACATCATTTTGATATGGAATTCATGCCAACACAAACTAAAACCTAACAGTCGAAATGGGGAAGACGATGAAGTATATATTTGATCCAAATCAAATTACGACCTTAGGGTGACCTGGATGCTAGGTCGCTTTGCTCTCGGGTTTGAGAGCCAAAATATGCTTGACAAAATGACTAGGAAGTCTGGTCGCACTGAGGTCGCTTTGGTCTCGAGAAAAATGCTACAACACAATAGCTCCAGATTCGAGCTACCCAAAATATGACAAAATGACATCCAAACTATAATTTATCGTTGGAAAGGTATGAAAGTATACTTTCTACTTCAATTTACAGAACATGATCTGGATGACTGTGGAAAGAGTTATGGTCAAATGAGTGACCAAATGTCAGATTTGGACTTTAACAAGAATGCCCAAACTCATGGAATAAAACCATGTTGCCAAAGACCAAACTAAGAGAATAGTGAGACCTTCTCAAATGGTCACTCAACACGCTAAAACAGGCACACCATCATGCAAGCGTGGACATATCCGATCAAGCAACAGAATACGAATTAAACACACAACAAGCACACTTAAAACTAAGAATGAAATGTACGATGACACATGCAACAACATAAATACATGTAAGTGTATGTGTGCAAGTTGTAAGATGTAGAAAGACTTCGTACAGGTTACATGCATGGCACAAGTCTACCAAGACAAGGAAAGCTTTGTCAGCAAAGCAAGCTACTTGGAGATCAAATAGGCTTGAAGATCAAGTAACCTAGATTGGCTTAGAATAACTAAAGTAGAGTTGGCATTGTAAACCTAAGTTGAGTTGGACTAGGTATTCGTGGCCATGTTGGCATAAGATATGAGTAGTTATGTTTGAGTGCACTACTTGTCCAGGACTTATATAAATAGGGATTGATATTCGTGGTAGGAATTAATCAATAAGAGAGAGGTGTTATGATCTTACCACAAAGCAAGCATACTTTTGATTACTTGAGAACAATAAAGTGGTTAGGTTGGGAACGGTCTCTCGTAAGGCTTTAAGGTTGTGCCTATAGTTTAATGCATGTGCCTATTGTTGTGTGTGCATGCTAACTGTTTATACAGGGGCTTGGCTTGCTTAGTCATAACTTAGTGTGTTGTGGTGTGGATACAACAAAAGTTGTGAGAATGATCATTAAACACAGGGAAACACATTGTGGATGTGTGTTTGACTGTGTCTGACTAGTTTCGAGCGTTTCTAGTGCCAGTAGCCAGGACATTAGAAAATTGTTAGGTGATTTCTATGTGTGTCACAAGTGG